>JAVRXN010000013.1:57833662-58433662 GCA_033556935.1 Timema podura
ACACGGTTCTTAGAACAAATAAGGTTGACTGTAACCAACCTCTTGTGTTTCTGCTTCTTAAATACAAACATGCGCCATAAGCAATCTCCGACGCATCTGAAAAACCGTGTATCTCCAATTGGACGGTTGTGTCAACTGCTAGAAATTCTTCTGTTGATTTGCATTTTCATTTGCATTGTCGTGCTGCTTCCTCAGTCAACCAACCGCTTCAGCCCCTTGACTAGACATTCATGGGCCCTCTAAAGGCATTCACAGTGAGGAAGTAAGGATGTAGCCTCGTCACAATAATAAAGCAATTACTCCTTATGACGGACCTATTACGAAAAGCTTACTTAAAGGCCAAACTGGGAAAATTAGAATCATTGGTTTCAAGTCAAAAGATATATTTCCCTTGAACACAAACATCTCACTAATGCAGACTTCATTAAATGTAACATTGAAACAGCAAACAAAATTAGATAAACAGATATGTGGTCACAAAAAAGGTATTAAAATATTTTTGTATTTATTTACTATAGCATTTTTTTTTATATAATGTCAAAATTTGTATAGCTTTTTATCTTAAAATTTAATTTGGCTTTTTTTTAAATTTTGGGAAATTATAGGCTTGTACTAACTTCTGTTTTATGTACATACATTTCACTTAAATGACTCTAGATATTTCTTAGAAACACATTTATTTACAATGTTTTATTGAATTTTAATTTTTAGCCTTTATTAACACCCTAGATTCTAAAAAAAAAAATATTTTACGGTTAATTAAAAATGCCTATTAGTTAAAAAATAATTTATTTTTAATAATAATTTAAGGTTATTGACTAAAAGTAAGCATGCTTTGCTACACACAGACTCAATGTCCTAGCTCAATGATGAAAAGAGTTTAAACTTTAATTTATAAACACATCATTCGCCCAGATTTTCACCTCTACCTCTTGATAAAACTACGGGATATGAGTGATTTGGGGAAACTGTAGAAACTGGCTAGTCAACTGTATATTGTAATTATCTTTGGATATAGGAACCATGTAAAGTGCAGAAGATTTTTGTATTCACGAAACGAGTGGGCAAGATATCCAAGATTTTATATTCTTGCAGTTTAAAACCGGGTGGCATCATGTTTACCATGATCAAACACTCGAAAACCCTAAAACATAACTCAGGGTTTCTCATAAAATACTTGGAAAATAACAGTATATTTTCAGAATCTGTATAAAAACATTTAAAGATATAATTATAAATGTTTGGAAATTAAGATCTGTATTAAAAAGGAGTAGGTGTAGGGGGTTGAAATTAGTGGGGAAAACACTATTATAACAGGCTGAAAATATAAATCTTCCAGGATTGCAAAGGGATCACTTAAAATAACCAAATACATTTTATTTATTTAACATTTTTTTACTGATTTCTTATCCGATAAAACTTTAATTGTTAATCCAAAATAATATAGCTTTTAAACTAAAATAATTAAAGCGAAATATATAATATTAATAAATAGTGAGATCCAGCTTAAGCTGGCCGCCTCGGTCAGCGATAAACTATCAATAGCTGTCAGGCCACACAGCTTAAAATACAATGGCTTGTGTGGTTTTATGTGTCACCTTTGCTATTCAGTCGAAGCTTTTTATCGGTTTCAGCCTTCACCTACAATACATTTTATTCATCTCACTAAGAAAGTGGGAAAAGAAAACTACGAATCTTCTTATCTCAAAGTAAAGAGAAAAGCTCGCTGCCGGTTCTCAAATATATTTAACTTTTCTTTTGTGAGTTAATTAAGAAATTATATTATTTGTTAGAGGAAGAATACATTAAAATCATTTTTTCATCAAGCCTAGTCTCATTACTCTGCAAATATAATTTATAAGTCGTTCAAAATGAGATGTCATATTTTCACACATTTTATCTATTAATAAAACTTAAAATATTGGGTTGTTAAAGAAAAAGAGCTCTGTTGAAATCTTTCTACTTTATTTTGTCGTGAAATATATTTTTTAAATAAAGCATCGTAGAATTAAATAATGTGATAAAGCAGGACGTCTGCGCGGCAATTTCTGGTTTACCGAGTCAAACTTACTTATTTACTTGAGTCAAACAATTTGTATGCTGCAACATAGTCATACTACCTATTCTGGATATCCAAAAATTAAAATTAATGAAGTAAATATTTAGGAATTAGACTTAAGTGTATTTGTACCGTTATTTTAGTTAATTTAGAGTATGGAACCATTTAGCAGGCAAAAACCCAATCAATAAATCTGAACGGGTTTCCATCCCCTATATATCTGTCACCATGGAACCAATATATTTCAAGATTGACACCCCAGACTATGCAACCATCGATTTGGGCAAATCAAACAAAATAAATAAGAATGACATACACTAAATGTAGGAAGAAAATACAGTAAGTAGTCTCCTAATAAGATTATTATTTTATAAACTAGTTACAATGATATTTCGAAAGTTCTAATTTATTTAATTCATTAATTCCTACCTCTATATTTTGAATATTTTTACGATGTAATTTGTTTTACATACACCACGTCTTGCTAGCCACAAATACTATATAACACGTATTTACACTTTTGTGTTAGGATCACAACCGTTAATATGGGAAGAAATGTAGTCTCATATTAAGAAATTAATATTAAATAATTTTTTTAAAAGTACACCTCAGTATATAATCAGCTAGTATTTTAACCCTGACCTCCCCATAACCAGAAAACCACAAAAGATGAGACAGAAGACTTTTTACAGTGAGCCCTCTACCACGAAAATTACTAGGCAGTCCAAAAAGTGAAATAAAAATCTAATTCACACATTTTTTTTCGTTTGGGATTACATTTCAGATGTATGTTTTCTATATACTATAATTTTGGTTTGTATAACAGTCTAGAAAACCCAGACATATTTCTTTGCAGCCAATATTGATAACATTTTATTATATTATGTGTGTTATTTTGTAGTTCATAATAATATATATCAACATTAACAGCTGTAGATATCATGACATGAGGTATTGATATATTAAAATGGTTTAAGTAGCTTTAGTAACAATCAGATAATGTTATTCCTACAGAAATCACCATATATATACACACAGACAACCTAACAAACATACACACACTAACTAATTAATAATATTTTAAAATTAACGATAAACTTGTTATCATTACTAAAACTTTTTTACTTGGTCTAAGGCATTAGGAACTCAAAAGTTGGTTAACACACTAACAAAGTACGCCACCTATCCTTATCTTGAGCTAATTCAATCCAGTCCACCTCATTACACCTTATCCCGATCTTGAGATAATTCTATAAAGTTCAACTTATTACACCCTATTCCTATCTTGACATAATTTTAGCCAGTCCACCACATTTTACTTAATCCCTATCTTGAGCTAATAATTTCCAGTCCCCCTTATTAAACTTTATCCCAATTTTGAGGTAATTCTATCCAGTCCAACTCATTACACCTAATCCCTATCTTGAGCTGAATTCTATCCAGTCTACCTCATTACAACTAATCCCTACCTTGACCTATATATTTCCAGTCCACCTCATTACACCTTATCCCTATCTTCAGATGATTATATCGAGTCTATCTCATTACACCGTATCTCTCGCAGGTCTATTCAAATGTTATTCTCACACCTGCGTCTGGGTCTTCTTTAGTAAGTAATACATGTTCGCTTAACTCAAATTAACTGGAATCAGTAGACATCAGGACTAGGCCATAGAGATAGTTCTATGAATATATTAAAGCCCGTCTTTCTGGCTTGACATTAATTGAGGAGTCAGGTTTGGAAACGCAAAAACTTCCTAAAGAACTTGACAAAAAAAAAATTGGCAGGGTCGCATATGATATAATCGTGTCTAGGGATGCAAAGTTTTGAAACCGCCACTGAGTGTTACACGATGATTTATACCAATACTAAACTTATTGTTTGATTAGGTTGAGAACAGATCAATTGTTTGATAAGTGCAATAGGTGCAATAAATGTTATTTCAGACAGTGTTTAATGTATATGATGGCTCTAGGATAGTGATATTGGCAATAGTCTACAGCCGTTAAAGGATGATATCATTAGGGTAGTGATATAGACAATATACTTCAACCGTAAGAGGAAGAATACATTAGTTATTGATATTGACAATAGTCTAGATCCGTTAGAGGAATAGGAGCTTAAGATAGTGATATTGACAATATCCTATAGCTGTATGATGATGAGGACTCTAGGATAGTGATATAAACATTATTATACAAATGCTCTATGAATAGGGCTTAGAGTTTAGTGATAGTGACAATATACTTCTCCATTAGAGGAAGAGGACATTAGTATAATTATATTACCATCAGTATACAACCCTTAGAGGAAGAGGATATTAGGACAGTGACATTGACCATAGTCTTCAGCCGTTAGAGGAAAAGGGAGTTATGATAGTGAAATTGACAACAGTCTACAGCCGTTAGAGGAAGATGCATTAGGGCAGTGATATTGATACAGTCTACACCCGCTATAGTAAAAGGGCTTTAGGGTAGTGATATTTACACTATTGTACTGCTGAGTGATGACGAGGGAATTAGTATAGAAATATTTCTGTAAAAAATTAATTTTCTACTATAAGATTTTCTTTTTGTTTACCATATTTTATTGGTCGTTTGGGTTATATGCAGAAGCATTAACAACGTTAATTTGTCAAGAATGAGGAAGGTTGAATTTAGAGGAAATGTATCACCATTTACATTTTAAAAATATATAGTTGTTCAAAACTTCGATTCCTATGGTATTTGAGAAATACAAAAATCTTAAAAAAGTATCTGGAATACAATTATGACTACGGACCTTAAGGAACAATTTTAAGCAATTTTTAAAATGAATTACAAAGACTTTAGTAGACGAAGGAAGAATAATAAAAAATAATAAAATTGTATTAATATAATAATTTTACACAAAATTGTCCTCTTTGTTATTTGTTTTGTTATATACACAACAAACAAACAATCATTTGTCAGTGGTACAAAGCCTTAACTAAATGATTTTTAAAATTCAATTTTTATATATTTTAACCCTTACATAAATTGTACCTATTTTAAAAGATTGGAAGGGTATTCACAATTTTATAAAATTAATTTATAATTAACCTATCTAATAAATTAAATCTTCTTTCTTATTATTTTATTCCCTTCTCTTTATTTAATCTTTAGTCTTCTATAACTACATTTTTTGGTGTTACGTTACATCATCTTCAGATTTGAGTAAGACCAATAAACTGTGAGATATTGTCTAGATATTAATAAAATTATAAGTATAATAAATCTGAACATTATAAATGTAAATATTAAATAGAAATTAGGAAATAATATACGAAATATTAAATAAATAGTAAATAGAAACTAGGATATAATATACGAAACATTAAATCAATAATCAATTAAATTAACAATGATCTGTTTAAAATAAATACTGGCTGAAGGTTTGTAATATTGTGATTTATTATAATGTAGAAATATTTTGTAGGATCATCAACAATAAGTGGTAAGCTACCAACAGTATAAATAAAATAAAATAAAATAAATCAATTGATTAATGAGATATTGTTGCTAGTAGAGCATAGAGTGTAATTTTTTTATGAGAATATATAGATAGATAGATAATTTAGTTGATTTTATTAAAAAATGTGAAATTGGATTAAAATGAGGTATATGAATCTACGGTATTAAACTTATTGATTATGATTTGAATAGTTTTTAATTGTAATAGAGGGAGAGCTATAATTGTTGGAGTGAGGATCACTTTTTAGTTTGGCGTGTTAAGGTTATTTTCTAGCTTTGTTGATAAGGTATTGGTTTTCAAAATTAGTTTGCTCTTTTAAAATTTTGTTTCTGTTCAGAATGGCTGTTTGGATGTGTAGGCTTTCCGCAATGTTCATCATTTAATATTAACTCTAAAAATCAATATACCTAAAGTGGCATTTACAAATGACATGAGAATGTAAGGCTGTAAACATTAGAAAGACCGGAAGTAGCCTTTCAATTCGATATACTGAACAAATTATTCGTTTTAAATATAATAGATACAAATCGAGATTTGCCGAACATCTATAACTTTCCGGGCATCAACTAACACCAATTAATAACTGCGTGAAACTCTTACAATCCGCTTCCAAATGTCCCAATATGACATTGTGGAGCACCTATATATCCAAACAGCCATTTTGAACAGCAACAAACATTTAATACAACAACAAAGCACAATGGTATTTAACTCTGTGTCATAAGATTACCCGACCACCTGCTTTGGCTGCATTAGCAGTCAAACACACTTGGATATACAGATTTATGATATTAGTATTCGAGTTTATTATTCAAAGTTTTGAATCAAATAGTTGGCCACAAAATATTCGAAAATATTCTAAATTTTGAAGCTTCCCACATCACTAATTATTATTATTATTATTATTATATTCATACAGTTTTAAAAAATTATAAAAACACTTTGTAACTATAATAATCAATCTTCTACGTAAGTAAGGTCAGCCCTTTATGGACCTCTAAAAGTGTACGTACCTCGTGCAGCCCACTGGATGTTGACATGTTGTCTAGAGGAAGATGTTAGTAATGTCTAGTCTTTTACCTTTGAATAAAAATTAATTAATATGTGATTGGTTGTAGAGTGCCATGTGTGCTACTTTAATTTGTGTTAGTTTCGTAATTCTTACAACGATTGTGTTTATTTTAAGCTAAATCACTTCAAAAAATTGTTGAACAAGAAGTATAAAAGGCATAATATTATTTTCCCTTACATTATTAACGAAAACAGTATTTAACACTACAATAAATTGAGAAATATTTATATAGAGTCAGCATTCAAAATAAACAGAATGTAATCAAATAAATTTTCAATAGGACTCTAATATTAAAATAAAATCATGTTTTAAACTCTATAGAGATTGAATTGATTAAGCTGTGTTCTTCAGTTGCAGCTAAAAAAATCTTATTAGATTGTTTAAGTTTATAATCAAATCATACAAACAATTAAGTTAATGGAAAATGAATTGGAAATATGGTAAGTCTCATGGTCCATATTAACAAATTGCCACCAACTTGTTTTTCAGTAATTTTGATTTAAAGGTGAGAAGTGTCTTCACATATGTTATTAAATATGTTATTAAACAAGCTTAATCCAATTAAAAGTTCTAAGATGGTATAAAATTCACAATACTATCTTTAGTGTAAAACGAAAAATAACTCTCAATTTCACGAAAAAAAATTAACATTTTTATTGAAAAGGTCGGAAGTTACAAGTTATAGGATCAAATAATGAAATTTTAGGTTATAACAAATATTCTCTCTTAATTTGATGGAAAAATAAAGTTACAGTTCCCCAAACAAACTTTCTCTCTCTTTTAACTTAAAATAGAAAAATTGACTAAAAACTCGTAAGGTCATTAAAACGAAATAATATACATTGTTGCAGAATCATAATAGTAAAAAAATTATCACAAAAAGCATAACAATTGTCTCTTTATATCCCAGACCTAAATTTAAAATATATTTTCATATACCTTTGGAAATTATTGCTTTATAAATATTTATTTACTTTAAAAGTGTTTTATTTTTAATAGTCTTACACAGCGTATAAACCGAACGGGTAGTAAGACGCATTGCTATAAAAATAAAAATAAATTATCTTACAATTTTTCAATGATATATAATTTTGTATTTCAAAGAGTTGCGTAGTTATTATCAACATTGTTGATATCCCCCTGTTTAAACAACCTCCAAGTCTATTTACCGGTACAATTATCTCCATCAGTTTGTTTGTAATATTAAAAAGTGTATGAATACAAATTGTAATCAAAATATTTATAGTTGATTTCGATAAAAGTCTTGTAAACTACCCTTAACTTTAGGGTTGGATGGATAATTCCAAACACTCCTATGGATAACCTCTTTACTAACCTAGATACCAGGTTTCAACACGCTGCAAAATGGTTTCGGCTCCAGGCCAAGAGATAAACAAGACATACTGAATCGATGAATCATTTATTTTTATTTTTAAAGTATAAAAAACGTAATTATTAATCATAATCTCAAATTAAAAAAGTACCATTACAATGTTATCTCTTTGGGAATATGACAATAATTTAAAAATGACACAGATCTCGCAGTTTCTTAAATATTTGTGACTCTGAGGAGAGAAAATAATGACCGCACCACCCCTCTGTGACCTATGGGTGAAACGTGCTGACATCCAAAACTGGTCAAGTCTAGGAGCAAATACACATATTACTTTTACGTCAATTATAACATTTGTTATTCAAGATCAATTATGTTCCCTGCATAGCTGATGTTCCCCAATATTTTATTTTGTTCTAAATGATCAATATTAACCAATACATACAATTAAAACTTGAAAGACCTTGAAGGACCCTTCCTCTGGTTGATATTATATCTTCTTGGTACTGGCTTTCAAGTGTCCAGAGCTAGATAAAAATATTACACAATAATAATCTGTATCTATGAAACCACTATTATAATATTTAAAAATACATAATGTTCCCCGGAAACAAATATTTATAATTGGTTGGTTTGTGAAAAATGAAAGAGATTGACTAACGAAACTAATATTTATGAACAATATAAACGCAATCATTAATATTATTATTAGCATCGTGGTTTACTACACGTCCTTGTTATACGGTTAAGTACTGGGTGAGGAATTGGGAAGATTGAATTTTGAGGAAGTGAACACACATTTGTTTTGAGGGAGATTGGTAAACCATTTAAGAAAACCCTCTCCCAGTTCACCCAACTGAGATTCGAACCTCAATCACCTCATCCTCAGCAGTCTAGCTCAACACGAAACCAGCGCGTTAGTTAACTACGCCACTAAGGTGAGTGTGAGAGTCTTAAAAATTTAGTTAATTTGCAAAATTATATTTTTTCATAAACTTTATAATTATTCCATATTTAGAGCTAATTCTAATTTTATAATAATGAATCAAAAACCAAAATGTGGTTAAAGTGGCTGTTCAATTACGCGGTACAGCTCTGAAACTAATAAACAAATATCTCTATTTCGATTCCCTGTGAAAGAAAAGGACAGGTAATGGTAGTTATTTATAGGTTCCAAGTCTTCGTAAGAGCGTTCCATTGTATCAAAATTTTAAACATATATTACTTTGAGATGGTAATAAACTTAAATACGTATACATCTGTCAGATATTTATATTGATAAGACAAAAAATGACACCTGCAAACCTCACTTAATCCAAGTGGTAAGGATGTGATGGGTAGTAAGAATGAATTGGAAAGGCATAAAAGTAGAGAGAAAATGGAGAATCCACATTTATAAAACCAACTCTAGTGAACCCGTTTGAAAGTCAAGTGAACGGTGAAAACTAGTTAATAGGAAACCAAAGGCCCCATATAAAGAATTATCTGGTTTTATAAGAATTCGGTTGAATTTAACCCCGTTTCATTATTAAATTTGATCCTCTTCGGTGGATGAACGATCTAGGACGTCCTTCTTGTGTTAGACTGGTCTGTTGATAAGGGCTGGATCGGGGTTCGATTCCTGGCGGGTTTACTTAGTGTGGTTTCTCCTAAACAGTTTCCCACTCTCCTCCCACGCAAACGCGGGTGGATAACCTCTAAATTGCTTCCTTCCTCCTCCCTACCCTACTAAAATAATCATCATATAAGAGTAGGCTATAACCTCAGCAGACGCGATGATTAAAAAAAAGCTTCTAATCTCCTTAAGGTGGGGTGCTAGTGAGCTCGAGTTTAATGCATTAATTTTGCAGTTTTTACAAAATAAACATTTTTGACCTAAATAAATCAAATATTACTTCTACAGAAACATATATTTTAGTTTTCTGCACAATATAATCTCAACAGTTGTTGAATATCTGTCATTAGCAAAGTAGCATTTGGTGACAAACATTTTAAATAAAGAGAAAATGTCACAACATTCCAGAACCCCCTTTACAGATATTCAAGAACAGTTGTTGAGATTAGCATGTGTAGAAAACTAAACTCTATGTTTCTATACAAGAAGTATTTGATTTATTTTGGCCAAAATATGTTTATGATAATAAAACTTAAGGAAATACTGCTCTAAGCTCACTATCACTAGCACTCAAACTAGAAATCGATATTCTGAGAATTGAAAAATGACACCTGGACACGGGAGTCAAACTCGGGACCTTCGGCTTAGTACGTAAATAATCTGACCACTAAGCTAACCAGGAATCGTCCCGTGCTCACTCATATTTTAAGGAAGAGTCTATGATGGACGTGCGGAAATCAACGGATATAATTGTTTGATTTAATTTAAGATCACGAGCTATCAGATAACACAGCTTCCTTCGACTCGGTAGTTGGTTTAATGCTGACACGTGTACAATTATTATAACTGTAAGGGATTGCATATTTAAGAAAACAACTGCCGAAGCCATTATTTATGATTTTAGTGAGGATATATTATATTCTGAAAATTGAATTATTTTAAATATCTCTTTACCATTTCTCCAAAAACCTTGATTTTCAACCCTAATCTTTTAAAGTGTCTTGGTTGGTTATTTTGCTACACATAGGCCTAGTCCAACTGTTTAAATCCAGGGCAGCACTATCACAAGCTTCACCCGTCCAAGACGGTCATTGGTAGGCCTATTATCACATGATTTTAACTTTCCTTTGGAAAACAAATCAAAAGACAGTGAAAATGTCTGTGGTATGATTAGAACAAGGGGATAAGAGTTTACTTTAAATTCGTTGGTTAACAAGCACACAAGAGTTTGAATTAACGGAAGTCCAACATTTAGGAAACTCAGCTCTTTCCACTACAATTATTAATATAAATATTTAGGCCTATATGGACGTTGTTTTAACTGCAGTTTACAGCTCTCCGAATATATATTATTGATTTTTGGCTCACAGTAAGGTATAGCTTAGTGGTAGGAAACTCAACTGAAGTGGTCAGCTCTCCGTGGTAGGATTGTCTAAGTGCTAGAGAGTTATACTGACTTGCTCAGCTCTCAGGCGTAGTTTGCTAACGCGCTAGTTTCGTGTTGAGCTAGACAATCGAGGACGGAGATATTGAAGTTTGAAACTCGGCTCGGTGATCTGGGGGTGGATTTTCATAAATGGTTTTCAATTTTCACTCTCCCTCCACATAAATGTAAATTTTAAACGACAGGGTGTTTAATTTTATAAACAATTTAATAAAAACCAAATAAGTTAATGGAAAAAAATTGGAAACACGGTATATCTCATGGTTCATATTAATAATGAGCCACGATCTTGGGTTTAAATAATTTTGATTGAAAATAATGATGTGCAAATATATAAGTATGAAATATCATCACATATATTATTAAATAAGCTGAATACATTTAAAAGTTCAGAAAGTGCGTACAACCCACAATACAATATTTTAGAGTGAAACGAATAATAACTCTCAATTTTACAGAAAAAAAACCCATAATATTTTTGAAAAGGTCAGAAATTATAATTATTAAGAGCAAATAATGAAGTTTTAGTTTAAAACAAATATATTTTTTCAATTTGGTCGAAAAATAAATTCGAAGTTCCCCGTACAGACTTTCTCGCTCTTTTACCTAAAAATCGAAACATTTACCAAAATCTCGTAAGTACATTGAAACAAAATAATATAAATTGTTGCAGAAACATAATAGTTACACATTCTAACACATAAATAATATTTTAAATTCTCAGGCCTATGTTAAAAACTATATATTTCCCTATTCTTTTGTTAATTATTGGTTTATAAAATTTTATTTCATTTAAAATTGTTTTATTTTAATAGTCTTACAATTATTCAATGATAAATAATTTAGTATTTCAAATAGTTGCGTAGTTATAATCAACATTATTGATGTCCGCTTGTGTAAACAACCATCCAAGTCATTTTATCGGGAAAAATAGCTCAATAAATGTTTATAATATTAAAAAGTGTCTGAATACAAATTTTAATCAAAATCTTTATAACTGATTTCGAAAAAAGGTCTTATATACTAGCCTTAACTTTAAGGTTGGATGGATTGTTCCAAACACACCTAAGAATGACCTCTCAACTACCCTAGATATGAGGTTTCAACCTTCATAAAATGATCTCGGCTCTAGGGCAAGATACAGACAAGATAGACAGAATCTATGAATCCCTTTTTTGTTTTGAAAACATATAAAACGAAAAGATTCATCGTAATTTCTGAGATCAGAAAAGTACCATTAAAATGTTATCTCTTTATGTATATGAGAATAATTTAAAAATTATACAGATCTCGCAGTTTCTGAAATATTCGTGACACCGAAGAGAGAAAATAATGACCGCGCCTCCCCTCTGTGACCTAGGGGTGAAACGTGCTGAACTCCAACTAATAATAATTGTCAAATCTAGTAACAAATATACATAATACTTTTACGTTAATTAGAACTTTAGCTAATCTAGATCACAGCATAGCTATTGTTCCCCAATAATAAGTTTTGTTCTAAATGACTTATATCAAACAATAAATACAAATAAAACTTGAAGGACCTTGAAGAACACTTTCTCCGGTCTATATAATATCGTCTTCTTTATCACTTTATTGGCCAGAGCTTTTAAAAAAAATATTCGAAGAACAATTTATTTCAACTTTGTGTTGAAAGAGCTAATTTATTTATTAATTTATTTAAAAGTTTTAGATATTTTTTAAATTAGAAAGGAGCTTATTTTGTAACAGTTTTGGAGACTGTTCTAATAGCTGGTGATGGAACACACAATATGAAGTTTTAAATATCTAAGCATAAAACATGAAAATATTCTGCTACCCACACCATAGTTTCATTTAAATTATTTACCATAAGTATGAAAAATAAATATTTTAACTAGATAAAATAAAATAAAACAATAATGTGTTTCTAGGAAACCACTATAATAATATATAGAAATCCATCATGTTTCCTGGCAATAAATACTAATCATTGCTTGATTGTAAAAACGAAATAGTTTGATTAATGAAGCTAAGATGTATAAGAAATGCAAACACAAATATTACACTCAATACTGTAATATAATTTTATCTACGACATTACGGGAGCCTCACATACGAGGCTAAAAGGATAAAAATATACTAAGGGGTATCATCACCCAAGATACTGTGCCATTTAATCAAGGTATTCCATGATGAAAACGTGTATTTTCTGTAGTAATCTCACACACGGGTATCTATTTATTTTATTGCTACTTTATAATGAAGTTGAGTAAGGTTAGACAGGTCTTTTTTTTTGTAAATAGTAAAGATGTTTTATTTAACTTTTCTTTTATATTCCGTACGGATTCCGCGACGTCTGAACAGCTACCAAATTCTTTACGGATCAAACCACTCTGACGAATCCGCGCCATCTGAACTTTTTTTTTCCTGGTAAAATATACCACACGTAAAAAAAGATCACACTTAACTAAGTCGGTAGTGTGTCTGTATACTGAGCTAGTAGGGACTTAGGGTTCGTTTCCCAGCATGGCCGAAAAATTAATCGTTGGTGAAATTAGGGTTTCCTCCTTAACAGTTATGAATTAACAACTGGGGGCCTTGATGTTGTGTCTCTTTTAGATTTAAGTTTTTTTATAAGTCGTATGCTGATACAAACGGTTCAGAAAGTGCACGTTAAACAAATCAAATAAATGAAAAAATAATTACAAATTAAATGGCAACGCTAATAATCCCATGGAAATTTTTTTGAGTGTACTTTTTAGGAAGGGTATTTTCAAATTTTGGATTATATCTTTCTAACAATTTGAGATATGAAATAATTTATCATTGTTAAACTGTAGTAGGGGCGAGCGGGGTCAATTGTAACATATTTGATAAATTTTGATCTAGTTTACATATTATTCATACTTCGACCCTGTAAATTTATACAAAAACACTTTAATATATCTTTATTTATATCCTATATTTACAATCTATCTGTTAATAAATTTATATATGTTAACTATTTTTTAAATGTTTTTTACAAATGTTACATTCACCCCGTTATCAGGGGCAAATTTAACACAACCCTGGGACACATGTAACATATCCAGATACTTACACTTTTTTCAATAAACATATATATATTTGTTTGGATAGTATGAAAATTCAACTTATTGTAGTTAGTGAAAAAATTGTGTTACTAAATAGTAAATTGAATCTTAAATCTATATATAAATTAATTAATTACAAAAGGAATAGTAAAATTAAGAGTCTTTAAATAATTTGGGCCTACTTCTTTTGAAAATGAAATATCACTATTTGTCTTTTACATTCATACAATAGGCTGATTATTGTCGCAAAGTGGAGATTTTTATATAAAAAGAAGTGTATATAAAAAATTGTGCTATTTGAGATTCATTGAATAACTGAAATAATGTTTTTATCTGGCTTATCCTAGATCTAAACTGAGTTACATTTATGACAAACATATAATAAGTATCCTTTAGTGCACTTTTCATGAGACCATTTATTGCATGTTAGACACCTCACCCATTTTTCACTACTTGCACTATTTGACCACCCCTCAAGACAAACTAATCAAAACCATTCCTCCTCGTCGGAACTGGTTGTATCATCCTCTTTTGATTTTTTCTTTATAGCTATCCTTTTTCTTTTTGTTAAATAATCGTTTCTTTCTTTTAACTTTTTAAAATATTTATCTTCTGAAAGTTTTTGTTTTTCAGCAGTGTCTGTCCAAATAGCACTTTTCTTTGTTCTCCTTCGAGACGTCTTTGATTCTTGAGATTTTGCAAGAGGAAATGGCCGGATTTCAATCGAAGAGACAGCTCTTGGAGTTGATGGAATAGGCTGAACTAGTTCACAGTCTTGTGCTGCATCATGATTAGCACTTTCCTGTTTTTCGGAGTACTCGTGTAACAAGTTACAAGCTAGGATGTAATGAGTCACGAATTATAGCTATGACAAATGGGGCAACACTCACCGATCACCCCTTGATGAACTCCAACACAAGAGCTCAAGCGCCGACCACCGCTCTCCAACACATTGCACGATAGTCTAAGCGGCGCGTTCAACTGCGCGAGCATCGAACCCATGACTGGCCGGAAACAAAAGAGAGATGTTCCACGCGGCTGGGTCAAATTACGTGTTCCGCCGCCGAAGAATCTAGAAAAGTCTGGCTGTTGCCCGGACCTTCTTTTGTTCTTTGTTCTTTGTTCCCACCTTGTTTCCTTCTCTTTCCTTTCCCTTCTCTCTTTGAAGATTCTATTATTGTTATATATTGGGACGCAGATAGTGGATAGGCACTCATTATACCATCGGCTGACCGAGGTGAAAACGGCGACTTAAGGGGTGAGATCTTTTAAATAACATTCGAAATTCCCTTTCGGCGTAATGGAGGGATATTATGTCAAAATTGTTGTTTAATTTTTATTATACTTTAACTTTGGAACTCCATGCGCTTCTCGCAGTTCATTGAAAATGCTTTCGCCTTTCTGCCTTTTCACGCAGGCTCTAACTAGATTTAACAGGGCCGTTTGACTTTAATTGTTTATTATATATAATTATAGGCACACCGTGGGATTTTTTGTGTCTCGGGCTTACCACCCGCCTCTTGTTATTGTTTTTAGCTTACTTATCAGTTAAGGGGTTGTCTAGTTATTTAGTCTAATGTGTATGTTAATATGGGGACTTGATCCACTGATAGGTTCTAGGCGTTGTTACATTGTTGTACATTATGTTGATCCACATTTGCTAGAGAGGCCACCTAAAGTTAACTTCTTGTTATGATCACTAACGTTATCATTGTAACTTATGTAACTTTTTTATACTCTATTGTTGTTTAACTTTTCTTGTTGCTTTATTGGAGTAGTTGGTTAGCTTGATTCTAATTTCACTTTTAACTTGTAGCTTGTTGGTTTTGGAAGCGTTAAACATATAGAATCAGACATGTGTTTTCTTGATCAACTTTATTTAATATGAAAGTCTTAAATTATTTAGTAACATTTGAAAGTTCTGTTGTTCAGGTGAATAACCACACATCCTGAGTCACACGATCTTGTGTCCAAATTGAATTCATTAAAACCTCGCTCATATAGAAGTGAGTCCTTGCCTATACTCGATGCGAGTTCAACTGTAGTCCCGCCGCGCGCAGGCCAGAGAGGAAGGCGGCCTACCTGCCCTCTAGCGCCACACACGAAAAGCACACAGCCCAACAGCGCGGGTGATACGTAGAGTGTGACGTCACACTCTACATCATATTAGTTGAGATTTCTATATATATTAATATTATATTTAGTGGCTATGTTAGTAGCCCTCGGGACACTTGGGAACCCCACTTCCACACAAAAGGTCAAAACACTTTTTTCCTGGTGACTTAATAATTGCGTGTTATGTCGCAACCCTTCTCTCCTGGGTTTTCCCAGTGATTACACAATGTTGTTCTCTGATTGGCTGTTGGCTTTCCCCCACCCCTTCCCCCTTCCACCCCCTCACCACCCACCCCCGCCCCCTCCTCTCTGATAACAAAATCTCCTCCTGTTGATTACGAAATTTCCTCCCCTACACCCCCTCCCCTACAACCCCTCCACACCCTCGGACATGTTGGTACTTGTGCTGGCCCTTTTTTTTTTCTTGATTATTGAAGTGTGCTAATTAATTATTTATGTATGGGTAGGATTAGGACGGACTATGGATTTTATTTATTTGGGTGAACATGCAGCCCACGGCGTCGGACGCTCCTCCAGTGGCATGAACAACTCCTGACGCACGCGTAGTGTAGAGTGAGGAGCATCTTCTCTGACAGGCCAGCATTGATGATTGATAATTAATTATCGGGTAGGATTGGGGCGTTGTAGTTTGGGTGGAAAATGCATCTCCCCCCCCCCAGGAGAAGCACTCGCGATGAATGGCCTGTTTAGAATGACTGGCTCTGCGGGGTGTACTTTCACTTCCGAACCCACACCTCCAACCCCCCCTTCCGTAGAGCTCTCCGCCTTGTATTATGTAATCGACAAGGACGTTTTGGAACAGTGAACTCCTCACCGTGTCATTCAACCCCCACCCCGTTAACTTGTCCTTGCGAGCTTTTCAAATGTCCCGTTACAGCACATTTATCCATGAACAGCTCTCGAGAGAGGAATGGCTATTCCCTCCTGCTGGGATTCAAGCCTCAAACCCTCCCCCCCCCCCTGCGTTAAGATGGTCGGATGGTTATTGCAAAAACCCTCAGATACTCAACACATTTTTTAGCGTCCTAAATCCTTTGGCGAGATGTGTACCAGCATTTGCAACGAGGCAGTATAGAAAAATCACCGCAGTTCACCCGAGCGAGATTTGAAAGCGTGACCAAAAATAATAACCGTCAAGATTTGAACCTTGAAACACCACACTGCAAATAAAATTACCACACTTCACCCGAGCGAGATTTGAAAGCGTGACCAAAATAAAATTTGCGTCAAGATTTGAACCTTGAAACACCGCACAGCAAATACAGTTCACCTGAGCGAGATTTGTAAGCGTGACCAAAAATAATTAGCGTCAAGATTTGAACCTCGAACCCCCCCATCCTGCTACAATTAACATTAGTGTTTGTCGATTCAAACCCGGGACTTTTGGCACATCAACAAATATATAAAGATCTGTCTCTAAGGGTAAAAATAGTACCGAAAGTTTTTTACTCAATCATTGTCACGGGCGGGGAATTTTGGCTTAACAAAAATAATTATAATACACAATAGAGTTGTCTCTTCGAGATTGTCATGCCATCTGTTAACGGAAAAGTAACTGTGGGGGTTTTGAAATCTATTTAGAAAAACTTGTACCATGCAAGAGTGAAATAAGTGTTGATTTGCAGGAGAGATCTTATTGAGCTGCAAACTATAGCTAATTTTCCCGATAGTTACAAATTGTCTAGAATTAATCAAGTAGGTGTGCGTCCGTCCAATGCTTCAGACAAATTGAAAAATGCACCTCGCATTTGCGAGAGTGAAAAAAGGGTCTTGCCGGTTGACCTAGACCAGGTACCCACATTTGCGAGAGTGAAGGGCTTTGCTGATCGAGCAGGTGTTCCAGCATTTGAGAAAATCAATCTCAGTACGCCAGAACTGTCATATACCGTAGTGACGCCATAGACCTACGGCCCAATTGAAAAAATGCACCCCGCATTTGCGAGAGTGAAAAAAGGGTTTTGCTGTTTGACCTAGACCAGGTAGCCACATTTGCGAGAGTGAAGGGCTTTGCTGATCGAGCAGGTGTTCCAGCATTTGAGAAAATCAATCTCAGTACGCCAGACCCGAGGGCTAGCACAGCTAATGTCGTCCTTGTGTGCCCGCACTTATTTTTGTACCCACCAGATATAGCAGAGCGTCTACCCAACACGTCCAACCGTAGCGGCAGCTAGAAGGTATCTGCCGAATAACGGGACTTACGAATTGTCTTGTGCAACGATATGTATTGTGCAACCGCTCTGAGTGACAGGCGGCACGCCCTTTGAAGTGGCTATAAATAGACCTCGAAATCATTTAAATTAGCTATCGTAAGTGGTAAACAACAAAATGAGTTTCGACGCGTTGGAAAATTGGATAAATTCAGGTATGTTTTAAAATCGTTTTGTATATTTTAATGGTTGCTATTTTGGGTATTACGTTTATGGTGTACAACGGAATTTTATTCTTTGATAGATTATGATGAACCCCTGACGATTGCCGAGGCGCCTCGACCGGCGGCTCCCTATAGTCTGGACCAGTTGACGCTTTTTACCGAGGACGGAATTTGCCATGCGGACGGCGAGTGGTCTATGGGTAATTAGCTTCTTGCTATAGATTTTATATAATTATCCGTGGGTTTTTTCCCCACGATAGTAATTAATATTGTTTATTAAATTTCAGACTTCTGGGATCCATATGATCTAGACACTGGCCTAAGGGAACACGTGGCAGATGGTTTAGCGCTGTGTGGGAGGGCGCCACCCCTTGAAAGCGGCGAAGCGATGGGGTGTACCATCGCACCTCTTAGAAGAGGTCGGTGCTTTGCCCGGCGCCGCTTTCTTCGCTCCTCTCCCTGCAGGCTACGTCCCCCAGGACCATACCGACGCCGGTGGAAATGTGATCCCTGATGTTTGGGGTGAATTGGAAGCGCTAGACCAGCTGATATGTAAGTTTGCATATATATATTTTAGCACCGTCTACAAGTAACAATACCATATAGCCACTAGATTAGAAATATACAGTTTATCACTCAAGAGTTATTTGTGCGCTCTCTTCCACCAAACCACCGTTATTTAGTACATTTTGTCAGCTGCCCGTTTCAACTTTAACCAAAAAGAATATTAGCTTTTGCATTACAAACATTCAAAGAGAGAGAGAAAATTATAATTGTTACTTTAGTCGTGTTTGCAATGTACCGGATGCGTATTAACATTCCCTAACCCAGCACAGAGCACCACGCATTTAGAGCGATATGATTGGTCCCTACACCGCACCGTCTCTCTCTCTCTCTTTCTTTCCCCTACGCCGCCTTTCTCCTCTCACGCGCTGTGTCACTTTACAGTGCCTTGAACGGTTAATAGTATTAATTATAAAGTAAAGTATGATTTTGGTAGGAAGAGCAGTAAAAGTTAGTTACTAAAGTTACTAAAACCATTTTAATATATTCATACATCAATTGGTGTTATATGCAGTTGTTTCTTTTGATAGATATTATCAATATCTATAATAGAAAAATGTTATCACTGTTGACCGCAAAGAAATATGTTTGAATTTTCTCTACCATTCTTCCAACCAAAATTAGGCTGTATGTATAGTTATTATGTATATAATTTATATATCCGTCGTATATATCTAAATTGTATATATATATATATTATAGTAAAGATTATATATGCATTATGGTATATATTTAGATCTGTAGTGAAAATACTATAGTACCGGTAATATATAATATATAATATCTTACATATATACAATGCATATTATAGGTATTATATCACATATCAAAACACATTAATCATGTTCCTTTCTGTGCTCTAATAAATATGCTACTATGAATGTGCTGAATGTGATGACTTTGTAAAGTCACCGGTGAGTCTACAAATCCACTGGTTCACTTGGGGAATGTAAAAAAAATATATATATATATATTTACTATTTCACCCCCCCTGCGGGACGGGGTTTAGAATAGTCCCGCAGTAAACCCCTGCTTGTCGTAAGAGGCGACTAAAAGGGGAGGTTTCTGTGCAGGACGTACCTCGTGCAGGAAAAACCTATCCTAAATCTTTCCTTTCACCTCCTTTTTTCTTCCTTCCCTTTCAATCCCTTTTTTTCATTCTTCTCCCTTCCCTTTCAATCCCTTTTTTTCATTCTTCTCCCTTCGCTTTCTCTCTCCTTACCTCTTTCTTCCCTTCCCCTGCCGTTCAGTCCTGCACGGAGACTTTTGGCCCTCCCGTTGACGACTTTGGCATCTAACACGGCTTTCCTTGGACGAATATTGGATACCACTGCTTTGAGCTCCTGAGTGAAAGTGCGCCGGTTGTAATATCATAGTAGAAGGGCCTTAGGGATGACAATAACCGGCTACCCTACTTTGAGAAAAGACCGGTTGCGTTCACGAGGGCCCGGACGTAAAATTGGCACTTTCCTACACCCACTTGCTGCGATGACCTCTCTCTCGGTGATGCCCTATGCGAAGGTTGTCATGTCTAGCGTCGTATGGGGCCTCTCGTCGGGAGAGTTAACAGGGCCATATGTGGTAGTACCAACATGGATCACCCTGGGTCTACGATCCGAGTACTGTGTAGGTTGTCCCCAAAAATGGCATGGCCGCATCTTTTGTCGCTGCTGACAACTTACTGTCCGCTGGCACCGTACTGCCCGCTGGCAACTCACTGCCCGGCCCCTCACAGGGCCGTAATACTGATAAGCGGCGGAAACGGGTAAGGCCGTCCAGCCCTGAATTGGAAAAAATACAGGAAGTGGTGAGGCCCCAGCCCCGCTTCCTGGTAATGTCTCGAGTAGAAAACAACGAAAGTCTGAAGCGAGTAAGCCCATTTATCCTCAAAAGAGTGATAAATGGCGCAGCACAGTGTGACGTATCAATAAGAAAACTGCGTGATGGCACGATAATGATACAAACAATGACAGATATTCAGTCCTCAAAAGTTATGGCAATCTCGGAAATACCGTTGAGCAATACGTCTCATATACCGGTGAAGGTGGAGACTCACAGGTTCCTCAATGTTTGCAAGGGAGTGGTCACTTGCTATGACTTCGACTGCGTGAGCATTGAGGATATCTGTGAGGAACTTTCCCCTCAGCATGTCACCGAATTGTACCGCATTGTCACAAAAAAGAACGGACAAGAGAAAAAAAACTGACACTTATATCCTTACTTTTGCGACTCCTACCCTTCCAAAGGAGGTCCGAGCAGGTTTCCACGTGCTCAGGGTCCGGCCGTATGTCCCTAACCCCCGGCGCTGTTTTCAGTGCCAGGAATTTGGGCATACGAAGCTGCGATGCCGTGGCAAGCCAACCTGTGCGGATTGTGGACAGGAGGCTCACGAAACACCATGTGGGTCTCCTAAGTACTGCGTCAACTGCAAGGGTCCGCATTCCGCCTGGTCTCGGGCCTGTCCGAAATGGAAGGTAGAGAAAAAAGTCCTGGAGATACAAACTGAAAAGAAGATCTCATATGCCCAGGCACGTAAGGAATACGCATCTAGTCAGGCTCCGGTATTCCAAACCTCCTACAGCCAAATTGTAAGCCAGAACATTAACTGCCCCAACTGTCACTGCGCAGTTAATCTCGCAAAGACGCCCACGCGACCTGTGCCATTGGTCTCTACTCGAGACATCCTTAATGTTAACGCGCCAACTACGGTTGCGCCTAAATTACTTGGAGAGGCGAAACCTAGACAAAGGTCGTCTCCCCCACCTGTACCCCCGAGGAGCCCTCCTCGGGTACCTCCCCCGAGCCCGCCTCGGGGACCACCCCCGAGCCCGCCTCGGGGACCTCCCCTGGGCCCGCCTCGGGGACCTCCCCCGAGCCCACCTCGGGAAACAAAAGAACTTGCGGCCGTTGTTGGTTCGTCCGCTCTGGTCTCTGGGTCACCGGAGGTTAGAGTGGGTGGCAAAACGGGTGAGGCTGCAAAGGTGAGTCCTGCTGGTGCCTGGAGGAAGGTCCAGCGAGGTGTCGCCGACAATAATCATCACAAAAATGCGTCGAAGGCTGTAACAAAGCCTTCGCGCTCAGAATCAACCCCCAAGTCTCTTCTGGAGAAACAAAAGCCTCTCTTGAAACGAGAGGTCCAGGAGAGACTTGGCAAGGCCAGAGGACCTAAAAAGGTCATTAACCAATTTTTAGTTTTAAGAGATAGTGATATGGATTGCGTGGATGAATAAATTTATATGTGTACTTAATGTCGCTACTACAATGGAATTGTAGGGGTTTTTATGCTCGTGTAGAGGAAATTAAACTACTAATTTCTTCCCTGCATCCTTCCATCTTGTGTTTGCAGGAGACCCACTTCCGCCCAACTGACAACCCGATACTTCGTGGGTACGATGTATATCGTACCGACAAGCCCACTTTTGATCGGGCTAGCGGAGGTGTGGCTATATTTGCACGTAGCAATATATATCATAAATCTGTAAATATTATATCTGATCTCCAAGTGATTGCTGTCAGAGTCTCCCTTCCTATTGAAGTAACCGTATGCTGCATCTACCTCCCACCAGGTGAGCGTGTTTCAAAGAGGAGCCTAGAGGCCCTCTTTATACAACTTCCCGCCTCCTATATCATCTTGGGGGATTTTAACGCTCATAACCTGGTGTGGGGCTCTAATTTTACAGACGCCCGTGGGAGGATGGTAGAGGATATTCTTGTCTCGGGAAACCTGGTGTTAATGAACACCGGGACCCAGACACACTTCTCCACCTTCAATGGTGTATCCTCTGCCATCGACCTTACTCTTTGTAGCCCCGGAATTGCTGCCAACTTCCTTTGGGAGGTTCATTCGGACCTATGTGGCAGCGATCACTTTACCATTCTGCTTTCCTCATTCCAAGATCCTCCAAGTTCAGCACGGATACCCCAATGGGTGCTCAAACGTGCTGACTGGAATAAATTCCGCGAGCTCGCCGTATTTCATGAAACCCATTCTGCTGACGTCGATGTTAATGTTGGCTATTTTACTTCGATGGTCATCATGGCGGCGAGGGAATCCATCCCTAAATCCTCGCCACATCCGCGCCACCGACCAGTTCCCTGGTGGAACGAGGAGTGTCGGTTGGCTATTTATGACCGTCGAAGGGCCCTACGTCTCTTCCATCGACGTCCTACTTTGGAGAATCTGGAGTCTTTCCGGATTCTACGTGCTCGAGCTCGCCGTATCATTCGTGAAAGCAGAAGAGAGTCTTGGAGACAGTTTATTTCTACCCTTACTATTTCCACTCCCACAACTAAGGTTTGGGACAATATTCGTAAATTACGTAGTAGCAAAAATACCATAAATAACATACCTGCCCTCATGTCAAACGGTCCGCTTGTCTCCTCCCCTGTGGAGGTCGTCAATGTATTGGGCTCTATGTTCACCGCTATTTCTAGCACTGCAAGCTACTCTAATGAGTTTGCAGCGCTTAAGCGGAACATAGAGCGCCATTCTATTGACTTTGGTCATAGCCGGGGGGAGGATTACAACTCCCCCTTTACAATGGATGAATTGACCAATGCCCTGTCTCAGGCGGGCAACACAGCTTCCGGTCCCGACGACATCCACTACGATATGTTGCGCCAGCTACCTCCTGCTGGACAGACATATCTCTTGGACCTTTATAATAGCGTTTGGGGATCTCATCAATTCCCATCACTATGGAGGCAAGCAACCGTTATACCAATACATAAAAGTGGCAAAGATAAATTAGAGCCAACTAGTTATAGACCGATAGCCTTAACTAGTTGTGTATGCAAAATATTGGAAAAAATGATAAATAAACGATTAATATGGTATTTAGAATCCCGCAATCTACTATCAAATATTCAATGTGGTTTTCGCCGTAACCGATCTACGATGTATCATCTCGCCCGTCTCGAGACGGCGGTTCGTGACGCCTTTCTCCACAAACATCATCTTTTGGCAGTTTTCTTTGATTTGGAGAAGGCGTACGACACCACATGGCGGTACGGCATTTTAAAAACACTTTTTAATTGGGGGTTCCGAGGGAACCTCCCTGTTTTTATATCTAATTTTATGTCAGATAGACACTTCCGGGTAAGGTTAAACAACACCTTATCCGATGATTTTATTCAAGAAAATGGGGTGCCTCAGGGTAGTACTCTGAGCTGTACGTTGTTCGCCATCGCAATAAATGGCATTGTGGACAACGTGCGGCTACCTGTCCGTTCATGCCTTTTTGTGGATGACTACGCAATTTATTGCAGTTCGTCAAGTCTCCACAGGGCTGAACGGCAGATACAACTATCTGTAAACAATCTGTGGTCGTGGGCATCGCGAAATGGCTTTCGCTTCTCTAAAGTCAAGACGACGGTCGTCCACTTCCAGAGATTACGCGGAATACAACAAGCCCCCAGTATTTTAATGAACCACGTTGTTTTACCAGTCTCAGAGACCGTAAGGTTTCTGGGACTTTTATTTGATTTTAAATTAACTTGGATCCCCCACATCAAAGACCTGAAAGCGAGGTGTATAAAAGCACTAAACCGGCTCAAAGTTGTTAGCGGTCGGTCCTGGGGTGCTGATAGGGAAACCTTGATGCGCCTGTATAGGGCCTTGTTAAGATCTAAACTAGACTACGGCAGTTTCGTTTATGGATCGGCGAGACCCTCGGCGTTAAAGATGCTGGATAGTGTCCACCATGCTGGCATACGACTGGCTACCGGTGCTTTTCGCACTAGTCCAGTCGTCAGCATCTGTGCCGACGCCGGTGAGCCCCCTCTCTCTTACCAGCGGTCCTATCTCCTGGCATCTTATGTGTCGAAACTGCACTGTATGCCAGAGCATGTTGCCTACCGCCCTGTCTTTCATCCCCCTAACCGTGTCTTGTATGAAACCAAATGGCGTAGTACAAGGCCGGTTGGGATCAGGATGCTATCGGTATTCGACACGTGTGGGATAGTCCTGCCAAAGGCTATCCCCACATCCCCAGGTCGAGTTTCTCCCTGGAAGATACGTCTACCTCAATGCCATTTTGATCTTACCAAGTACCCTAAAGCGACCACCTCGCCGATTATATATGAGAGGACCTTTAATGAACTCCTCTCCACTCGATTTCAGGGCTTTGAGCGCATCTATACGGATGGTTCCAAGTGTGGGACCTCCGTGGGATGCGCATTTGTTGTGGAGGGAAACAATTCTAAATTTGCTCTACCTGGGGAATCCAGTGTTTTTACGGCTGAATTATACGCCATTTTTAAATCTCTGTGTTTTGTTTATCGTAAGTGTCACCGTTCTGTTCTCATCTGCACGGATTCCATGAGTGCTTTGTTGGCATTGTCCACTCTCTACTCCTGGAATCCCATTGTGCAGATGATACATGAGCAAATTTTAAAAATCGATTCATTACACACCCAGCTCGCCTTCTGCTGGATTCCTGGTCATGCCGGCCTCTCAGGGAATGAACTGGCGGACCAGGCGGCCAAGGAGGCAGCACGCCTGCCTCCGGAGGCGAGTTTGGGTGTCATGTTTTTAGATCTAAAGGGTTATGTTCGGCGTGGGGTCTTACGCACCTGGCACGAGCAGTGGGTTTCGACCCGTGCTCAGAACAAGCTGAGGTCCATAAGGGACGGTGTGTCGCGATGGCCCTCTTCTATACGAAAGTGTAGAGGAGAGGAGGTCATCGTGACGAGACTCCGCGTCGGGCATACATTTCTAACCCATGGATTTTTATTAAGAGGGGATCCACCTCCAGTGTGTGAATTTTGCGATGCTCCCCTTAGTGTGTACCACATTTTGGTGGAGTGTCGTAAATATGCCCCTATCCGCCTGGCTCTTGATTTTAAAGGTGACCTACGTTTTTTACTACGCGATAGCGCCGATGGAGTTATTTGTTTACTCCGTTTTATACGCCAGGCGGATCTTTTTAATGCCATCTGAGTCACTTTTATAAAGTGGCTCATTTGGATTTTTTCTCCATATTGAGAGTATTTTTAACATTTTTAGTGTACTTTAATATGTTGTTTTGTCTTTTTAACACGTCTTTTAGTACGCTTTAACATGTCTGTTTTATTTGTTTTATAATTTTATATTTTAATATGTTTGTTTTGTCTTTTTACAAACTTAATATATTTTAAAATGTTTGTTCTGTATGTTTAATTTAGTGCATACACCTGTGGTTTTTTATTAGCAGGTGTATCACTAAAATTTGGGTGTATATCCATTTTTTTTACTGTATTTTTAAATGTCACGGCCCTAATGACCTCATTGTGTCGATGGGCCTATAAACCACAATAATAATAATAATAATAATAATAATAATACTATTTCACATACTCACCGAACATTTTACGAAACTACCATCAACCCCCAGTGAATGTTAATAAGTCACGTCAAGATTAGGTTTGGTTAGGTTAATTTAGGCAAGTTAGGTTCGTTTATATAATCTTAGACGAGTTTATTTTAGCTTAGGTTAGGTTAGGTTAGTTTGGATTTATGTTCTATATTTTTATTCAGATACACAAGCTAGGCCGTAGTTCGAGGGGAGTTGGGAAATCAACCCCCCTCCAAAATTTTATGAACCAAAAATGTATGTCTTTATTTATGGTTCAAACAATATCAAGATTAAGGTAAAAGTACAAATCAGGGGGCTGTGTTACCATAAAAAGCACTTCAGATAGCTTCTAGAACTGTTTAGAATTTAGAATTTTTTCTAGCCTCCGGAAATTGGGGGATGGGCCCACCAAACTCTTCCAAAATTATTGGCTGGCTACGGTCTTATACACAAGATTTTTTTTTTTTAATATCACCGGTAAGTGTAGATAGTACAGTTCATATTTCATACTTTCACCAAACTGCATTGGGAAATTAATAAAATCATTAATAAATTTAAATAAATCCTATAATTTGTTAAATAAACCATCGCTTTCGGTGATTCTATATATTCACTGGTTATTTTACAAAATAATGAATTAAGCACATTCACAGTAACATATATATTTTATAACACCACGTTTTACTACTCGTTCGGGTTATACGCCTATGCACTAATTACGCTAATGGGTTAGGGATAATGTAGGTGTTATTTAGAGGAAGTGCACTCAAAGTTGTGAGGAGAGAGTGGGAGAAACCATTTAGAAAAACCACTATCAGTGCACCCTACCGGGATTTAACCCCGATCTCCCCGTCTTCGACAGTCTTGTTTAACACGAGACTAGCGCATTATACCGTGCAGCCTGTATTCTAATATTGTCTTACTATAATTATATCTTCAGAATTAATTAATGGGAGAAACTCTTCTAATTTAATGAATGTATTCTAAATAATTTGCATGACTACTTATAATGTTTGAACCTTTCTAAAGTATATTTAAATGTGCTTTTACTATTTTGTAACTATTTGTTACGTTTGAACCTTTCCTTAAAGTGTATTTAAATGTTTTTTAATTATTATTTTGTAATTACCTGTTATGTTTGAACCTCTTCTTGAAGTTTATTTAAATATTTTTTTATTATTTTGTAACCATCCATTATATTTGAGTATTTACTTAAATAGTATTTAAATGTTTTTTAAAAATTATTTTGTAATTATTTATTATGTTTGAAATGTCTCCTAAAGTGTATTTAAATTTTTATTTTTTATTTTTTGTAACTACTTATTATGTTTGAAACTCTTCTTATTGTGTATTTAAAGGTTTTTTGAAATTATTTTGTAATTGCTTATAATGTTTGAACCTAATTTGCGTAGCTACATATAGTATTTAAACCTTCCTTTAAAATATTTTATATTGTTGTTTAAGCCTTTCTTTGAATTGATTATACGGTATTTAATTATTTTATTTTAATAATACATTTTTAATACTAACTTCAATACGAGCGAAGCCGACGGCAAACTCCTAGTTAGTATATTATGTGCAGCAACACTTATGCCCTTGTTGCGCTTGGTGATTGACCGCTGTTTGAAGATCGCGCAAAGACCCAGAGCCAATCATATCGCTCTAAATGCGTGGTGCTCTGTACTGGGTTAGGGAATGTTAATACGCGTACCGGATCCAATTTAACCGTCAACTTAGTGCATTCGATAGCATGTCTGTATACTAAACTATCGGTCCCAGGTTCGATTCCCGACACGGCTAAGAATGTTGGTCTGATAAATTAACAGGCAGCGGGCGGGATTTGTAGATGTCTTAGTCTTTAAGTAATGCGTATAAAGCGATCTGGGCCTTAGGCTTGAAAAAAAATTACGGATTTAAATTAAATTATAATATTCAATGAAAAAAAATTGTTTATTAAAATTATTTCTACCGATAGAAACATTAATTCTGGCCGGTAAAAATTACTTTCTTCTAATTTTTACCAACTTGTGTTATTTGAAACTAGATTTATTCAAGCATCCGCGCCATGTGGTAAACTTGTTTACTTTTCAAATAACAGATAGCGTTTGCATGCAATTTAAAATAGGAAAAAATGTTGCGTTAGCTTTACTGTAATGTAGATTTAGCTATTGTATACAGATTTTTTAAAGGTGTTCAAACATATACCGGCATAATAATTAACCGGGGAAATTATATTGTTGATCTAGCAGATTATTAAAAAAGAAAGAAATAACCCTATATATCTTTTTGCGGTGCCAGGGGTCCCGGGGTAGATTTCCTTGCGTGGGTGAAAATGGGGGTTTAACCTTTCATAATGATAAATTAACTGCCATGGACTGTATTTTGTACATGTTCCGGGGTTCGAGTGTATTTATTACACACACTTTAAGAATGTAGGTTTGTTATGTTTAGGAAAAATTATAACGACATATTCGGCATAATAATTAACCGGGGAAATTATATTGTTGCTTAAACAGATTATTAAAAAAAGAAAGAAAAACCCTTTATAGTGGTTTATTGAGCCAGGGGGTCGCGGGTTCAACTCCCTGGCATGTGTGAAAATGTGGGTTTAAATTTTCATAGTGATAAATTAACTGCCCTGGAATGTATTTTGTACATGTTCTAGGGTTCGAGTGTATTTATTACACACACTCTGTGAAGGGTCCCGGGTTCGGTTCCCTGTATGATTTAAAATGTAGATTTAACCCTTCATAGTGATAAATTAACTACCCTGGACTGTATTTATAGCGGTCCTAGGGTTCAAGTTTATTTTATTACACACATTTGCGAAGGGTCACGAGTTCGGTTCCCTGTTTGCTTGAAAATGTAGGTTTAACCCTTTATAGTGATAAATTAACTGCCCTAGATTGTATTTGTAGCTGAAGCAATTGTGTTTAGCAAAAATTAATACCAAAAGTAATATATACATGTATATTTTGTGGTATCATTTTAAAGACGCGTATGTTTGGAACAATTATATTTAAAGTGTTTAATTTAGCACGTGCTTTTGTGTTATAGTTCAAATGGATGTTACAAATGACGGCTCCATCCTCCCGCCAGCCAAATAGTAAGTAAATATTTAGATTTTCTAATTCAGGGCTTGTGAAATAATTGGAGTGGATTTCCAAAATCTATATTAAAAAATTCTTCTCATTGTGGTTAAAGATTTACATTTTTCATCTTGTTATAAGATACACCTAAAAAATATGAAAAAAAAACTATATTTCAAAATGAAAGATCGGAAAATAGGAAGATGGGCGTCATCTACAAAAATTTCAAAGTTAATATTATATAATATTTCCCTTGTGGTATAAAAGTGAAATATTTACTTACAGGTATAGGGAAAACATTAAATAACCAGATGCGTCTGAATTTTTTAAATTTCAAAACAATGGTCAGAGAAATTGGTTGGGAGTAGGAGTGGGGGGGGGGATTTGAATTTCCAACTGTATAGAAAACAACACTTTTTGGTGCGGTAGGAAAATGATAGACTTGCAAGTAGTTACAAAGACCACCCCATACGATCAGAAAATACTGAGAATTGGTTCCAAAATTTAGGCGTATAAGATTTCACAATCGATTAGAAAAAACTGCTTGTTGTATTAAATAATCGAAATATGGCTGGTAATTACAGGGACCAATATGTATCTATAAAAGTCCATTATTTCATTTAAGATTTTTTTTAACTTTGATACTCTTTTTACAAATTTTGTTTAGTATTAATATGTATTGGGGTGTATACCATTACATCGCAAGTCCATTACATCGCATGACCATTACCTCGCGTTTTGGTACAAATACATTGCAGGTCTATAACGTCGCTTTTCCCTCACCTCTCTACACACAGCTAAACCTACTCTGACGTACAACCAATAGGATTGAAGGGGCGTATATATACAATTACATCGCATGTCCATTACATCGCGTTTTGGTACAAATACATTGCAGGTCTATAACGTCGCTTTTCCCCCACCTCTCTACACACAGCTAACCCTACTCTGACGTACAACTAGAGATGACTGTTGCAAGGATAGTGTGCCTGACTTTCCCCTCCAAAGCCTAGTTTATATTGTAACACAACGTGTGTGCCAATACGATCCCAAAAAGTAGTGTTACAATATAAACTTACTGCCAACTTGTTGGTGTTGGGAGAGCCGGTCAGAGAAAAAAGTTGTTTTGGATCATTTGTTGGAGGTAATAAACAACAAACCCAACATGTTGGCCGAGTTGGGAGGTTCTGAGCATGCGCTATTGAGTTGAATGAGTCTCTAACTTTGGTGAGGCACGTGTTTTATTTTCATATTAGTTTAACTTTTAAAATCGGTGTTTGCATAATTTTGTGATCATTGAATGGAACAAGGCTAATACACTTAAGAATTAAATATACAAATCTATTATTTATGCTTTTAGTGAGGATTACTCCATCTAAATATCATATTTCGAAAATAGAAAAATGACAACTGGACACGGGACTCGAACCCGGAACCTTTGGCTTAGTATGCCAATGCTCTTACCACTGAGCTATCCAGGATTCGTCCCGTGCCCAGGGTCATTCTTCACTCATATTTTAAGGCAGAGCCTATGATGGACGTGCGGAAATTGTCGGCTACAAGTATGTGATTATATTAATATCACGAACTATCAGATAACGCAGCCATCTTCGACTCGGTAGTTGGCTTATTGCTGCCATTTGTACAGTTATTAGGCCTATAATTGTACGAGATTGCATATTAAGAATTAAATAGCGAAAGCTATTATTTATGCTTTTACGAATACTCTAATGGGGTAGGGATGAGAATGAATAATCTTAGCGTTAATCTACCCGCACTCGCGTGGAAGGAGAGTGGGAAATAATTTAGGGAAAACCCCCCTCAATAGACAAGACTGGGTTTCGAACACCTATTTCTCCTTTAGCAGCAGGCTAATCCATCATGATAGTGACGCCTTAGACCGCTTGACCACTGAAGTGGGTATCAATCCTTAGTAATTTTTTCTATACTTAGCACACATACTTTATATAAGTGAGTGGTAGTACAATTTCACGTCAATTTGGTTTGTAAAATAATTTATAAACAATAATTAATATCTGGCTTGTTGGAAAGTACATAATTCATTAATGAATTAAACACCCTTTGGTTTGGGCTTGTTTTGTTTAGTGATGACTGGTGTGGAAATGACTTGTGTGTCAGCCGGAGCAAGGTAACAGATGGGAGTGGCCTAACCAAATCTTGGCTCCACCCCTCTATAGTTCAGTGTTCCATCCAGAGAGCCCTAGTAACAAGGGGCGAGATATTTACGTTACAGCCTCTAATTAGATAACAAATTACTTGATAACAAAGCTTTAGATTATAAATATTTTTATACTTGATTGGTCTTAAAAAATTTAAAAGTAAGAACTCCTTTTATCAAAAGTCAAAACGCTTCGGTATGACATTTTTTAGGCTGTGTCAGAAATAGTCAATTTTAGCATATTTTCACAAATGATAAAAAATAAATTAAGTAAAAAAGTTTGAAGCAGGTCATACTTTTACATCCTTTCTTTACAAAATAAAATATGTCCTTTGCACCTGTGATGTATTCACGAGGCTGTATAGGTTACGTAATTTGGACATGCAAACCAGCAAATCCATACCTCTGAAATTGACTCTTAAGAATGAGGTTTACTTGCGAACTTTGAAATGAACTTAAAATTTAAAGGCAATTCGTAACTGGTGGTTAGGTAGTTTCTGCCTTGAAAAGTCTCCCCCCCCCCCTCCCTAGGGTTGTGAACAATTGAGAAGAGAGAGAAAATGAGTTGGGTGGGGATGTGAAATTTTGAAAATGAGCTACAGCTTATTAGTTTCTCGGAAATACCTGAAATTTCTTTCCTTTTTCCTGAGGATAATAATTCTACCAACTTGTTAACTTCCCGTAAAAGAAAAGAGTAATATTTATTTTTGATATTCATTCGTATCAATTTCTCCAAATGTAATCCATACTGAAAATAATGTGATGACTAATGACAATAGGTAGGTATTAAGAAAATAGAAACAACTTTGGGGTGGTTACCGAATTATTAAAGCATTATTCATTAAAGTATCGAATCTAATGTAATAAACATGAATTATACATTTTTATTCCATAAATTTTGCTACACATTTAAATTGCTTAGCCATAACTAACCACAAATACTCACGTACAAATAAAATTACAAATAATTATAAACTCAAAATTAACGTAGCTTATTATTTATGACTAACTATAAATATTGCTATTTGTTTGATATTTCAAGTGATAATGGGTTCACTTTGACTTGTCTACTGCTCAGTTTGATACTTTACCAAAAGTAAAATCTTGCTAATATGGAATGACAACCGTATTTGTAATTTTTTTCTTCTAAATTTGTACTCATGATTTTACCCTTTTTGAAATCAAATTGTCCATAAAATCTAACGGTTATATTTAAATATTCATTGTACACAATTTTTTTAAACAAATAGTTTGGACTTATAAACTAGTATCAATTTTCTATGAACTCCTAAACATACCAAAAATATCCGTTAACACTATAAATATAACTACTATTGATGAACCAAATTTAGTTTAGAAAATATACACCTTTTATTTGATCAAAATAATTAGTCATATTGAACTAAAAACAGCACGTTTGGTCGAGTCACTTTAAATGTACCATATGTATATAATGTATAATCGGATCAATAAGCATGTGAACTAAATATCGGGTTCTGGTTTTCTGGTTACAGTGAGGTCCAGTTTCGAATTCTAGATAGATGCGATGAGAGTCTGATTTTTAAATTGTTCCCCACTTATCCTCCACGAAAATATGGGTACATTTAATTTAAATCCCATCTTTATCTCCATTTACTCAATAAATGTTATTAATTCGGATAACCCAAGTGGGTAATAATACTTGGTTTGAAAAATTGTGTAAGGGACCTATTATGTAGGCCTATATTTATGCGCAAAGCTAAAAGTGAAACAAAGTTTTGTGTCATTCACATTAAATATGTAAGAAAATGTTAAAGTTTTTGAGATGATTTATTCAGTTAATAATAACCACAAATAAAAATCAATCATTTTAAGACTATCAATTACTTATAAGGCTAACTATGAACTTTTTGTACTTGGTATTTTGTGGCCCGGTTTCACAGAGACCGCAAAAAATTGATTCAAACAAAAATACTTTTGTGTTAGAACACGTGATTCGTAGATTTTTCTGGCCTAAAACACATTCGCATTTTTAATTTAGAGTCCTTTTAAATGATATAATTTGAACACATTTCTTTGAAAATACAACAAAATATTCGTTCTTTTTAACATTACTAATTTTTAAGTTAGTAATAATTAAGTTATTAATACTTTAAAAATAATACGTTATTAAAACTGTTTTTGCACTGTAAATTTGTGGAGTTACTCTCCTCCCCCAAATGCTTTTGTGCTGAGCACTTTTAAAAAAAACTATAATAGAAGAATATATTTATCCTTTAATTGTGCGACAACACAAGACTAACTTTCAATTTACTTTTGGACATCATCAACTATATTGAATTGTTGTGATTTGGTGCTGAGATCAAGCAGTACAAACTTCTTCAGCACGATGCTGTCTATTACGCAGAAGAGGAACAGGGGTCTGGGTTGAGTGTTTTGCGAGATCGACAGATGGTGATACTGACGTTGGTAACTTCGGAACTATTTTCTTTAACATGACTAATTTACGTACTAATTTTCCTTTGTTTTCATTATTAGTGGTTTAAAATATTCTCTTTTGTTTTTATATGTGTAATAGTAATTATTTCTGTTTATTTTTAGAACTAGGTCTCAAAAATTAACGGTTTGCCACATTTTGGCGGGTTGATACAGTGTGTGTACCTTTGTGCGAAAAGAGACGCAAGAAAAAATGCCATTTTGAGGTATTTGAGTTTTTGATCGGCTCCTTCTCTCATATTTTTATTTCGAGATGAAACGTGGATCTCTGCCCTTTTGTGATCTATAGCGTGGGGGTGGAGAGTAAGAGATTATAGTAATTACTTTCTTTAATGTGGTAAAATAAACCCGATGAGTTTCATGGTTTTATTTTTTTTAGCCTCTTTTCTTTGACTTGCCTATTCTTTAAAATTGACTTCTATAAAAAGGGATGGCAAAATGTTAATGTTTGTAACTCTCCTATTGTCAATATTGGCTCCTTATAAATTACATGTAATGCTGCTGGGGTAGGAAGGGAAAGATCCTATTTATAATACATTCTTTTGGCGTATTATGTTAATAATTTTAAAACGATAAGGGGCATAGTTGTATTTTGTTTCAACTTAATACTTTTACGCTATTGTTGTCATAAATTGTTGTTAAAAATTGTAATATATATATATATTTCTTTAGAATGAGCTTTGGAATCTATTGTGGTGATTATTTCCTGCTTCCTTTTAACTAAAGAAAGAGAGGTGAGTATTCGCCAGAGAAACAGTACACGTTGGATACATTTAGCTCTCTAGAGTTATGCCAAACATAAAATATCGTAACATAAAAAATCACTTAAAGTATTTCAAGGAGTGGTTTGAGTTTCGTTTAGATATTTTTATAATCTAATATTTTAGTAACGTAGTTTGGGGCCCAATTTAACTATTATTTGTGGCCCAGTAAATATGTCTCCCAGGAATTATTTACTATACTATTAATAGCTATTAAACACATAAACCCTTTCCCCCTAAGAAACAATTATATTATTATTATTATTATTATTAGCACCGCGTCTTACTACCCGTTCGGGTTATACGCACTTACGCTAATGTGCAATGGTAGGGTGATTGTGAGTTGAAATGGAGGACCTACAGTTTAACGTGGAATCCGAACCACGGTGGAGGCCTGGCATTCCTCACATTCACAAGTTGTGATTAATACACATCTTGTCAGAGGTGAAGGAAGGGTTTGGTAATCAGATAAATCTGTGCCGGGACCGAGGATTGAACCCCGGACGCCAGCACAGAAGTCCGACACCTTACCCCTAGACCACCAGGTCACCGAAACAATTATAGGACTACAACTTTATTTATCATGTAAAACACTCGCCAAATATCCGTTTAAAAAAATAGTTAAACTATTATTTTAAATTGAATTTTCTAAAATCAGTTGTCAGTAATCTACCATAATTTGAGGGCTTAAATCAAAATTTAAAAAACGCCTCAAGTTATAGCAATAATATAATATAGGCTATTTATTATTAAAGTTTGAAAGAAATCCATCAAATCGTTTCCTCTTGAGGCCCAGGGACATACAGACAGACAAGGGGTCAGACAGAAATACAAAATCCAACTATTTGTTTTCGAGGGCATATAAACCGCTAAGATTAAACATAATCTCGAGGTTGAAAATGTTCACGATCCCAAATTAAAAATAGTTATCTTTAGCAACAAATACATTTATTTATATATGTTAAGACTTATATATTGTTATTTAAAAATTGAGATATAATTTCAAATTATAGAATTAATAATGTGAATACTAGGGATAAATCCCTGTACAACAGTAGACCCTAGACAAATTATTTACACTTTTGGATTAACTTTTATCTTATAACAAACTTTCATTAAATTTAAAATATATAATGACTCAATAATTAACATTTAAAAGAATCAAATGGCGAAACTATCATTCAGAACATATTAAAATTCCAATGTAAGCGTAGTTTAATACAAGAATGAAAAATAAAACTTATTTAAAACAAGTTAAAACAAATATCTCCATTCAAAAGTTTTGATTGAATTATATAATTTGAATGTTAGCCAGATTTAATAAAAATATCTATCTATATCTAAGTCTTATCTGAAATAAACATCCCATTACTCCTTATTGGTATTCCAAATTAGATGGAGAAATCTGGAAGCTTAATCCAAAATGTTTCGGTACTTTGTTAACTTATCATACTCATGGAAAACTGAAAAATCGAAATTAAAGAGTCAAGTAATATATGTTTAAGAACAATGAGTTTAAATTGAGTAAAATAGAAAATGTAAATTATGAAAAGGAAATGATTATGATTGAAAAATATACTAAAACAAACAATGACGACGTAAATTATTAAAAACATTGTATGTATAGTAAAACTAAACATTAGAAATGTAAATATTGAAGCTAAATTAGAATATAATATATAAATATTATATAAATAATCATTTAAATTAACAAGTATATAATTACCTTATTTATGATGACGATGATTTTTTTAAATACATATTGTCTGAAAGTTTGTGAAACTTTGATTTATTATGAAGTATGAAATTTTTGTAGGATGGTCAACAATAAGTAGTAATCTACCAATAGAATAAATAAAATAAAATAAAAAATTGATAAATGAGATAATGTTGCTAGTATAGCATAGAGTGTAATTTATATGATGAGTAAATATAGATAGATATATTATTGTTGATTCTATCAAAAAATGTGGAATAGAATTAAAACGGTATTAATATTTTTGATTATGGTTCGATTAGGTTTTAATTGTGATTGAGGAAAAGTTAGAATTGTTTGAATGAGGATTACTTTTTAATCTGAAATGTTGAGTTAATTTTCTAATTGTGTTAATAAGGGTTTGATTTTCAAAATTAGATTGCTCATTTAAACTTTTGTGCTGTTCAGAATGGCTCTCTGGATGTGTATGTTTTCCGCAAATTCCATCATATGATCTCAACTCTAAGAATCAATATACCAAAAATGGTATCTACAAAATGATATGTGAATGTAAGGCTGTATTCATTGGTCAGACCGAAAGAAGCTTTCAATTCAATTTGCTGAACACATTAGTGATTTTAAATTCAATAGATTCAAATCCAAAATCTCCAAACATCTAAAACTTTCCGGGCATCAACTAAAACGAATTAATAATTGCGTGAATTTTTTACAATCCTTTTCAAAAGTCTCAAAGTGGACATTGCGGAAAACCTACTCATCCATTCAGCCATTCTGAACAACAGCAACATTTTAATACAACAAAAAGACCTACTTACTCACGCCAACTGTCCAACTATATTAGCAGTCAAACACACTTGAATATACCGATTATTGATTATATTATTTGCGCTTGTTATTCAAAGTTTCAAATCAACTACTTGGCCATTAAATATTCGAAATATTCTAAATTTTAAAGCTCTGCACATCACCAATTATTATTATTTTATTCATACAATTTTTAAAATGTATAAACAACACGTTGTAACAATTATACGGCCACCTGCTATGTAAGTATGTTAAACCCTTTATTGGCCACCAAAAGTGTACGTGCGGGCCTCGTGCGGCCCACTGGTTGTCGACCATTAATCTAAAGGAAGAGGTTTATAATGTCGAGCCTTATACCCTTGAAATAACATTAATGGTTTAGTGATTGGTTGTAGAGTGCTATGTGTACTATTTTAATCTTTGTTAGTTTAGTAATTCGTACCACGACTTGTGTATAATATAATCTATTATAAGAATGGTGACATTTAGGAGACAATTTATGATAAAACACTCTCAATACACCCATCCGGGATTCAAGCTGGAAACAACCCATCATTGGAGAACCAAGCTAAACGATCTTAACGTCTGTTCTGCGTGCCCACCGATATGTGCTACGATATTAATACACTCTATATTTATGGTTTTGATTAAATAACAGATAAATAGACGATTACAATACAGAGACCCAAGACATTGAATTAAAAAAATATGTTTAATTTTAAAATTAGTCTATATCAATAAAAATTTAGGTCTATTGACAAAATTATATATTTGTATCATTTATATTTACGTACTTGCTGGACAATTCCATAAAATCGTATTATAACAACACTATATGTGTATTATTTAGATTTAATATAAATCTGACATTTAGTTTATGAAACTCCAACAATAAAATTATTCTTACAATCGACTAAATAATGCACGCTCGTTTCTCCGGAAACGACTGAAATAAATCATAACTTCATTAATGTATTTTGTTGACTAACTTGTACTACAATTTTTCTGATTAAGCACGTAATCTTATCAACATGAGCCTGATAGATATATTTATTTTCTTCCTCCTGATATTGATAGGTTCCAGGTGATTCAAAGAACTGTATTAAGAAATAATAATAAATAATAATATGAATAAAAATAATTGTGATGATGATGGTGAAAATGTTAATGATAATGATAATTATAATAATTATGATAGTAATAATAATAATAGCTATAGTAATTAATACAAAAATGATAATAATGATAAAAATATTATTATAGTGATGATATTACTTTGATAATAATAGATATAATAAAAATAATAATAAATGATGGTGATAATGATAATAATAAATAATAAAGATAGTAGTAAAATAATAATAATGTATTAATAATAAAAAATAATAGTGACGATAATAATAAAAATGATGATGATAATAATAAATAATCAACATAAATAATAATATTAATTAATAAATAGATAATAATTAATAAACATATAAATAATAATAATAAATGGTAAATAAATAGTTATAAATTATAAAAATAAATAATGATAACTAATAAATATTTATAATTAATCATTAATAATAAACAATAGCAATCATGTATGATAATTATAATTATAATAAAAATATTAATAATATGTAATAATATTAAAAATAAATAATAATAAAAATGATATAATGATGATGGTGATGATTATGATAATATTAATAATGGTATAGTGATAAAAATAATTAAAAATAATATTGAAAATTAAATAAATAATAGCTATAATAATAATAAATAATAAAAATAAAATAATAATAGATAATAAGTAAATATGTAATAATTAAACAAAATAAATAATAATAAATGATAAATAAATAATTATAATAAATAGTTATAAATAATTTATAATTATAAATAAAATAATAAAGATAATAATAAATAATAATTAAATTATAATATACAGTAATGCATAATAAATAATAATAAATAATTACAATATATATTAATAAATTATAATAACAACTAATAATAATAAATATATAAATATTAAAAAATTATCTCAATATTTAATAATAATATATAGTAATAAATAATAACAATAAAATTAAAATAAAAATAAAAAAATAATAAATTTTAAAAATATTATTTAAAAAAATTATAAATATTAATTAATAATAACAATAATTAATATTAATATATTAAAAATTAATAATATGTATTATTAAAAATCAATATATTAATAAATAATAATAAATAATAATAATTATTAATATTATTTAGCACCGCATCTTACTAACCGTTCGGGTTATACGCTTAATAATAATTATTAATGACAATAATAGTGATAATAATAATAATAATAAATAATAGTAAAATTAGTAAAAAATTATAATTATTAAATATATTTAATTATAAATAAAAACAAATAAATATCAATAATAATAATAATAATATATAATTCTAATAAATAATAAAAAATTATCATTATAATTAATAAATATAAATAAATATTAATAGATAGTAATGAATAAAAATAACAATTAATAATAATTTTAATAATAAACAAATATAAACTATTAAATTTAATATATTAAATAATAATAAAAAATTATATTAGTTAATTATAATATAAAAATAAATAACTATTAATAAATAAGAATGCTATTAATAAATAATAATACAATAATGAATAATATTAATAAATAATAACATATTTGTAATATAAAAAATAATAATACATTGAATGATAATAAACAATAGTAAATGATTAATTAATTATAATTATTAAATAATAATAAATATTTATCAATAATTAATAATTATAAGTAATAATAGTACTAATATTAAATTATATATAATTATAAATAATAAATTATTAAAATACTAATATTAATGATAAATAGTATTAATTAATATAATTAATAAATAATATTAATATAAATAATAATATTAATAATAAAAATATAAATAATAGTAAAATAATAAATATTAAGAATAAGAATTAATAATCATCAGAAATATATGAATTTCCCTCTCACAACTTCTCCAAGTTCAAATTCAAATCCTTGTGTAAATGTGTAAATATTTTACTATTCAAACTTATAATAATTGAATCACTGTGTCCGTTTACCCCTCTTGATTGGAAACTTCAACCTCCCAGATTTAATGCTATTTTTAAAGTAACGCCAATAATTAAACAAATACTAATCGTCTCCGTCAATTCTTAAAAATAAATGAAATTTCCAAACACACACCAAAGATTTGATAAAATTGAGAACTAGGAATATTGATGGAATAGTGAAATATAGATGAGAGATTGAGAAAAGGGAAATGGTAAAGAGAAATACTTTGATGAACCAATGAATATTTGGAGTAAATTAGGAACTGTATGAAATTGTCTTGATTTAAAATTCCTTTAAAAGACCCCACCATATCCATATTCAAAGAGTTAATTAAATATCCGTCTAGCTATACTTCTATCAGTGCGCATTCTAGATGTAAAATTAGGTAGCTATTGCAGCTTAGTCTAAATAATGTCCAAGATAAGCGCTAGCAATTAATACTTGTAATAATTTCCGATGGACCATGGACTTGAAACCGTATACGTAGATGCAGTAGAGTAATCTGTGGATTAATATATAGTGTGTGGATTAATATGTTATAATAATAAAAATAAATAATTATAATAATAATAAAAATAATAATGAATGATACTAAACAAATAATTAATAAATAGTAATAAATATTACTAAACAATGATGATGCTGATGATTATAATGATAATAATGGTAATAATAATAATAATAATAATAAATAAATAATAAAGAAAATCATATATAATGAATAAAAATTAATAAAAATTAATAAATAATAAATAGTAAAACAATAGCTAATAATTAATAATAAATATTAATAAAAATAATAGTATTGATAATGATAATAAATACTAATATTAAATTTTAATATTAATATTAATTAATAATAATTATAGATAATAAGTATAAATAATAATAAATAATAGATGATGATAATGGCAATGATAATATTAATCATAATTATGATAATAATAATTAATAATATTGATAATAAATAATGATAAATAATATATAATAATGGTTATGATGATAAATAATCTAATAATTAATTATATAATAAATAAATAATAATAACTAAATAACAATAATTAAAAATGAAGATGATAATAATAATAATTAACAAATAAAATAATAATGTTTAATAATAATAATAAATAATAATACCAATAATAATATATAATAATAAATAATAAATTAATTTGATAATAATAAATACTAATACAAATAAATAATTATAATCATAATTATAATCTTAATTATAAATAAAATGAAGATGATTTAAATAATAATTGTGATACTAACTATAATATTGACAATTATAATAATTTATAATATATAATAAATTAAATACAATTATAATTTTATAAATAATAATTAATATAATAATAATATAAATAATAATATATAATAATAATTAATAATTATATAAAATAATGGTAATAATAAACTAAATAGTAAATAAATATTATAAATAATAATGAAAAATAATAATTAATAATAATAATAGCAACCAACATGTTTGGAACCAATACAAACCTTGTAAAGTAGGTCAGGTGGTGAGAGACAGGATGAAATCTCTGACCCAGTGCTTTCAGCAAATCACAGAGCCAGTGATATATATATCGGCCAATCAGATCACTGTAATAAGTGGTCGTGCCATCTACTAGTGTTGCCCTAGATGTAAACAGTTGGAATAGGCCTGTGTCTAAAAAATGGCCATGTTAAAAGAAACGTGATTTCTAAAATCACACTAATTTTTATATTTAGTGAAATATTCCTTCACAAAAATTAGATAGTATTTTCAATACAGACAATTACTTATCTTCCGCCTACTCTTAATGTTACTGAAATTACACATAACATTGTATGTGTATAGCAACTTGATGTTAAAGTAAATCAGTTAACATCGTGTGTGTAGTACAGGTAACAGCTTGATGGTAATGTAAATACAGACAACATTGTATGTGTATAGCAACTTGATGTTAAAGTAAATACAGATAACATCGTCTAAATAGTACCAGTAAATACTTTATGGTAATTTTAAAATAGTCTTTAGTATGTGAATTCATTTATTTTAGTACTTTAAACATTTTTCTCTGTCTTTACAAAGTTAGTTTTCCACCATATCGTGTTTTTGTAGTATAGGAAATTTTAGGGGCCCCTCCCATTTCCCAGCGGTATATTTTCAAATTCCAAACTTTCCAATTTTAATGGTTATGTGGGGTGGTCATTTTATCAACTTGGCAAATTTAAATTTCTTTCATGAATAATAGTAGATTATCTTTTGGAAATATGGCAATTTACTCTCATTTCCGAACCCTCCATCACCCCCCTAAGCTCCCACCGTTCCAATTTGAAATTTTAAAACTTATTTGGTTATCTGAAGCCTTGCTTATTCCATCATGCCAAATTTAGATTATCTACCATACATTTGTTTAAAACTCCCCTTTATTTCCTGGACTCACATTTTAAACTTTAAAATTTTCGGACTTTTATAGTTATTTGGTGTGGTATTTTGCCTAAATGCAAAATTTAATCTTATACCACACTGAGAATAAGTTTTTTCTAATAGTTTTGTAAGCTTTTAACCACTCTACCCACTTTTTTCAACCAACTCTTAGGAATTTTAAATTCTAATATTCATTTGGTTAGCTGGAGTTTTATTTCTAATTTTTTTTCAAATTTTAATTTTAACCTCATCTCAAAAATTATTTATAGCTGTATTTTCCATATATTGTCTGTAGTCTTTTTGAGGTTAATTTTTATCTTAATATATATTCCTTTCATTTGTTTTCTTGGGTAGCATTAAGATTTTTGAAAAAATTATAAAGTGTTTAATAAGGAACGTTTAAGTATATTTTAAATAAAATTAAATTTTTAGTGAAATTAGGTATTAAATTAACGTGAACGACATAAATGTGTAATATATTATAAAATATATCAGAGTATTGAATGATATTTGAAAGAGATTGATAATATTAATTACCGGTTTTAATACATTATAATTAGGAATGTCTTGAAGTTATAACAAACATTAAAAAAATTGAATAACATATTAAAATTGTAGAATGTTTGAGTCAAATTCAACTTAAAATTATATATTTAAAAACAACGGATGATGTGATCATTCAATGTCGGATGTATGTATTCATTTGAAAGATTGACAGAACAAGATATTAAATTTTGAGAAATATAAAAATTGAATTTATTTCTTATCTGTATTTCCCTGTTCCTTGGTTACTGCTGCAAGTGCTGCAACGTTACTTACACTTATATAGGACTATCGGATCTCTAACTCGAAAACTCTGCGTGGAACCACAGTCCGGAAAAACTGCTTGTTCAGCAGTGCTTCAGCCGGCACTTTGGGGAGGAAGAGTTTTTACGCTGGCACATACGGGTCAAGGTTTGATGGATCCCCTGGCTGGAGTAGAATCACCTTCTGAGGTAACTGAATCCCCGGCGCTTTAACTCCCAATGGTAGAGTGTATATACATGATGTGCAAGCAGCAGGCAGCTCATTATGGGCTGAAACTAATATAAATATTGCTATATAAATAGTACTGACATAAAATATTTAATGTAAGTCTCAAAATTTTAATGAGAGTGATTTTCAATAAGCTCTATCAATTATGGTACTATATTATATAATATAATATACATTTATTGAAAAAGACACCTGAACACGGGAATTGAGACCGAGACCTTTGTCTTAGGGCATCGATGTTCTACTACTGAGCTATGTATGATTCATCACATTTTTCGGCTCATTCTTCACTTATAGTTGAAGACTGAGTCTGTGATGGACGTGTGGAATCATCGGCTACATATGAGTGACAAATGCTATGAAAGCGATCATACTTGAGTCATCTGACACTTGGGAGGACTGTTATGTAGCCAAGTATGTAATAAAAGATTTTAATTTTAACTTAAAATTCTAATGAATATACACGCACATCACAAACTCAAACTTACAGACTCAGTCATAGATTATTAGTGAAAAATGATTCTGAACACGAGACGAATCCCGGTTAGCTAAATGGTACAACATTAGTTTAGTAAGCTAAATGTCCTTGCCTCGATACCTGTTCAGTGTGATTTTTTATCTAATTTAAATTAATTGAACTGTGAACCCTTCAATACGGACAGTGAAGTAATTATAATTATTTTCATCTGGCCTGTTGATATTAATATACAGGTTTTCTCAAATGTATTGAACCAAATCGCATATAGCTACATTATAGTAAGCAACTCTCTAACCTTGTAGTTTCCCAACCTCGACATGTTTGTGGCCGATCATGTAGTTCCCGGCAGCTCTAAACAGTTCCTTGATTCACCTGGAACTTATCAATTCCAGGAGGAAGAAAGTCAATAGTTTAATCATGCTCATATTGACCAGATTACATTTTTAATCAGAAAAATCGTAGTACAAGTTAGTCAACGAAATACACCAATGAAGTTATGGTTTATTTCAGTCGTTTCCGGGGAAATGAAAGTGCATTATTGAGTCGATTGTAAGAATAATTGTATTGTTGGAGTTTTGTAAACAAAATGTTAGATTTATATTAACTCTAAATAATACATATATAACAATATTGTAATACAATTTTATGGATATATTTCCGCAAATACGTAGCTCTAAATGCAAAATTTGTTAATGCTAAATGCTAAATGCTAAATACCTAGATTTGTATAGATTTATTCCAATTATAATGTTAAAACTAACATTATTTAATTAATTTGATGTATTGGTCTCGGCATTGTAATCGTCTATTTATTTTTTATTTAATCAAAATCATTATTATAGAGTCTATTATTATCGTAGCACATATCGGTGGTCACGCAGAATAGACTTTAAGATCATTTAAATTGGTTTTACGATAGTTGGTCGTTTTGAGCTAGAATCCCATACAGGTGTATTGAGAGTGTATTTGCATAAATTTTCTCCTAATTTTCGACATTCTTATAATAGATTACCATTTACACAAGTAGTGGTACGAATTACTAAACTAACAAAGATTAAAATAGCACACATAGCACTCTACAACCAATAATTAATCCATTAATGTTATTTCAAGGGGGAAAGACCCAACATTAATAACATCTTCCTCTGGACTAGAGGTAAGAAATTGGTGATAGGCCCGCACGTACACATTTAGTGGCCCATAAAGGGATGACCATAATTTTATACCAGATGATACAATGGGTTTTTTATAAATATTTAAATTTGTACTAATACAATAAGATAATTGATAAATGTGCGAAGCTTAAAATTTTCGAATATTTTCTTATATTTTCTGGCCGACTATTTGATTCAAAATTTGAATAACAAGCTCAAATAATATAATCATAAATATGTATATTCAAGTGTATTTGATTGCTAATGGCAGCTGGGCAGTTGGCGTGACCAATTGGGTAGTCGAGTAAGGAAGAATCATTTTAATTCAATTCCACATCTTTAATATAATCAATAATAATATATCTATCTATATTTACTCATCATATAAATTACGCTCTATGTTAAACTAGCGACCATATATCATTTATGAATTGTTTTATTTTATTTTATCTATTCTATTGATAGCTTACCACTTATTATTGACTTTACCACACAATTTTAATACGTTATTATAATTCAAAATTTCACAAAACTTCCACCAGTATGTATTTTAAACAAATCATCGTCATCATTTATTTAATATTTCGTATTATATCTTCTCATTTCTGTTTACTATTTACATTTCTAATGTTTAGTTTTATTATACTTAGAAATGTATTTATATCTAGACAATATTTCACAATTAATTGGTTTTCCTCAGACCTGAAGATGGTGTAACACAACACCGAAACATGTCGTTATAGAAGACTAAAGAACAAATAAGGAGGGCTTGTCTATAACAACATAAACAACAAAGAAAACAATTTTTGTGTAAATTAATAATATTAATACAATATGGTCCTTATTTGTGAATCTTCCGCCCAGATACACAAGTCTTTGTAATTCCTTTTATCAATTGCTTTAAAATTGTTACTTAAAGATCGTGTTCATAATTGTCATATAGATACTTTTTTGAGATGTTTGTGTGTCTCAAATACCATAGGAATTGAAGTTTCGAGCAAACTATAGCTTTTTAAATGTAAATACTGGTACACTTTCTCTAAATTCAAACTTCCTCATTCTTAACAAATACAAGTTATTAGTATTATGCGTACAACTCGAATGTCCGTTAAAACATGGTGACCAAAAAGAAAAATTTTTAAGTTGAAGATTAATTTTGTACTGTAAATATTTCTACAGTAGTTACCTCGTCATCACACGGCAGTAGAAATATATAAACATCACTACTTTAATGCCATCTTTCTCTATCGGCTGTAGACTGCTATCAATATCACTAACACAATGCTCTCTTCCTTAACGGCTGTTGACTATTGTCAATATCACTAACCTAATGACCTATTCTCTTGCGGGTGTTGACTGTTATCAATATCACTACCCTACTAACATCTTCCTCTAACGGCTGTAGATTGTTGTCAATATCACTATCCTAATGACATCTTCCTTTATCAGCTGTTGACTTTTGTCAATATCACTATCCTAATAGCATTTTCCTCTAACGGCTGTTGATTGTTGTCAATATCACTATCCTAATGAAATCTTCCTCTAGTGGCTGTTGACTTTTATCAATATCACTATCCTAATGACATCTTCTTCTAACGGCTGTTGATTGTTGTCAATATCACTACCATAATGCTCTCTTCCTCTAACGGCTGTTGACTATTGTCAATATCACTATACTAATGACTATTGATTGTTGTCAATATCACTAACTTAATGCATTTTTTACTCTAAAGGCTGCAGAATGTTTTCAATATCACTACCTCAATGCCATCTTCCTCTAATGGTTGTAGACTGTTGTCAATATCGCTACCCTTATGCCCTTCTTCTCTAAGGGTTGTAGACTATTGTCAATATTAATATCCTGATGGAGTCTTCCTCCAACGGCTGTATAAGGTAGTCAATATCACTATCCTATTAGTCTCTTCCTCTAATCCTTGTAGACTGTTGTCACTATAACTACCCTAATGCTATCTTACTCTAAAGGCTGTAGACTGTTTTCAATAGCACTACCCTAATGTTCTCTTCTTTCTAATGGATGTATATTTCTCAATATCACTATACTAATTAAATCTTCTTCTAACGGCTGGTGACTGTTGTCAATATCACTACCCTAATTACCCGCCTCGGTGGCGTAGTTGACTAACGTGCCAGTCGTGTTGAGTCAGACCACTGAGGACGGGGAGATCGAGGTTCGAATCTCGGTCGGGTGAACTGGGGGTGGTTTTTCCTAAATGGTTTTCCACTCTTCCTCCACGCAAATGCGGGTTCACTTCCTCTAAATTCAACCTTCCCAATTCCTAATCCATTAGTGTAATTAGTACTTAAGCGTATAACCCGAACGGGTAGTAAGACGCGGTGCTAAATTAACTACCCTAATTACCTCTTTTTCTAACGGCTGTAGCCAGTTATGAATATCACTACCCTTATGCCATCTTCCTCTAACAGCTTTAGACTGTTGTCAATATCACTACCCTAATGCCTTTATCATTTAACAGCTGTAGACTATTGTCAATATCACTATCCCATAGCCCTATTCAACATTGAACACTGTCTGAAATAACATTAATTGCACCTATTGCACTTATCTAACAATTGATCTGGCTTTACCTTAATTCAAACAATAATTTCAGTATTGGTATAAATCACCGTGTAGCACTCAGTGGTGGTTTCAAAACTTTTTCGCTCATATGATGATTATATTATCCACACACATCCCAATTATTATTTTGTCAATGCCTTTAGGAAGTTTTGGCTTGGGTCTGAGTTAGTATCCGAAAAATATTACTACCAAAGATAATCAAACATATAATACACGTATTTAGTTGGACAACCATCTAAGGAAATAAATTTTAGTGAACCCAGCCGGTATTCAAAATTAACGCCTCAATTAATGTCAAGCGAGAATGGATGGACTTTAATCTATTCATAGACCTTTCTCTATGGCTTGGCCCAAGTGTCTAATGATTCTAATTATGTTAAGTTAAGTGAGCATTTATAACTTAATAAAGAAGATCCAGACACAGAGGAGAGAATAACATTTAGTTAGACCTGAGAGGGATAGGGTTTAATGAGATAGACTAGATAGAATTAGCTCAAGAGAGGGATAGAGTGTAATGAGGTCGACTGGATAGAATTAGCTCAAATTAGGACTAAGGTGTAATAGAGTAGACTGAATAGAGTTAGCTCAAGATAGGGATAATGAGGTGGACTAGATAGAATAAGCTCAAGATAGGGATAGGGTGTAATGGAATGGACTGGATAGAATAGACTCAATATAGGAATAGGGTGTAATGGAATGGATTTTATTGATTTAGTTCAATATAGGAATAAAATTTAATGAGGTGGACTGGAAAGAATTAGCTCAAGCTAGGGATAGGTCGTGTACTTTAGTGAGTGGGGTAACAAATTTTCGAGTTCCTAATGCCATAGAAAAATTAAATTAAGCTGTAGTTGTTCTATCAAATTTATCGTTTAGATTTAAAATATTGTTAGTTAGTAAGTCCATGTGTGTGTGAGTGTGTGTGTATGTGTATACATATATAAATATATGTATGTGTATACAATATATATGTATGTGTATACATATATATGTATATGTATACATATATATGTATATTTATACATATATAAATATATGTATGTGTATACATATATATATGTATATTTATACATATATAAATATATGTATGTGTATACATATATATGTATACACATACATATATTTATATATGTATACACATACACACACACTCACATACATATATATGTATATGTATACATATATATATGTATATTTATACATATATAAATATATGTATGTGTATACATATATATGTATATGTATACATATATATGTATATTTATACATATATATATGTATATTTATACATATATATATTTATATATGTTTAATATATATATACGCTGATTTTGTAGGAATAACAGTATCTGGTAGTTACTAAAGCTACTTAAACCATTTTAATATATCCATACATCAAGTCATTCTATCTACAGCTCTTAATGTTGATAGATATTATCAATAATTACAAAATAACACAAATAATATAGTAAAATGTTATCAATTTTGTCTGCAAAGAAATATGTTGGACTTTCTAGAATATTCTTAAAACCAAAATCATTGTATATAGATCATATAAATCAGAAATATAATCCCAAACGCAAAAAAAAAGTGAATTAAATATATCTTTTACTATTTTGAATGCCAAGTAATGTTCGTGCCATTGGGATCACTGTAAAAAGCCTTTTGTCTCATCTTGTGTGGTTTTCTGGTTATGGGGTGGTCACGGTTAAAATACTAGCTGATTATATAATGAGCTGTACTTTTAAAAAAAAAATTTCAATGTTTATCCATGCAAATGAGACTACATTTCTTCCCATTTATATGGTTGTGATCCCTACACAACAAGTGTAAATTACCATTTTATTCTTTATGGCTAGCAAGACATGGTGTGTATAAAACAAATTACATCGTAAAAATATTTAATATACAGTGGTAGGAATTAAAAAATTTAATAAATTTGAACTTATGAAGTATCATTGTAAAAACTTAATAAAATAAGAATCTTAATTTGTGACTACTTTGAGTATTTCCTTCCTACACTTATTCTGTGTCATTATAATATATTTTGTTAGATTTCTCCCTAACCAGTAGTTGCATAGTCTGGGGTGTCAATCTCGAATTACATTGCTTCCATGGTGACACTGATATATAGTGGATAGAGTCCCGTTCAGATGAACTGAAGATGTTTTGGCCGCTTAAAATGGCCCATGGTCTAAATTCACAAAAATAAGTGTACAAATACTCTTAATTCTAATTCCTAAATCTTTACTACATTAATTCTAATCTTCGGATATCCCGAATAGATCGTGAGGCTGAGTGCACCAAGAAAATTGTTTAACTTAAGTAAATATGTAAGTTTGTCTTGGTAAGCGAGAATTCGCCGTGCAGACGTCTTGCTTTAACACAATATTTAATTCTATGATTCGTTATTTTTAAAATAAAGTTTGCGACAAAAAAAGTCGAAAGATTCATTAGAGCTCTCCTTCCTTAACAACCCTATATTTTAAGTTTTATTAATAGATAAAATGTGTGAAAATATGAAATTATCTAATTTTAACGACTTCTAAAATAATATTTGTGGAGTAATGAGATTAGGCTTGATGAAAAAATTATTTTTATGTATTCTTCCTCTAACAAATAATATAATTTCTTATTGAACTCACAAAAGAAAATTTTAATATATTTGAGAACCAGCATCAATATTTTTTTTTACTGTGAGATAAGAATATTCGTATTTTTCTTTTCCCTCTTTCTTACTGACATGACTAAAGTTGATTGTAAATGAAGGCTGAAACCGATAAAAAAAACTTTAACTGAAAAGTAAAGGTGATCCATAAAACCACACAGGATATTGTATTTTAAGCCGTGTGGTCTGACAGCTATTAAGAATTTCTAGCTGACGGGGACGGTCATCATAAGCTGGATTTCGATATTTATTTATATTATATATTTCGCTAAAATTATTTTAGTGAAAAAGTATATTTATTGTAGATTACCAATTAAAGAATTATTGGTTAAGAAATCGGTTAAATAATGTTAAATAAATAAAACTTATTTGGTTATTTTAAGTGATTCATCTGTAATCCTAGAAAATTTATTTTTTCTACCTCATCTAACAGTGTTTTCCTCACTAATTTAAACCCCCTACACCTACTCCTCCATTTTAAGTCCGATTTTAATTCCCAAACTTTTATGATTAATTAGAGTGGTCCCCCCTATATTTGCCTGCTCAATTTTGGCGTTCCTCCATTTGGAGTAGTTGTTTTTATATTTTTTTAAATTCTTAAACCTCCCCCAACTCGCTGCCAATTTCTTTAGCTCTTAATAAAATATGTCAAATTTTAGGATGTATTTGGTTATCAGGAATGGTCCCTTTCCCTATTTGCCAAATTTCAGTTTATTATTACATTGAAAATAGGCTAGTTGTTTCTATTAATCTTGAGCTCCACCACTATCTGTGCCTTTACCACGTGACCAAACATGTTGAAGGACATGATATTTAACACCACTTCTTTCCCTCTATACCCCCTTAGGGATTGAAATTTTTAAAAACTATTAAAAAAAGAATCACTCAATTTTAGAAAGGAACCTTCATTAAAATTTCAAGGTTTTATGTGCACTTGTTCTAAAGATATATCATTGATAAAATTGGAATATCTCTATCCACCAACAATCATAACAATCAATTTCCTATTTCAATGTTTTGAATAAAAAATATATTTTTATAAAATCCAAAAGTTTCTGAGTCATTTATATTTGCTAATAGCTCAGAAACTGTTGGTTTTTATATGATATACAGTCATATTATAAGTAAAAGCGTTTTATATCTAATAGAACTACAATTTTACAGTGATAAGTTATTTCATATCTCAAATAATTCCAAAGCTATAATCCAAATTTGGAAAAACCATCATAAAATGTCAACTCAAAGACTTTTTTATGGGATGATTAACATTGCAATTTTATTAGTGATGTTAATATCTTTAAATTTATTTGAGTTGATTAACGTGCACTTTGGGAACCCAGTATATAAGCAGACGACTTATAAACAAACTTAAATTTAAATTAGACACAACATATTGGCCCCAACCGTTAATTCATCCCTGTGAAAGAGTAAACCTACATTTCACATATGATAAATATTTTGTCAATGCCAGGACACGAACCCTAAATCCCTGCTCAGTATACAGACACTCTATTGAATGAGATAAGTTTTTTAATGTGTGGCGTCTTTGACCGGGAAAGAACTACGATCAGACGGGGTGGATTCAACCGCGCGGTTTGATCCGTACGGACTCGTGGAATCCGTGTGGAATATAAAAGAAAATTTAAATAAAATATTGTTATTATTTTCAAAAAAAAAAAATCTGTCTAACCTTACTCAACTTCATTATAAAGTAGTAATATTTAGTAAAAAGATACCCATGTGTGAGATTCATACAGAAAATGTTTTTATCATTGAATACCTTGAATAAATGGCGCAGTATCTTGGGTGATATCCCTTAGTATCTTTTAATAATATTAGCTTCGTACGTGAGGCTCCCGAAATGTCTTGGATAATATTATATTAAAGTATTTCGTGTAATATTGGCGTTTATATTTCTTATAAGACTTAGCTTCATTAATCCAACTCTTTCGTTCTTAACAATCAAGAAATTATTATTATTTGTTGCCAGGTAACAAGATGTATTTCAATATATTATAATAGTGGTTTCCTAGATACATATTACCGTTGTGTTTTATTTTATTTAGTTAAAATATTTATTTTTCTTATTTAAAGTAAATAATTTACAAGAAACTATGTTGTTAGGACCAGAATATATTCATGTTAAAATAAATCGCTATTTAAAACATGTTGTGTGTTCCGTCACAAGCCAGTAGAACAGTCTCCAAAACTTTTACAATATGAGATTCCTTCTTCTTTTAAACAATCTAAAAAAATTGTAAGGATCTATTTAGCATTTTTAATACTAAATCAAATAAAGTGTTTCTACTTGCCGAATCGTTCTTTTTTTTATAGCTCTGGACACTTTAAATCCAGAAAGAAGACGATATAATATCGACCGTAAGAAGGGTCCTTCAAGGTCCTTCAAGTTTTATTTGTAAGTATTGGTTGATAAACGTCATTTAGAATAAGATTGATTATTGATCATCAACAGCTTGGCGTTTTACTCCCAACCAGAAGTCATACCTCCATTTCACGTCCTTGGAGTATAAATTCTTACTGGGGGCCTTATTTTCCCAGTCGCTACTTGAAAGGGTACTCCCCAAGTTTTGTTCCTTAATTCTTTCTGTACATAACGCTCCCAGGTCTCCCTATTGACGGATGTCAGGGTAGTTAAATTCCTCCTTCTTGTTCCTATAAATGGTGAGGAGTAGAGCGTTGTCATCAAGATTGGAGCATCTCTGTAAACTCCTGCGCACCATCCTCATACTTCCTCTTAGTCTTCCAAGTTTCTCTCTTACGAACATTCAATATTTCTCTTATTACCGGAATCTAAATCCTCATAGCTTTATGCATCCAAAACGTGAACCCTCTCGCACTAGCATTGATATTCCCGCCTTTGTCCACATCCAGTGGCAAAATAGGTACTGCTCTGAGGTTATCCCAATTAGCCTATTTGATGTTGTATCTGAGTCTTGAACCCATCTCTCCTTCTTCATTCAGCTCTCTTCCTATCTCAAAGGTGATCATATTGTGGTCACTAGTGGTCATCCCATCCTGTATTTTCCAGTCCCTAACAATCTCCATCACCTCCCTGTCACAAACTGTCACATCTATAATTGAACTGGCTCCAGGTCTTCCCACATAACTCGGTGGGTTACCTAAATAATTCAATACGTCCAATTGTCAGAATTTTTACAAAATAAGTTTATTACAAAACTGTCGGAATGGATACCATTCCGAGTGGATACAATTCCAGTTTTTGTGGATATAATTCAGGTGGATACAATTAGGATTTTCACAAAAGCAGTTTATTACAAAACTTTCGGAATTGATACCATTCCGAGTGGATACAATTCAGCTCCACCGTCAAATTCACCCTATGTTCAGCTGCCCTCCTCATATTCCTCTTCTTACTTGATGGATGGTTCTTTTTGTACAAACATGTGAACCTTGAAACCGGAATTTAAACAAATATATTTGATTTATAATAACTTAATGACAACCACAAACATCAATATATATTAACACCGAGAGATAGATTTAATAGAACATTTCATATAGTTGTGTAATGAGTGTTGTGATAGCTCCTGTACACGAGCATTGCCACCTGGAAGGAGAAAATTTTTATATTTTATTATACTTTCTTAGGCCTACTCTTTACTCTTTTTACCCTTTTTAATGATTTCACTTTTTTAACCTTTATAAGTATTTTTGGACTTTTAAATTATTTTGCTCTTCTTGGCCACTATACCCTTTTGTCATTTACTTTTACTTACTTGAACTATGTCATTAGAAACTCTGAAGTTCATTGCCACCTCTACCACCTGTCCCTAACATGAGTCCCCCTTATTACTTCCTATCCCTATATTGAGCTAGCTCTATCCAGTCTCCCTTATTACACCCTATTCCTACTTTGAGCTAGTTCTATCCAGTCAACCTCACTACACCCTTTATCTTTCAAGTTCATTCTACTGTTATCCTGCCGACTAAGTCTTCCCAATTGTTTCTACCCATTGTGTTTGCCCGTCAGTATTCTGAACAAAGTTCCAGATTCTCTCATTTTAGCTACATGTCCTTCCCAACATCATCTATGAGACTTTATTATCCTAAAAATATCTCGTGATGATTGCCAGGTACCCTTTTTAACCCTATTTCTGGTTTTAGCCTTTATACCCCTTTTAACTTATATTAGTCTTACTTTTTCCCCGTTCTACAATATCTACAATTTTGACTTATCTACTCTTTTGATAAATTTTATTAAATTTAAAGATATTTATTTTCACCCTTTATTTTGTTTTATTTGAACTTTATTCTTATTTTAACCATTTAACCATTCTGTTTTATTTAAAATATTCTTATTTTAACCATTTATCCTTTTTACCCTTTTTACCATCTCGGGAAAAGTCGGGAACTTCAATGGTAGTCTAATTTATATTAAAGTGAGCATCAGAGACTGGGATAATGGTATTTTCTCAAACATCTCTAATCTGTCGGCCTTGTCTATGATCTTCGGCACGCTACACCAATTAGATCTCAGAAACAACCATTTCAAATCAGTGAGCATGTGAATATGACAACTCATGTGCTGAAGATCTAACAGTAAGCAGCTGTGAATTCACACGTCTATCGAAAAACTAGCACAGAACATAAACGTGATCACGTGACAAGCTCTAAGCCAATCAAAAAATAGCAACCTAACCTACATTAATACACCTGACCGAGAATCAAACCTTGGTCTTCCCATCATCGGCAGTCTAGTTCACTGTGAGAGTAGTTTGTTAGACCTGGCGACCATCAAAGCTGGTTATATATTATTATAATTGTATCACCTTTAATTTAATATATAATTACATTATGAGAATTTTACTAAATTGGTCACTGACTGATACTACAACTGAACCGAATGCCTTTTATCTTAAAACAGAGTTTACATTTTCCCCCCATGTCCGACTACATTTTAAACAGGAGTTCTGGTATACTCGGCCCAGACCTACTTAATACCTCTTTGGGCAGTTTTACCTGTCATTACATCTATACCGTTCTTCACTTTGTTTGAATTTACACAATGGTGGCTTTCTGTCTAACCTTTCTATGTCTTCAGACGGAATCTTAACACCAGACACTAAGAGTCCAATGGGCCAACATTCTGTTTGACTTTTCTAAGTCTTCAGAAGTTATTTTACCACCAGACACTAAAAGTCCAATGGCCCACCTTCCTATCTAATCTTTCCTTTAGTAGGTATTTATTTTACCACCAGATACTAAAAGTCAATGGGCCAGCTTCCTATCTAATCTTTCCTTTAGAAGGTATTTTACCACCAGACACTAAAAGTCCAATGGCCCAGCTTCCTATCTAATCTTTCCTTTAGTAGGTATTTATTTTACCACCAGATACTAAAAGTCAATGGGCCAGCTTCCTATCTAATCTTTCCTTTAGAAGGTATTTTACCACCAGACACTAAAAGTCCAATGGGCCAGCTTCCTATCTAATCTTTCCTTTAGAAGGGATTTTACCACCAGACACTAAAAGTCCAATGGGCCAGCTTCTTATTTGACCTTTCCTTCAGAAGGGATTTTACCACCAGACACTAAAAGTCCAATGGGCCAGCTTCCTATCTAATCTTTCCTTTAGAAGGGATTTTACCACCAGACACTAAAAGTCCAATGGGCCAGCTTCCTATCTAATCTTTCCTTTAGAAGGGATTTTACCACCAGACACTAAAAGTCCAATGGGCCAGCTTCCTATCTAATCTTTCCTTTAGAAGGGATTTTACCACCAGACACTAAAAGTCCAATGGGCCAGCTTCCTATCTAATCTTTCCTTTAGAAGGGATTTTACCACCAGACACTAAAAGTCCAATGGGCCAGCTTCCTATCTAATCTTTCCTTTAGAAGGGATTTTACCACCAGACACTAAAAGTCCAATGGCCAGCTTCTTATTTGACCTTTCCTTCAGAAGGGATTTTACCACCAGACACTATAAATTCAATCAAATTGTGTAAATCTCTGTAGTCAAAATTTGTTTTTTGCGTTGATTGTTTGGACTTTACAAGTGAAATTTTTCCGAACTTTATAAATTGAATGTAAAGAGGTATTAATATATTAAATTAAATTAAATTAATTTCCTCAAAACAAAATTACCAATGGTGGATGTCAAAACAAAATAACCAACAGGTTACCGCGCCCAAGTGGCCACACAAAAGTTACATTTAAGCGACTGAGATGATAAAGAGAGAAGTTACATATTAAGCCAAAAACAAAATAAAGATTCTAACACAAAAATATTACAAGTTGAATATGAGTAGAGTCTATGATATGTAGAACATAGTTACGTTCCAATTAATATATAAATGTTTATCCGATCATTGTCCAGGTCCATGACAACGATCCGTCCTCGTTCGTAGATTTTAGATAGTCCTCTTTGTTAGACAAATACAGCCTGTTATATAGTGAGTTTCGTTGCACGGAAAGAGGGGAGGTAATTCTAGCACGTAGTTGCTAGCTGTCTTCGGTCACGTAGGCACTTTGTAAGGTTGTTCCATCAGAAAATTAGAACAAGTCGGCGATCATTCGATGTTTGTTTTGTTTGGGGAAGTTCTTCTGACAGCCATCAGAGGGCAGTCAGATAATTGTCTTCAAACGTACTCCATGTCGTCACGCCTCAGTTTCAATCTGACCAGACGGAGAGTGATCACGTGTTGACAGTAGACTTTCGTTAGCTTGGCCCATTCTCCACATCGGCTGCACGGTGTAGGTCAGCTTTGGTGGCGGATAGTGATAGAAGATTTCATAGGTAAGTTCATGAACAATTCTAAGTGTAATATTACAGAGGATTGTACTGTATGAAATATACTGTGCCGTATTATCTTGCCGTATTATCTTGCCGTATTATCTTGCCGTATTAGCCTACAGGGACTACAACAGAGAAAAGTACTATTGTAGGGATTCTATTTGTGTCGGAACAACAGAGCGGGTGGTAAGAATTGATAGTTACGTATCAACATTATAATGGGATGGATCCAATTGTAACTAACTGTAAGTTAATGGTACAATTTTGATTGACCTATATTTAAAATATATTTTTCCTATTCCTTTGGAAATTATTGGTTTATAGTAATACATTTCATTTAAAAGTGTTTTATTTTTAATAATTTTACAGTTATTATATGATAAATCATTTCTTATTTAAAAGAGGTTCGTGGTTATTAGCAGCATTGTTGATAAACGTGTGTGCAATAAACCTTTAAGTTATTTTATAGGTAAAATTAATTGCGTTAATTTGTTTGTAATATTGAAAAGTGTCTGGATACAAATTGTAATCAAAATTATTATTGCTGATTTCAAAATTAATCTCTTATAAACTACCCATAACTGGGTTGGATGGATGATTCCAAACACTCTCATGGATAGCCTTTTAACTACCCTAGATACAAAGTTTCAACCCTTGGTAAAATGGTGTCTGCTCTATGCCAAGTTACAGACAAGACAGACAGAATCGAAAATACCCTTTTTTGTTTTTAAAGCATATAAAATGAAAAGATTCATCGTAATCTCGAGGTTAAAAATAACCATTACAATGTTATATCTTTAGTTATATGAGAATAATATAAAAATTATGCAGATCTCACAATTTCTGAAATATTCGTAAGTCTAATGAGTGAAAATATTGATAACGCCTCCCCTCTGTGACCTAGGGGTGAAACGTGCTGAGCTACAATTAATAATTCTGTTTAAATCTAGTAGCAAATACACATACTCTATTTACGTTAGTTCGAACTTAAATTGTTCTAGATCACTGCATAGCTGTTGTTCATCAATAATAAATATTGTTATAAACGACGTATATCAAACAATACATACAAATATTACTTGAAGGCACTTGAAGGTCCCTTTCCCCGATCTACATCATATCGTCTTCTTTCTGGCTTTAAATTGTCCAGAGCTTTAAAATAAAGATCGATTCGAGTAGGAAAAACAATTTATATCGATTTTGTATTAAAAGGGCTAGTTTGATATTTACATTTTTTTTAATGAAGAAGGGAGCTTATATTGTAAAAGTTTAGTAGACTGTTCTACTGGCTGGTGACGGGACACACAACATGAAGTTTTAAATAGAGATGCATATAACATGGAAATATTCTGCTAATCACAACATAGTTTCATTTAAATTATTTACTATACGTATGAAAAATAAATATTTTTTTATATAAAAATAATACACAACAATAATATGTATCTAGGAAACCACTACTATAATATATTGAAATATATCATGTTTCCCAGCAACAAATACTTCATTGCTTGATTGTAAAAACGAAAGAGTTGGATTAATGATCCTAAGATTTATAAGAAATATAACAACCGATATTTCACGTGAGGCTGTAATATAATATTATCCACGATATTACGAGGCTAAAATTTAAAAAAGATACTAAAGGATATCATCACCCAAGATATTCTGCTATCTATTCAAGGTATTGAATAATAAAAACATATATTTTCTGTAGGAATCTGTAGTAATTCAAAACTATTTTCTTGGATGAAAATATAAAAATTAGAGTTGATTATCCAGATGACCTAAAATTTCTATAACTTTAGACCAATTTTTGGAAACCGGTCCTAAATTAATTACAAAGTTAACTAACCCTTACTATTTTAGCAGTGATGGTAGATCTCTTGGTGATGTTTGGAACTTTTACAAAATTCCAAGTTATGGAAAATTGATACCCGTTGGTTACTATACACCGCTCTCTGTATTCATCTGTTGATGTGTATGTTAACACCCTTTTAAAGTACCATACCAACTCAGGAATCACTTGTTTTATTAATATTGGATGTATATTACAGCCAAACTCGCAATCCAGATGTAATCGATATATCCCGAGCCAATCCAGTTACCATTGTCGTGCTGCCTCTTCACTCAACCCACCAACTTCAGACTCTTGACTAGACATTCATGGAACCTTTAAGGCTTTTCACAGTGAGGAAGTAAGGATGTAGCTTTACCACAATAATCAAGCAATAGCTCCTTATGACATAATGGACCTATTACACAAAGTTTACTTAAAGTTGATAAAACTACGGGCTCAGAGTGATTTGGTGAGACTGTAGAAACTGGTTAGTTAAAAGTCTATTGTAATTTTCTTTAGATATAGGCACAGTGCAAAAAGCAGGCGATATTTGAATTCACGACATGAGAACGTAAGATAGCCACATTTTTAAGTTCTTGCAGGGTAAATCCGGGTAGCATCGTGTTTACTGCGATCAAATACTCGAAAATCATAAAACATAACTCACCGTATCTCATAAACTACTTGGACAATCACACTATTTTTATAGAACTCTTTATAAAAACCTTAAAAATATGAGGATATTATTAATTCCCAAATTCCAATAAGTTTGCTTTTAAAAACTAATTTCTAATGGAAGAACTATGATGAGGGTTATATGCAAACATATTTTCACTTTGTGCTAAAGTTATTTCCTAATTGAAATATATGAGTAGTAAAAGTGTACGAAATGCTCGTCATGAACTGAGTTTTATTTTCATTAAAGATTCATTTCTCTAACAATCACGTTAACTTAACGACGAAGCTAGCTGTAACTGAACATTGTAAAATCCAAAGTAGTAGTCGTTATCACTTAACCTTATTTTAAGCCCTAACGAATAGAATATCATGGTATTGTAAGATTGGGCTTAAAAACAACATTTTGGGTGTCAGGATGTCGTGATACGTCGAGAGTTATCAAAATATCTGGTTCGATATTTTTGATGATCACAATTCCTTTCTGATATTTTATGAAAAAGTAAAAATGAACAAGTTAATTTTTTTAGTACTGTATAGATTTTACATCGTACTTAAGGCCATTTCAGCCAAAATATTATGCGTCACATGTTTTACGCTGCATAGTTGAGCTCATCAATTTGACCGTTCACACAATATTATTATTATTACGATGATGCATAGCGCACGCTTTGACCTCCATCCCCCCCCCCCAAAACCTTTGCCCCTCTTCTAAGCACTAAGTTAATAGCCAGTATTGTCAGTTTTCTATTCGTGTTTATTAAGTCAAGATGGTGCTCGAGGTACTTTCTTGTGAATCGGATTCCTCCCGCACTATTCCATTTTATATTCTTTGTCGAAGAAAAGAAAATATAATCATTCATTAACGAGAAAACTCAAGATTATGGTAAATATCTTCATATAATGTATGACCTACACGCCAGACCAACTTTAGTTGAACCACGAAAGTTTTGGGCAGGTCTCTATTGACGTAGATATAATTAAAGATGATCAGAATTGTTTAATAAAATTCGCAGAACCAGCTATCAAAGAAAATAGCTCATTTATATAAAGGAGAGTGATATTCTAGAATTATAGTGCATTTCTCGTGCGCTGCACATATTTTGATGTTGAATATAATTATTGTGGGGTGGAGGGCGAGGTAACTTTATTGTTTATATTGGACAAACATCTTGGCGGAGGGTTGAGTGTTTCTTACATACTTTGAGTCTATACCTAAATGGAATTTTAGTTATATAGTTTGAAAAGATATTTGCTCATTTCCAAAGGAAGCTGATGATTGAGTAAACAGATATATAAATGTTTTAATTGAAATTATTTCCACTATCCATACACATTTGGAGATATTAAATATACACTTCTTCCTGTTGAGGTGACTATTTGAATTTTGCTTTCGATTCAAAACGTTGCACGCAGTCACCATTTTATGACATACTATTGTCAGCCATATTCAAAATTTGAAAAGTATGACTAGAAAATTCCATGTTTTTAATATGAAGAAAAACTCCAACACCGCTCTTCAGCACATAAGTTGAAGTCGTTTTAATATATTTAAAATTATTTTAATACTCACTTTAAAGTTTGACGCTAAATAATATAAAAAATATAGTAACATAAATATTATTGTTCCCATGGAGTACAATCAAAGCTAAACTTTTTTTCAGACAATTTAATAATTTTTAATTTCATGAACGGAAATAGTCCTGCCTGCTCCACATAGTTTTTGCTATACAGACAACATCCTTTAAACAATTGTGAATGTAACATTTTTTATTTTATTATAAATATTAGATAATTTCCCTGAGTATGAAAAGTAACTCTGTAGCTCTAACGCGATCTCTAGAACTCTACACATACAAATTACCCTCGTGCTTGTCTGCCCAAGAGGCTTTATGTGCTTTGTGGCTCTAGTTCGCAAAGATACCGTAGCTCTACATACATTATTGAAATGCAAGTATGAATAAAGTCAGTTTCTAACTTGAATAGTATTTTCTCTTTTGAACCTGAAAAAATTAAATGGTACAGAACTACACATTGACTTTCTCGCTCCATTGTTTAAAAATGTAAATGCTCAATCAAAACTCATAATAAATGTGAAATGAAATAATATATATTAACAAACCTGAGCACAATTTACGCTATAAATTCGTACGTAAATCTTTATTGACTCCCGGTTTTAGATATTATAATTTTATTTATACAGAATTAAAGTCTTCATAAATATATTTAGACCAATAAAAGTATTTATTTTGGGTCCACAATTCGTATTGAAATTTCGACTTACGGTTAAGACTTTCGATTTTTTGTAGGGGTTGCACATCATAGGGTTAGTGAACTGTTACTAAATTCTTCATTTTTAAATGTTGAACAATAAATAGAGAAGTATTGACTATTGAGTCTAAAATAATAGATATTGATTATTGCTGTACAAACATTTTCCCTAATAGGTTAAAGGAAAAAGAACATAAACTTTTTGACATACTTACTTATTTAGTTATTCTATGGCATTGTTTAATTATTATGTTAAAATTTAGGTATTATCTCTGTATGATTTAAGCTCACAAAATTGTATAAATATATTTTACAATATCTAAGAAATTATTGGTTTATTAAAAATATATTTAAAATAAATGTTTTATTTTTAATAGTATTACAATTTTGCAATGATATGTTATTTAGTATCTCAAATAGGTGTGGAGATATGAAAATTTCCGCTTCTGTAAAGTAACCTAAGTTCATTTTCATGTGAGAATGAAACTAGCCAATTTTGCTAATAATCTTAATAAACGCAGATACGAATTTTAATCAAAATCGATAAAGCCAAATTGAGAAATTAATTTTTTTTTATTCCTTAGTAAACTACCTAATATTAATTTTAGGGTAAGACAGACACAGAGACAGACAGAGAGACAGCTTTGCCAAATCCACTTTTTAGGGTTGGGGGCTATGAAACGTCGCCATCCATCAACATCTCGGCTTATATTTTTTGATGGTCATAATATTTTACCTTAAGTGTTGGAAAAGTTAATAGACGTTCATTTTTATTTAAAATTATAGGTTTTATAGGAGGATACCGGTATTTCAAGTAAATTATGTTTTACTATAATTATACCTACATAGACTATTCACCTTGATAAGTTACTTCTTATCTAAGAGAATTAAAGAGATATAATTAAAAATTAGAATACAGGGACCTCGAAGTGGAAAGGGATGCGATCTTAAAAATTATTCATACATAAATAATTAGATCGAGTGAAGATTCAGTTTTGGTATTAATTAAAAGTTTATTATATATAGAACAACATGAAATAAAGAAAATGCAAAACAGTGTTAATTTTTTTTAATTTTTCATAATACTATGTCATTTGTCTCGTTATGCTTCATAATTTGTAGCGAAAAACAAATACAGAAACTAGCAAAAAGTCATTTTAAAAACTAGAAACTATTTACAATGTTCACATACTAAGACTGCTTCTTCATCTTCACTGTCAATACCACATCAAGAGTTGTAGGCCCACTTTAGACAACTCTGGCACGACACCCAGCCTTCATCTGACGTTGAATAAAAATCTCCACAGTAAAGATATGCAACATCTTCATTTTCATCAGTATCACTGATCTAGATAATGTTCTTCCCTTTTTCACTTTTTTTCGGAGACTTCTTGACAAATTTTGATTATTTTTTTTTCCGTATCATTTTTGTTAGTTTTGGTGTCAACATTTTTTTTCCTAACTGTTTCTTCTTTAGCCTTTTCCTTACTTTTATTGCCTTTATATTTTTTCTTTTTCCCTCTATTCATTATTTTTAATGAACAATTACAGTTAATTTTTATAGGGAGTTTTGGTCAAAACAACAGTTTTTCACCTTTTTCTATTAGTCTTCTTCATATTTTGATTAATCAGTAGAATTGGTATTAAAATCTCCGGTGATTCAGTTTGAAATGATGAGGGCTTAGGCATAGGAGAAGGTCCATTTGACACCCAGGAGGAGCATCCGTGTTTGGATTCTTTATTCAAATATTCATGTGTCTTGGTTTTCTTGGTAGGAAGTTCAGTCGCAGTTGACGGGCAGTCACCAGGGACAGATGTAGGTTGTTTTATAGAGCTGTCTTCAGGCGTAGATGTAGGGTTTGTTGTAGGGCATTCAATACCATCTGATTTTATGTCAGTGGTTGCTGCAGGTAGGTAGTCTGCATCCAAAAACACATTAGGATCAGGAGGCTGAACTCCTGTTTTCTTAAAACCGTTAATTGCATTTGTCATTGTAGCAGCGTGTATAAATGCTGCCCCAAAGATTGAAGACACCTGGAATAATGTAATAACCTTTGATGGATTGCAACTGAGCCATTTTCTAATTTCATCCGCGTTGTAAAGTCTTAGAGGTGTAGAAAATGCTACGTCGAGGGTCTGGTGCCAATGGGAGATGTGGGGCAGCAAACAGAGCAACACCACTCAATGCTCCCTGGCCATGTCAATCAGTTGGAGGTTTTAAAATTTAAAACTCTGTGGTCATCCAACCTGATGAGTGAGTCTCAAACCAACCTACTTGTTGTAAACCAAGCTCTAATTTTTGTTTCTTTTTCTGCCTTAGAGAGATATGTATTGGAGGCATAAATGACCCTGCTGCAGACATGCACACAACTGGAGTGACCGTTTCACCCCATTCTGCAGAGGTCAGTGCCCCTACCTGTCACTTTCCATTAGGAGCTATGATTTTGGATTGGCTTTAAGGATTTACTAAGATTCCACTTTCATCGCAGTTAAATATCTTTTCACCTGTGAGTTTGTACTCCAATATTTTGTTTAAGCAGAAAAAAACACCTGTGAGACAATCACTTTGTTTAATACCATGGCTTTTGCACACGATGTGTTTTCTGGGGCTCAAATGCTAGATGTAGGAATTTTTCAAGAAATCTCTTAACCCAATCCTGACCTGCCATAGCAGTGTTGTTAAAATGTGGCTTAGGCCATTTCTTTCGGCTAATTGGTAGGCTAATGATCGCAAATCTTTCATCGTAAGGCCAAAATGACTATTCTCCATACATTTTAAGTACGATACCAATTCATCCTCCTGTTCAGGAGTAAAAACCTCACTAAATTCCCCTTCTGACACATCTATTTTGTAAATACCATTTTTTTTATGTATCTCAAAAGAAGATTTCAGTACGTTGAACTGCTGATACGGCTTTAAAAATCCCATTTAATGTTAAATAACAGCCTGCATTGCTAATTCCATCGAATCTACATCCCTTTGTTGTCTTTCTTTTACTTAATTTCTTACTATCTGAAATCATAAAAATTTATTGTTTACAGCCTTATAGTAACAAAAAATATAGTGGGGTGGAATGGGATACCATCCCGTTCCGCCCCACGGTCATATATTAAATTGGCAAATTTTACCGTATTCTAAATAAGACCAGCTTAGCCAAACAATGTCATCAAACTTCAGATAATTACATCTTCTTTAAGCGTACATAGCACTTAAGGTACTTTACGTAACAGTAATTGGCTTACTTCAATGGAAATTTATCAAACGCTACAAAAACACTTGCAAAAAAGTCGACAAAATCCATTCACTGTGAAATCTCCTTCCAAACTAAATCAAAATGGCAGCCTCAGCAGCCTCACGACTTGTTGGAGTAGTTCAACTTATTTCCACGAGGTTCTAGCATCGTCAAATAAGTAAAATAGGGCTATCCCAATCTATCTCGTTCCATCCCGAGATCCCCTACGCATCAGTACAAAACACTTAAAGTCATTTTGACAAAACATTTAGAGTAGACATTTTGTTTGAGACATTGATCAAATCTTAGTTATGAAATTTAATCAAAATCGTTAGTGCCGATTTTAATAAAATCGATTATTTATCTTTCTTCCTTTAAGGAGATTACCCATTATTTTAGGGTAAGATATCCAATTCAAAATACGCCTGATGACAAACCTATGAAAACCCTAGATATTAAATTTGGTCCAATCGGTAAAATAGTTTAGGTTCTAGCCCGAGGTACAGACAGACAGACATACATACAGACAAACGACATAGCGTAAAACGTCTTTTTCGGTCTCGGGGGTCACGAAACTTCAAAATTCATCAAAATCTTGAGTTTGGGTCTTTTGACGATCACAACACTTTCTATACCTGTAAGGTAGCGAAAGAGTAGAAAGGTTGACAGCTTTATAGTAGGAGTATAAGGTTATCAAGAGGCCTCACACATTTTATTAACTTCCTAGTATAAAAATATAACTATTTTATTCGTCATTTCTTCTTATTACAAGTCCAAGTTTATTCATTTAAGTAGAGGGAATGTACACACATTTGCGTGGAGGTAGTTTGGTAGATTATTTATGAAAACTTAACTCAATACACCCAGAGCTGGATTTTAACCCTGCTCTTCTCATCATCCCCAAAACAGACCAGATTAACTTCACAATACCCGACTCGGTGGCTGCTACCCTCGCAGTAGACCAGACTTCTGGTGAAGGGGAGGTATATCAAGGTTCGAATCTTGGTTGGGTATACTAAGTTTGGTTTATCCAAAGTGGTTCCATTCTCCCTTTCTCCAAGTAAAAGTGGGTACACTTCAATTAAATATAACCTTCTCTAGGAATGTTAGCGTAATTATTAAATAGGTAAATAACACAAATGAGTAGTAAGATGCGATGCAAAGAATACTCTCATATTTAGTACAATAAACCATTGATAATGGTGCTTAAATTTGAGAGAGTGTACCCAATATTAGGTAGAGGGAGAGTGGAGAACAATTTTTGAAAAAAAAAACCCTCACTACACCCAGCCTTCATTCGAACCCCAATCTCACCGTCATCGGCAATATAGTATATAGCAAGGGTGTGTGATATCTTATACCATGCTGCCACAATTAAACTATTACTAAATATACATAAATATATATATTATTCAGAAATCGTAAGTAGATTAATTTATAAACAAATTAATATAATTGTAAAAATTTTACATACTATCTCGTAAAACTAAAGCTAAACATTTTGTATTTTATAAATTAATACGATCAATTTAACTGATTAAACACCCTTAAGAAGTGTGCTTGAAAAGTGTAGAGTATACACATACAATGTTGTTTGTATTTCCATTACCATCAAGTTGTTATCACATATACAATGTTGTTTGTATTTCCATTACCATCAAGTTGTTATCACATATACAATGTTGTCTGTATTTACATTACCATCAAGTTGTTATCACATATACAATGTTGTCTGTGTTTACATTACCATCAAGTTTTTACTACACATACAATGTTGTCTGTATTTACATTACCATCAAGTTGTTACTACACATACAATGTTGTCTGTATTTACATTACCATCAAGTTGTTACTACACATACAATGTTGTCTGTATTTACTTTACCATCAAGTTGTTACTACACATACAATGTTGTCTGTATTTACTTTACCATCAAGTTGTTATCACATATACAATGTTGTTTGTATTTCCATTACCATCAAGTTGTTACTACACATACAATCTTGTCTGTGTTTACATTACCATCAAGTTGTTACTACACATACAATCTTGTCTGTGTTTACATTACCATCAAGTTGTTACTACACATACAATCTTGTCTGTATTTACATTACCATCAAGTTGTTACTACACATACAATGTTGTCTGTGTTTACATTACCATCAAGTTGTTACTACACATACAATGTTGTCTGTATTTACTTTACCATCAAGTTGTTACTACACATACAATCTTGTCTGTATTTACATTACCATCAAGTTGTTACTACACATACAATGTTGTCTGTGTTTACATTACCATCAAGTTGTTACTACACATACAATGTTGTCTGTGTTTACATTACCATCAAGTTGTTACTACACATACAATGTTGTCTGTATTTACATTACCATCAAGTTGTTACTACACATACAATGTTGTCTGTATTTATACTACCATCAAGTTGTTACTACACATACAATGTTGTCTGTATTTACTTTACCATCAAGTTGTTACTACACATACAATGTTGTCTGTATTTATATTACAATTAAGTTGTTACTACACATACTGTGTTGTCTGTATTTATATTACCATTAAGTTGTTACTACACATACAATGTTGTCTGTATTTATACTACCATCAAGTTGTTACTACACCTACACTCTTGTCTGTATTTACACTACCATCAAGTTGTTACAACACATAAAATGTTGTCTGTATTTATACTACCATCAAGTTGTTACTACACCTACAATCTTGTCTGTATTTACACTACCATCAAGTTGTTACAACACATACAATGTTGTCTGTATTTACTTTACCGTCAAGTTGTTACTACACCTACAATTTTGTCTGTATTTACACTACCATCAAGTTGTTACAACACATACAATGTTGTCTGTATTTACTTTACCATCAAGTTGTTACTACACATACAATGTTGTCTGTATTTACTTTACCATCAAGTTGTTACTACACATACAATGTTGTCTGTATTTACATTACCATCAAGTTGTTACAACCCGTACAATATTGTCTGTATTTACATTACCATCAAGTTGTTGCTACACATACAATCTTGTCTGTATTTACATTACCATCAAGTTGTTACTACACATACAATCTTGTCTGTGTTTACATTACCATCAAGTTGTTACTACACATACAATCTTGTCTGTATTTACATTACCATCAAGTTGTTACTACACATACAATGTTGTCTGTATTTACATTACCATAAAGTTGTTACTACACATACAATCTTGTCTGTGTTTACATTACCATCAAGTTTTTACTACACATACAATGTTGTCTGTATTTACTTTACCATCAAGTTGTTACTACACATACAATGTTGTCTGTATTTACATTACCATCAATTTGTTACTACACATACAATCTTGTCTGTGTTTACATTTCCATCAAGTTGTTACTACACATAAAATATTGTCTGTATTTACTTTACCATCAAGTTGTTACTACACATACAATTGTAACCTAGTTACAACCATACGTGAAGGAAATGGGTACACTCATCAAAACCTGCCCTTGTTGACGCGATACGACGGGACTCCAATTCCCAAGAAACACTTTGCAGCACTGACACCATTCAACTAAGCCAGCGTTCCTGCCTCGCCGCTCGTCGTTCCAGCCGACGCCCCCCTCTCTCTCTTGCTCCAAACAAGTTAATCTCGCCGAGCATGCGCGGTGCGCATTTTGGAAAGCCTTCTCGAAGGTGTTCGACGTTTGGCTATTGTTCCTTGGGCTTCTGGGATGTTCTAGATGCCCCCCCCCCTTGTGCGCTCTGAGAGCACTTAACCATCGTGTGTATATAATGGACAGAGTCTAGTGAATGAGGACGCATTTGCACTATGGACTTTAGGAGGTAAGAGCCTTACTATTACGTAGGCTCGCGTTACTATTTCAAAATTCCCGTTTGGCTATAACTTATTATCTTTCTAAATTATACGTCTCGGACTAATATTACCTTTCATGTATATTCTTTGGCTCAGCGATTTATCGCGATTATTTATTTTGCCGATATGGCTTTATCAACTTAGAGGGGACCGCTCTGGTTACCCTGGATGATATGTTGCCCGCTTCACGGGAAGTAGGTCGGATTGTTACACCTTGTAAATACTTATGCTAGTAAACTTAGGGGCCGCGAGCCAGTTAGGGCTAGCAGTTTTCTATAACAAGATTGTTGTTAAAGTCAGATTATTCTATATTGTTATTTCTTGTAAATGTTTATGCTAGTTAGCCAAGGGGCCACAAGCCAGCTAGGGCTACCTATTTTGTGTATCAAGATTGTTATTAATGTTAGAGTATATTACATTGTTATTTCTTGTAGATGTCAATGCTAGTCAACTTAGGGGCCGCGAGCCAGTTAGGGCTGCCAGTTTGTATAGCTGCATATTTTCAAAGGTTGTAATATGTTAGTATTGTCTTGCTATAAACATTTCGTGGCTATTATCCTCGGCCCGGGGACCGTTTGGACCCATGAATCTTGTGTAGGGAAAACATTATTATGGTGAGGGTACCTGGACATTACGTCCTGAGTATTTTTCATGATTGTTTACAAAGGGGCTGCTCGCCTTTAAAATTAAATGTCTGTATGTGGCTTAACCACGGCACTATTATTTACTTGTGCCCCTCTCCCTTAATGAGGTATATTGTACTTTTGAATAATAAATATTTATAACTCTCTTGTACCTGCCACTGTGTGTTATTTCTACAATAGAAGTGGGGGCAGGTTACAAGAGAGAAGCTGCGCCCCTCTGCTCTCTTTGAGGGGAGTTGGGGCATGCTTAGAAGTGCTAGGACTGAGAGTAGGAAACCCCCCCCATATGCCCTTCTGCATTTTGATTATATCTGATCTTTATAATAATTCATGTTTATATTCTTTTCTTGCTATCCACGACCATGGCGACCGCTCTACAAGCTGGAGAGTCAACTGCTGTCTCCTCCAAAACAGATGTGTATCGCCTGAGCCGGGACCAGCTGGTGGCCGAGTTGGTGTCTCGAGGTATCGAAGCCCCCCTGGTGTGAATGTGGGTGAGCTCAGACTTAGACTATGCAAAGAGATTGATAGGATGGGGGATGCTATGACCGACCTAGATATGGACGAGGATGAGAATGAAAACCTCGCCGCCCCCGCTCATGTCACTTCGCGCCCACTCCCAACATTCACTAAATGTCAAAACAAAGTCCTTTTGGATATTTTGGGTCGCATCCCGGTATGCGATGGACAGGATCACACTGCATTGTTTAAATTTTTAGTCGAGATTAATAGAGCATCCTGTTTAAAACTGGCTAGTGAGGAGGAGTTCCTGACCATATGTTTATCCAAAACTTCAGGTTTTTTAACTCAATTATTCTCTCGCGCTATTTCTGACCGCTTGTCTTGTAGATCGCTTATCGATCTTGTCTTAGAGGCCTTATTGCCTAGCAGGGTAAGGGAAAAATTGTGTAGGGAAGTTATTCATAGATTCCAGTATCCCCACGAATCCTTGAGGAACTTCGTGTTATCTATAACCGAAGCGGCTCAAGTGCTCAATAGTGGTCTCCCGGAGAACCAGATAGTCGGCATTATACTAGAAAATGTCTCCCCCATTACCAGATGGCACTTTGTGTTTACCAACAGGCCTCGCACTGTGCTGGATCTATTTTCTCTTGCCTCGGCTATGGAGAATACCTTGCTCTCTGAGAGTGAATATCTGTTGGCGCATGCGCCCGCGCAGACGTATCGCGCTCGTACGGGTTCGACTCCCGAGCCCACTCTTACAGCGCTCTCTTTGGGAACTGTCGCATCCGACACTCGGCCGGGGGTTGTCTCAAAAAATGCTGGGTCTAAGAGTTTGGCGCCCCGTGATCTCTCACGGGTTAGGTGCTTTCGGTGCAAGAAGTTAGGCCACGTTCAGAAGCAGAGTTGCGCAGCTTCTCTCTTGTAACCTGCCCCCACTTCTATTGTAGAAATAACACACAGTGGCCCTCCCCAATATAAGTATATATCTATATTAAAACTAACAAAATCATGAATAGTACATAATAACACATTAGTCATACCATGCCCGTGCATATCCCATATATAAATAAATAGGATTACAAAATGGGATATCACATCCATAGTGACCAATGGGACCAATGGACGCATCACACTACGGCCTTCAGGTGGCTCACGTGCGCCCTGCGCACCAAGGCGGGATCAGTTACATCTCTCAACATCACGGATACCGGGGTGAGGAACTTATCCACAGACCAGGGGCCACTCCACTTGAAAGCCAATTTTGCCGAGGACCTGTCGGCAGCCGAGCTGAGGGGAAAACATTTACACACAACTCTGTCCCCAAGGTTTAGCGAGACGGGAATACGTCCTCGATTATAAGTCGAAGCCACCTTTCTCTGAGATTTTTGGAGGTTTTTGAAAGCTAGCTCGCATCTTTCCTCATACGGGCAATCGCTTGCGTTATCCAACAGTGGGTCAATGTCCCAGTTGGCTAACAAGGGGTGGTTGAAGTCCCTGTTGAGGAGTATTGCGGAGGGGGAGGCCTTGACCGACTCGTGGAACGCAGCGTTAAACGCGATGTTAAGAACATCGATGTTCTGATCCCAACGGGAATGATCTTGATGATGGAAAATCGTAAGGGCGATATTCAAGTTGCGATTGAATCGTTCTACGTGGTTGGGCGACGGATGATAGGGGCTGGTGGTCACGTGTTTGATTCCTCAGGAAAAGCACATGTCCCCAAAGGCCCTGGACCTGAAACACGGCCCGTTGTCACTCACTACGACCCTCGGGGTTCCTAAGATAGCCCAGACACGCCTACACAACGCATTAACGGTCGTCACCGCCTTCATATTCCGTAGAGGGATAAGTACAACAAATTTAGAAAAGGCGTCCATGGCAACGAGGATGGACGTGTTACCTTGGGTGGACCGAGTCAGCGGTCCTACAAAATCTATGAAAACCTTTTCCCAAGGCCTCCTAGCTACATCTGCAGAATGGAAACCAATTTTAGAGTTACGAGCGGGCTTCGCTAATTGGCAAGGCTCACACTTGCGCACCCAGTCCCTAACATCTCTATTGAGGCCCGGCCAAAAAAATTCTTTAGATATTTTGCGCTCGGTTTTAAGGACACCACAATGTCCACCCAGGAGGGAATCATGAAAATACCTGAGTAGCATTGGCCTAAGTTTCTCGGGCACAAAATACCTAAGCCTACCATTTATCCTAACTATGAGCAGATCTTTATAAATACCATAATTACCTACTTTCTCACCCTTCTTTAATCTATCCACAGCCTGCACGCAAAATTGATCTCCAGACTGGTGATCCTTCTTGTAGATGGCAGGTTACACAATGTTGTCTGTATTTACATTACCATCAAGTTGTTACTACACGTACAATTTTGTCTGTATTAAATTACCATAAAGTTGTTACCACACATACAATCTTGTCTGTATTTACATTACCATCAAGTTGTTACTACACATACAATGTTGTCTGTATTTACATTACCATCAAGTTGTTAATACACTTACAATGTTGTCTGTATTTAAATTACCATTAAGCTGTTACCGATACTACTCACATGATGTTATCTTTATTTAATTTATCATCAAATTGCTATACACAATATTATATTCTCTGTGATTTGAGTAACATAAAGTGTAGGAGGATAGATACATTTTCTGTATTGAAAATACTGTATAATTTTTGGAAAGCATATTTCAATATCAATAACAATTATTAATGAAATTTTAAAAATAAAGGATCTTTTTACCATTTCTCCAAAAATATGATTTTCATTACTTATCTTTTAAATTGTCATGTCTGGCCATTTTACTACACAAAGGCCTAATCCTTCTTTTTATATCCATGACAACATTATAACAAGCTTCACCCGTCAAAGACGGTCATTGCTCAGCCTATTATCACATTATTTTATATTTCCTTTGGCAAACAAACAAAAAAAAAACGTGAGATTGTCGATGGTATGTTTAGAACAAGGGGAGAAATATTTACTTTACATTCGCCGGTTAACAACCACACAAGAGTTTGAATTAATTGAAGTACAGCCCTTAGGGAGCTCATCTTTTTCCGCTACAATTATTTATATAAATATTTATATGAAAGTTTTATTATCTGCTGTTTAAAGTTCAATGGATATATATTATTGGTTTTGATCTCACAGGAAGGATTATCTTAGTAGTAAGAAAGCCAACTGAAGTGCTCATCTCACAGGCAGGATTGTCTCACTGTTAGGGAAATCGACTGATCTGCTCATCTCACACAGGAAAGATTGTCTCAGTGCTAGGGAACTCAACTGGAGTGCTCAGCTCTCAGGCGTATTTTGATAACGCTCTAGTTTCGTGTTGAACTAGACACCTGAGGACGGGGTGATTGAGGTTCGAATCTGGGTTCCACCCTCCCTATATAAAATGTGGATTTTCAAGTACAGAATGTTTAATTTTATAAATGATGTATTAAAACAAAAATAAGCCTATGAAGAAAAATTGGAAACATGGTATGTCTCATGGTTCATATTAAAAAAGAGCCACCATCTTGTTCTCATTAATTTTGAATGAAAATAATGCTATACAAATATATTATGGTGTGAAGTGTTATGACATATATCATTAAATAAGCTGAATCCATTTAAAAGTTTAGAGATTTTATAAAATCCACAATGCAATATTTTAGGGTAAAACGAATAATAACGCTCAATTTCACAGTAATAATTTTGAAAAGGTCATAAGTTATGTGAGCAAATAATGAAGTTTTAGGTTTAACAAATATTTTCTCTCAATTTGGTGAAAAAATAAATAAATGTTTCCCCGGACAGGATTTCTTGCTCTTTTACCTAAAAGTGGGAACATTTACTAAAATCTCGTAAGATCATTGAAACGAAAGAATATACAATGTTGCAGAAACATAATAGTTACACACTCTTACACAAAAATAATCTCTTCGTTCCTCAGATTTATGTTTAAAACTATATATTTTCCTATCCTTTTGGGAATTATTAGTTTATAAAAATATATTTCATTTAAAGTTGATTTATTTTAATAGTCTCACAATTATTCAATGATAAATAATTTTGTATTTCAAATAGTTGTGTAGGTATTATCAACATTGTTGATATTCACCTATGTAAACAACCCTCCAAGTCATTATATCTGGAAAATTAATTGCGTCATTATGTTTGTAATATTAAAAAGAGTTTGGACCTATGTATAACTTTTTAACTAACCTAGATACCAGATATCAGCCCCCGGTAAAATGGTTTCGTCTCTAGGCCAAGAGACAGACAAAACATACATAATCAAAAAATCCCTATTTTTGTTTTGAAAGCATATACAACGAAGAGATTCATTGTAATCTCGAGGTCAAAAATCTACCATTACAGTGTTTTACTTTGTGTATATGAGAATAATTTAAAAATCATACAGATATCGCAGATTCTGAAATATTTGTGACACCGAAAAGATAAAATAATGACTGAACACCCCTCTTATTATTATTATTATTATTATTATTGTTTAGAGGCCCATCGACACAATGAGGTCATTAGGGCCTTGACATTTACACACACAGTAAAATCTCCATTAGGGAGAGACACATCACATAGTCCACCTGTTAGAATAAACAGGTGGAAACATAAAATATAAAACAATATACAATATTAAAATTTGTATATCAATTAAAAACATAAATTCTCAATATGAGAAAAAGCCCATTTGAGACACTTCATAGGAGCGCTCAAATGGGCAATTAGATTAAAAGAAGTGATATACCTGCTAAAATAAAACCACAGGTGTATACACTACGTTAAAATTACAAAACAAACATATTAAAATAATACGTTAAAAAGACAGAACAAACATATTAAAATGTACTAAAATGTTAAAAAGTTCTAAATATGAGATAAATCCAGATGAGTCACTTTATAAAAGTGACTCAAATGGCATTAAAAAGATCCGCCTGGCGTATAAAACGGAGTAAACAAATAACTCCATCCGTGCTATCACGTAATAAAAAACGTAGGTCACCTTTAAAATCAAGAGCCAGGCGGATAGGGGCATATTTGTGACACTCCACCAAAATGTGGTACACACTAAGGGGAGCATCGCAAAATTCACACACTGGAGGTGGATCCCCTCTCAATAAAAATCCGTGGGTTAGTAATGTATGCCCGACGCGGAGTCTCGTCACGATGACCACCTCTCTTCTAGACTTTCGTATAGAAGAGGGCCATCGCGACACACCGTCCCTGATGGACCGCAGCTTGTTCTGAGCAGGGGTCGAGACCCACTGCTCGTGCCAGGTGCGTAAGACCCCACGCCGAACATAACCCTTTAGATCTAAAAACATGACACCCAGACTCGCCTCCGGAGGCAGGCGTGCTGCCTCCTTGGCCGCCTGGTCAGCAAGTTCATTTCCTGAAAGACCAGCGTGACCAGGAATCCAGCAAAAGGCAATCCGGGTGTTTAATGAATCAATTTTTAAAATTTGCTCATGTATCATCTGCACGAGGGGATTCCAGGAGTAGAGAGTGGACAATGCCAACAGAGCACTCATGGAATCCGTGCAGATGAGCACAGAACGGTGACACTTACGATAAATAAAACACAGAGATTTAAAAATGGCGTATAATTCAGCCGTAAAAACACTGGATTCACCAGGTAAACCAAACTTAAAATGGTTTCCCTCCACAACAAATGCGCATCCCACGGAGACCCCACACTTGGAACCATCCGTATAGACGCGCTTAAAGCCCTGAAAGCGAGTGGAGAGGAGCTCATAAAAGGTCCTCTCATATATAATTGGTGGGGTGGTCGCATTAGGGAACTTGGCAAGATCAAAATGGCATTGAGGTAGGCGTATCTTCCAGGGAGAAACTCGACCTGGGGATGTGGGGATAGCCTTTGGCAGGACTATCCCACACGTGTCGAAAACCGATAGCATCCTGATCCCAACCGGCCTTGTACTACGCCATTTGGTTTCATACAAGAAACGGTTAGGGGGATGAAACACAGGACGGTAGGCAACATGCTCCGGCATGCAGTGTAGTTTCGACACATAAGATGCCAGAAGATAGGACCGCCGGCAAGAGAGAGGGGGCTCACCGGCGTCGGCACAGATGCTGACGACTGGACTGGTACGAAAAGCACCAGTAGCCAGTCGTATACCAGCATGGTGGACACTATCCAGCATCTTTAACGCCGAGGGTCTCGCCGATCCATAAACGAAACTGCCGTAGTCTAGTTTTGATCTTACCAAGGCCCTATACAGGCGCATCAAGGTTTCCCTATCAGCACCCCAGGACCGACCGCTAACCACTTTGAGCAGGTTGAGTGCTTTTATACACCTCGCTTTCAGTTCTTTGATGTGGGGGATCCAAGTTAATTTAAAATCAAATAAAAGTCCCAGAAACCTTACGGTCTATGAGACTGGTAAAACAACGTGGTTCATTAAAATACTGGGGACAGGTTGTATTCCACGTAATCTGTGGAAGTGGACGACCGTCGTCTTGGCTGCAGAGAAGCGAAAGCCATTTCGCGATGCCCACGACCACAGATTATTTACAGAGAGTTGTATCTGCCGTTCAGCCCTGTGGAGACTCGACGAACTGCAATAAATTGCGTAGTCATCCACAAAAAGGCATGAACGGACAGGTAGCCGCACGTTATCCACAATGCCATTAATTGCAATGGCGAACAACGTACAGCTCAGAGTACTGCCCTGAGGAACCCCATTTTCTTGAATAAAATCATCGGATAAGGTGTTGTTTAACCTTACCCGGAAGTGTCTATCTGACATAAAATTAGATATAAAAACAGGGAGGTTCCCTCGGAACCCCCAATTAAAAAGGGCTTTTAAAATGCCGTACCGCCACGTGGTATCGTAAGCCTTCTCCAAATCAAAGAAAACTGCCAAAAATTGTTGTTTGTGGAGAAAGGCGTCACGAACCGCCGTCTCGAGACGGACGAGATGATCCACCGTGGATCGATTACGGCGAAAACCACATTGGATATTTGATAGCAGATTGCGGGATTCTAAATACCATATTAATCGTTTATTTATCATTTTTTCCAATATTTTGCATACACAACTAGTTAAGGCTATCGGTCTATAACTAGTTGGCTCTAATTTATCCTTGCCACTTTTATATATTGGTATAACGGTTGCTTGCCTCCATAGTCATGGGAATTGATGAGATCTCCAAACACTATTATAAAGGTCTAACAGATATGCCAGTCCAGAAGGGGGTAACTGGCGTAACATGTCGTATTGAATGTCATCGGGGCCAGATGCTGTGCTACCCGCCTGTGACAGAGCATATGTCAGTTCATCTAAAGTAAAGGGGGAGTTATAATCCTCTCCCCGGTTCTGACCAAAGTCAATAGAATGGCGCTCTATGCTCCGCTTATGCGCCGCAAACTCATTAGAGTAGCTTGCAGTGCCAGAAATAGCGGAGAACATAGAGCCCAATACATTGACGACCTCCACAGGGGAGGAGACAAGCGTACCATTTGACATAAGGGCAGGTATATTATTTATGGTATTTTTGCTACTACGTAATTTACGAATGTTGTCCCAAACCTTAGTTGTGGGAGTGGAAATAGTAAGGGTAGAAATAAATTGTCTCCAAGACTCTTTTCTGCTTTCACGAATGATACGGCGAGCTCGAGCACGTAGAATCCGGAATGATTCTAGATTATCCAAGGTAGGACGCCGATTGAAGAGACGTAGGGCCCTTCGACGGTCAGAAATAGCCAACCGACATTCCTCGTTCCACCAGGGAACTGGGCGGTGGCGCGGATAAGGCGAGGATTTAGGAATGGAAGCCCTCGCAGCTGCTATTACCGTCGAAGTAAAACGACCAACCCTAACATCGACGTCATGAGAATGGGGTTCATCAAATACGGCGAGCTCGCGGAATTTATCCCAGTCAGCACGTTTGATAACCCACTGGGGTAGCCGTGCTGTACTGGGAGGATCTTGAAGTGGTGAAACCAGAATTGGAAAATGATCGCTGCCACATAGGTCCGAGTGAACCTCCCAAAGGAAGTGAGCAGCGATCCCGGGACTACATAAAGTTAGGTCGATGGCAGAGGATACACCATTAAAGGTGGAGAAGTGTGTCTGGGTCCCGGTGTTCATTAACACCAGGTTGCCCGAGACAAGAATATCCTCTACCATCCTCCCACGGGCGTCTGTAAAATTAGACCCCCACACCAGGTTATGCGCATTAAAATCCCCCAAGATGATGTAAGGGGCGGGAAGTTGTATAAAGAGGGCCTCTAGAGTCCTCTTTGAAACGCGCTCACCTGGTGGGAGGTAGATGCTGCATACTGTCACTTCCATAGCAAGGGAGATTCTGACAGCGATCACTTGGAGTTCAGAGACGATATTAATATGTTTATGATATATATTGCTTAGTGCGAATATAGCCACACCTCCGCTAGCCCGATCAAAGAATGGCTTGTCGGTACGATATATATCGTACCCACGAATCTTCGGGTTGTCAGTTGTGCGGAAGTGGGTCTCCTGCAAACACAAGATGGGGGGATGCAGGGAAGATATTATTTGTTTAATTTCTTCTACACGAGCAAAGAAACCCCTACAATTCCATTGTAGTAGCGACATTAAGTACAAATATAAATTTATTCATCCACGCAATCCATATCACTATCTCTTAAAACTAAAAATTGGTTAAGGACCTTTTTAAGTCCTCTGGCCTTGCCAAGTCTCTCCTGGACCTCTCGTTTCAAGAGAGGCTTTTGTTTCTCCAGAAGAGATTTGGGGGTTGAATCTGAGCGCGAAGGCTTTGTTACAGCCTTCGACGCTTTTTTGTAAATATTATTGTCGGCGATACCTCGCTGGACCTTTCTCCAGGCACCAGCAGGACTCGCCTTTGCGGCCTCACCCGTTTTACCACCCACTCTAACCTCCGGTGACCCATAGACCAGAGCGGACGAACCAATAACGGCCGCAAGTTCTTTTGTTTCCCGAGGTGGGCTCGGGGGAGGTCCCCGAGGCGGGCCCGGGGGCGGTCCCCGAGGCGGGCTCGGGGGAGGTCCCCGAGGCGGGCCCGGGGGAGGTCCCCGAGGCGGGCCCGGGGGAGGCCCCCGAGGCGGGGCCGGGGGAGGCCCCCGAGGCGGGGCCGGGGGAGGTACCCGAGGAGGGCTCCTCGGGGGTACAGGTGGGGGAGACGACCTTTGTCTAGGTTTCGCCTCTCCAAGTAATTTAGGCGCAACCTTAGTTGGCGCGTTAACATTAAGAATGTCTCGAGTAGAGACCGATGGCACAGGTCGCGTGGGCGTCTTTGCGAGATTAACTGCGCAGTGACAGTTGGGGCAGTTAATGTTCTGGCTTACAATTTGGCTGTAGGAGGTTTGAAATACCGGAGCCTGACTAGATGCGTATTCCTTACGTGCCTGGGCATATGAGATCTTCTTTTCAGTTTGTATCTCCAGGACTTTTTCTCTACCTTCCATTTCGGACAGGCCCGAGACCAGGCGGAATGCGGACCCTTGCAGTTTACGCAGTACTTAGGAGACTCACATGGTGTTTCGTGAGCCTCCTGTCCGCAATCCGCACAGGTTGGCTTGCCACGGCATCGCAGCTTCGTATGCCCAAATTCCTGGCACTGAAAACAGCGCCGAGGGTTAGGGACATACGGCCGGACCCTGAGCACGTGGAAACCTGCTCGGACCTCCTTTGGAAGGGTAGGAGTCGCAAAAGTAAGGATATACGTGTCAGTTTTTTTCTCTTGTCCGTTCTTTTTTGTGACAATGCGGTACACTTCGGTGACGTGCTGAGGGGAAAGTTCCTCACAGATATCCTCAATGCTCACGCAGTCGAGGTCATAGCAAGTGACCACTCCCTTGCAAACATTGAGGAACCTGTGAGGCTCCACCTTCACCGGTATATGAGACGTATTGCTCAACGGTATTTCCGAGATTGCCATTACCTTTGATGATTGAGTGTCAGTCATTGTTTGTATCATAATCGTGCCATCACGCAGTTTTCTGATTGATACGTCAGACTGTGCTGCGCCATTTATCACTCTTTCGAGGATAAATGGGCTTACTCGCTTAAGACTCTCGTTTTCCTCTACTCGAGACATTACCAGGAAGCGGGGCTGGGGCCTCACCACTTCCTGGATTTTTTCCAATTCAGGGCTGGACGGCCTAACCCGTTTCCGCCGCTTTTCAGTATTACGGCCCTGTGAGGGGCCGGGCAGTGAGTTGCCACGGGCAGTACGGTGCCAGCGGACAGTAAGTTGTCAGCAGCGACAAAAGAAGCGGCCATGCCATTTTTGGGGACAACCTACACAGTACTCGGATCGTAGACCCAGGGTGATCCATGTTGGTACTACCACATATGGCCCTGTTAACTCTCCCGACGAGAGGCCCCATACGACGCTAGACATGACAACCTTCGCATAGGGCATCGCCGAGATAGAGGTCATCGCAGCAAGTGGGTGTAGGAAAGTGCCAATTTTACGTCCGGGCCCTCGTGAACGCAACCGGTCTTTTCTCAAAGTAGGGTACCCGGTTATTGTCATCCCTAAGGCCCTTCTACTAAGATATTACAACCGGCGCACTTTCACTCGGGAGCTCAAAGCAGTGGTGTCCAATAATCGTCCAAGGAAAGCCGTGTTAGATGCCAGGGTCGTCAACGGAGGGGCCAAAAGTCTCTGTGCAGGACTGAACGGCAGGGGAAGGGAAGAAAGAGGTAAGGATAAAGAAAGCGAAGGGAGAAGAATGAAAAAGGGGTGAAAGGGAAGGAAGAAAAAAGGAGGTGAAAGGAAAGATTTAGGATAGGTTTTTCCTGCACGAGGTACGTCCTGCACAGAAACCTCCCCTTTTAGTCGCCTTTTACGACAAGCAGGGGTTACTGCGGGACTATTCTAAACCCCGTCCCGCTGGGGGGAACACCCCTCTTCCCCCATGTAAACTAGGGGTGAGAAGTGATGAACAACAGTGAATAATATTGGTCAAATTTAGTAGCAAATACACATACTAATTCTACGTTAATTAGATCTTTAGTTATTCTAGATCACTGCATAGCTGTTGTCCCCAATAATAAATTTGGTTTTAAATCAACCAATACATACAAATATTATTATTATTATTATTAGCACCGCGTCTTACTACCCGTTCGGTTATACGCACTTACGCTAATGTGTAATGGTAGGGTGATTGTGAGATGAAATGGAGGACCTACAGTTTAACGTGGAATCCGAACCACGGTGGAGGCCTGGCATTCCTCACATTCACAAGCTGTGATTAATACACACCTTGTCAGAGGTGAAGGAAGGGTTTGGCAATCAGATAAATCTGTGCCGGTACCGAGGATTGAACCCGGACCCTCAGCACAGAAGTCTGACACCTTACCCCTAGACCACCAGGTCACCTACATACAAATAAAACTTGAAGGAACTTGTAGATCCCTTTCTCCGATCTATATCATATCGTCTTCTTTCTGGCTTTAAATTGTTGAGAACTTTTTAAAAAAGATAGATTCAGTAATAAAAACTATTTATTTCGATTGTGCCGAGCTAATGAGGATTATCTCGCACAAGGAAATTGCTCTCACCGTGTGGGGCATCTATTATTTTTCATGGATTATGTTGTTGAGTGGATTTTCCGTCATTTCACAGTTTTTCTGTCTCCCCTCTCTTTCTTTCTCCCTTTCTTGGCTCATTACGCACGCGCCTGCCCCCCACCCCCCTTTTGCGCCGTGCACCGAGCGGCGTCTTGCTGAAGTGTGGTTGTATGATTTGTTTTCACCCCTCCTCTCTTCCCCTGAGATGTTGGGACTGAACAACTGTCTTATCCTTGTCCTGTTAACATACTCAGCTGGGGACCGAGGCGCTATAACGTCGTACGAGGTGGAATCCAGGGCTCTCAGGAGTTAGCCCCCGCCTCCAGGGCTCACAGGAGTTAGCCCCACCACAGAGGGTTCACACTTCCCATATTCTCAACTGCTGGTACACTTCTCTCACTAGCGCTTATCCACCACGAAGATAAGGGTGGAAGTCGACTAGCTGCGTTGCATCAGAGTAACTCCAGTCTAGTGGGCCTGTTCGACGGTATCTCGCTAAGGTGACATGAGGAAGGTTTCAACTGCATTGCCAGGGGCTAGGCTTGGTGCAAGATACTGTGATATTGAGGAGGTTTTGTCCTGGGTTGCTCGTCTTTGAGCAATAGCTAGCACGGCTCCTTCAGGGCTTATCTATTGTCAAGCTATGTTGTACTACAATGTAGGCCTACGCCCACCAATAAAATAAATGTCCTTTGGGGTTAGATAACTTAACAATATAATTTTATATATAAATATATATATACATATATATATATAGTAGGTTCGAACTACATGTTTAGTGTTTGTTTACTGGTTGGCTCTGAATGCGAGATGTATTGCGTACTAATCTTGTACGCACTACAGCTGAGTAGATCAGGCTAGATTGGTATATTGTATTATGAGGTTTCTCTGGGAGTTTGTTCAATAAGCTGAACGTATGCCTTAGATATTAGAGAGTTACTAGCTTTGAGGTACGACCTAATTAGTTTATTCAAACCTATTGTAGGGTTCCTATTACTAGGTGTCATTTGGTTTGCTTGTATTTATCACCAAGGGGGCTCCTCAAGCCATCCCCTCTCAGGAATTAGTCCTGATCCATAGTACACTATTGTAATTAGATTTGATTAAGGGCTAAGTGTTAGTTGTCCATCACTAATACAGGAATCTCCCGATCGGAGGCTGTCTATTGATGGATAGGTGGAGTAAGGTTAACCCTCACGTGTTGAAGCATGGCGTTCGGGCTGTTGATTCATTTGACTAAGTTGGGCATCCACCATTTATTGATAGTATAGTGCCACCCATAGAGCGGCAAGAGAAACCCCATACTTGTTGGATTGTGTAGTTTGCTTACGAAGCCTTATCATAGCTTTACATTGTTATGCCGGGTGTCAGGCCTGTAGTTAGCGGCTCCAAGCTAGAGTGATATATCCAATATGTATTCTATTATTTATCAGTTCACCGTGTTGTTCAGAATTCCAATACCATATGATTAAACTATATTGCTCACCTAATGTATTGTATTGTAAATGATCTAATAAATTGTTATGCTTATTGTTATTTGTGTTATGTAACTTGCATCCCTCCTTTAACATTAGAAAGTAGGCTGCACGAATATGTGTTAAATAGGCTAATTTGATATTTACAATTTTTAGATTTTTTAAAAGAAAAATTGTGATAGTATTCTAAAAGATTTGGAGACTGTTCTACTGGCTGGTGACGGGACACACAACAAGAAGTTTTAAATAGTGGTGTATATAACATGAAAACATTCTGTTACACACAACATAGTTTCAATTTAAATTATTTATCATACGTATTAAAAATAAATATTTTTACTAGATAAAAATAATACACAACAATAATGTGTATGTAGTAAACCATTATTATAATATATTGAAATACATCATGTTTCCTGGCAACAAATACTAATACTTGTTTGATTGTAAAAAAGAAAGCTTTTTTAGTGAGACTAAGATTTATTAGAAATATAAACGTCAATATGACACGCGATACTCTGATATAACATTATCCACGATATTACGGGAACTTCATATACGACGCTAAAAGTACAAAAATATACTAAGGGATATCATCACCCAAGATACTCTAATATCTAATCAAGGTATTCTATGATAAAAACATATATTTTCTACAGGTATCTCACACACGTCTATCTATATAATATTAATCATTGCAGCGATGAGTGCCAGTGGATAACTTCGTTCCTCCAATGATAATCTTCCCCAGAACCAACACGTCCTATCAACTGATGAGATGCTGTCCTCCAAGCTCTATTGGATCCATCTTGATGGGTACAATACCCATCTTTTCACCAAGTGCTTAGCTCATTTTGTTGAACACGCCAAACCAATGGCTCGAGCCAATCACGTTACCATTGTCGTGCTGCCTCCTGACTCAACCCATCGGTCTCAGCCCCTTGACTAGACATTCATGGACCCTCTAAAGGCTTTCACAGTGAGGAAGTAAGGATGTAACTTTGTTAAAATAATAAAGCAATAACTCCTTATGATATAACGGACCTATTACGAAAAGCTTACTTAAAGTCAAAACTGGGGAATTGGAGTCAATGGTTTTAAGCAAAAGAGTTATTTCCCTTGAACAATAACATGGCATGACACACAATACGTGTAAGGAGAGAATATAGAAGGTAGTCGCAAATTAAGATTTTTATTTTATAAAGTTGTTACATTGATACTTCGAGAGCTCAAATTTATTTAATTCATTAATTCCTACCTCTATATTTGAATATTTTTACGATGTAATTTGTTTTATATACACCACGTCTTGCTAGCTATAAAGACCACATCGTGAATTAACACTTGTTGTGTAGGGATCACAACCGTGTATTTGGGAAGAAATGTAGTCTCATTTGCAGGGATAAACATTGAAAAAAATATTTTTGAAAATGACAACTCAGTATGTAATTAGCTATATTTTAACCCTGACCTCCCTGTAACCAGAAAACCACACAAGATGAGACAGAAGCCATTTTACAGTGAGCCCACTGGCACGAACATTACTTGGCAGTCAAAATAGTAATAGATAAATTAATTCATACAATTTTTTTTTTGAGATTACATTTCTGAAGTATATAGTCTATAAACTATGATTTTGGTTTGGAGAATAGTCTATTAAGTCCAACTTTTTTTTGTAGACAAAATTGATAACATTCTACTATATTATTTGTGTTATTTTGTAGTTATTGATAAATACTATCAACATTAACAGCTGTAGATAGCATGACTTGATGTATGGATATATAAAAATGGTTTAAGTAGCTTTAGTAACTACCAGACACTGTTATTCCTACAAAAATCAGCATACAGACAAATACACACGGACATACTAATTAACAATATTTTTAAACTTAACGATAAGATTGATAGCATTACTATATGTTTACTCACTTGCTCTATGGCATTAGGAGCACGAATACTCGTTACCTCACTCACAAAAATACGCCACGTTTCAATATCTTTTGCTAATTCTATCTAGTCCACCTTATTACTTATTATCGCTATCTTGAGAAACATCTATCCAGTCCACTTCATTACACCCTATCCCTACCTTGAGCTAAATCTATCCAGTCCACTTCATTACACCCTATCCCTACCTTGAGCTAAATCTATCCAGTCCACTTCATTACACCCTATCCCTACCTTGAGCTAAATCTATCCAGTCCACTTCATTACACCCTATCCCTACCTTGAGCTAAATCTATCCAGTCCACTTCATTACACCCTATCCCTACCTTGAGCTAAATCTATCCAGTCCACCTCATTACACCCTCTCTCATCTTAAGCTAACTCTATCCAGCCCACCCCACTACACCCTATCCCTATCTTGAGTTAATTCTATCCAATCCACATCATTACATCCTATCCCTATCTTGAGCTAATGCTATCCAGTTTATCTCATTACACCCTATCTCTCTCAGGTCTACACAAATATTATACTCTCATCTGTGTCTGGGTCCTCTTTAGTAAGTAATAAATGTTCTCTTAACTTAACATACTAGAATCAGTAGACACCAGAGCCAAGCCATAGAGTGAGGTCTATGAATAGATTAAAACCCATCCATTCTGGCTTGACATTAATTAAGGAGTCGGCTTTGGAATCCCGGTTGGTTTCACTAAGATTTATTTCCCTAAATGGTTGTCCACCTAAATACGTCTATAACATGCTTGATTATCTTTCGTAGTAATATTTTTCTAATAATAACTCACACCCACGCCAAAACTTCCTAAAGGCCTTGAAAAAAAAAATTGGGAGGTGTGTGGATAATATAATCATGGATAGGGGCGCAAAAGTTTTGAAACCGCCACTGAGTGTTACACGATGTTTTATACTAATACTAAACTTATTGTTTGATTAGGCTAAAGCCAGATCAATTGTTAGATAAGAGTAATAGGTGAAATAAATCTTATTTCAGACAATGTTCAATGTTGAATAGGACTCTGGGATAGTGATATTTACAATAGTCTACAGCTGTTATAGTAAGAGGGCGCTAGGGTAGTGATAATAACAACTTTCTACAGCTGTTAGAAGATGAAGGCATTAGTATAATGATATTGTTAATACAGTAGAGCGTCGAAAATACGGACGTCAAAAATCCGGAGCGTCGCAAATCCTGATCGGCGGTGAGAGCAGGTCAAGTCTTGTACAAAAAAAATTAAGGACTTTTTACCCAGTAAGTTTCCATTAATTACTGTAGATTCTTGTGTTTTTTTTTCTAAAAAGTATTGTAGAGTTACTAATATAAATTACATAATGTATATGTTCTTATTCAATATACTTTATTAAAATATTTTGTGTACTGTATTTTTCGAACCCTTAAGCCTCTATTTTGCAATACAGTAGACTCCCGAGTGTCATGTTTCCTCTAGTCAATACAATATGTTATTGAAAGCACATTTGAAAATCCAGACAATTCAGTAATCCGGATGGGTCCCGGTCTCGATCGTTCCGGATTAACGACGCTCCAGTGTAGTCTACATCCTTTAGAGAAAGAGGGCATTAGGGTCGACAATAGTTTACAGGCCTTAGAGGAGGTTCTCATTAGGATAGTGATATTGATAACAGTCCCCAGCCGTTAAATTAAGAGGGCTTTAGGTTAGTGAAATGTACATAGTTTTACAGCTCTGTGATGACGGGGGAATTATTAGAGAAATATTTACAGTACAAAATTAATCTTAAACTATAAGATATTTTTTTTGGTCACCATATTTTATTGACCATTTGGGTTATTCGTGGAGGCACTAACAATGTTAATTTGTAAAGAATAAGTAAGGTTGATTAAGACAAAATATACTCTCATTTACATTAAAAAAGCATATAAGGTGCTCTAAACTTCGATTCCTTTGTTATTTAAGAAACACAAAAATCTCAAAAAGAATCTAGAGTACAATTATGAATACGGTCTTCAAGTAACAATTTTTAGCAATTGGTAAAAGGAATTACAAAGACTTCTGTAGCTGGAAGGAAAAATCATAAACGAGGACAAAATGGTATTAATATAATTATTTTACACAACAGTGTTCTCTTTCTTATTCATGTTGTTATAGACAAGACAAACAAATAGTCATTTGTCAGTGGCACCAAGCTTTTAACAAATTATTTTTAAAATTCAATATTTATCTATCTTAACCCTAACTTAAATTGTACGTATTTTTAAAGATAGGAAGGTAATTTAAGATTTGAATTTGAGAAATATATTATACAACTTATTTGAAATAATAAATTAAACTTCTTTCTTATTCTTTAATTCCCTTTTCCTAATTTTATCTTTAGTCTTCTATAGCCTCATATTTCGGTGTTATGTTACACCATCTTTAGGTCTGAGGAGAACCAATGAATTGTGAAATATTACTTAGCTATACATAAATTAGTAGGTATAATCAAGATAAATATTAGAAATGTAAATGGTAAAGAGAAATTAGAATATAATATGCGAAATATGAAATAAATAATCACTTAAATTAACAAGCTTATATTTACCTTATTTATGATGACAGCGATTTGTTTAAAATAAATACTAGCGAAAGGTTTTTGATATTGTGATTTATTATAAACTATGAACATTTTTGTAAGATGATCTACAATAAGTGGTTAGTTATCAATAGAAGAAATAAAAAAATTGATAGATGAGATATTGTTGCCAGTATAACATAGAGTGTAATTTATATGAAGAGTAGATATAGATAATTATATTATTATTGATTATATCAAAAAATGTGGAATTGAATTAAAATGAGATATATGAATCTACGGTATTAATCTTATTGGTTATGCTTCAAATAGTTTTTAATTGTGATGGAGGGAGAGCTAGAATTGTTGGAAAGAGGATTACTTTTTAGTTTGACGTGTTAAGGTAATTTTCTAATTGTGTTAATAAGGGAATGATTTTCAAAATTAGTTTGCTCATTTAAAATTTTGTTGCTATTCTGAATGGGTGTTTGGATGTGTAGTTTTTCCACAATGTCCATCATATTTTATATTAGGACTTGTATTATTTATTGACAACATATCTCTTCCATTTTTTTATTATATAAGTAGGGATCATTTACGGTCCTCAGGGCGGAAGTGACGTCATAATAGTGGGGTGGGTAGTTTTTGGGATAGGGCCTTATACATAGGTACGGTTTTCAGGGCAGAGAGGGGAAGGTAGGGGAGGTATCGTGATGATGTGGGGATGTTGGAGGTGGGGTGGGATGGTGGGGGGTTTATAGCTCGCGTGTGTTGGATGGTTCTGCGGGGGGCGGGGTTGGCAAGCGACGTCGACCGCGGGAGGGTGTTTTCTCTCTCTCTCTCTTTCTCTTACAGGGAAATTAGGAATGAAGAGGGGAGGGGGGGTGGCAAGCTCTTTCGCGGCGGCGACCGCGGGAAGGGTGTTTTCTCTCTCTCTCTCTCTCTCTCTCTCTCTCTCTCTCTCTCTCTCAAAACAATACATAAATATATTCCGTACAGTGGGTGTTATTATAAAATCTCTTCCTCTATCCTTTTTTATATATATCTTCCATACAATGATTATTATAAATCTTAAAAGGATACTCTCTCTATCTCTCTCTCTCTCTCTTACAAGGAAATTAGGAATTAAGGTTAAATAGTATGGATTCTTTAAAACAATACATAAATATATTCTGTACAGTGGGTATTATTATAAAATTCTTCCTCTATCCCTTTTTTTATATATCTTCCATACAATGATTATTATAAATCTTAAAAGGATACTCTCTATCTCTATGTATTCTCTCTCTCTCTCTCTCTCTCTCTTACAAGGAAATTAGGAATTAAGGTTAAATACCTTCTTTAAAATCTCTTCCTCTATCTTTTTTCATCTTTCTTAACGGGATCGTAAACTTAAATAAATAGTACAGACTCTTATTTAACGTGTATATTCTTAAGATTACGAAGATACATACATACATACATATATATTCAGTACAAAGATTATTAAAAAATAAAATTCTTTCTCTCGGAAAAAATATAAAGTCTTTTTAATCAGTGCATACGATAAATCTCTTTCTCTAAAGTCTTTCGGTGATTATAGACTTCGGTAAACACGCGCGCGCGCGCGCGCGAAAAGACCGACTTAGGCGCTTCACCACTTGAATAGCTCGTACTTGTCATCTCCTAGATATATCAGTCCTCGCTGTGAAGCGTTAAAGCGACTCCTGTACCTCGCACCAAAGTTTTTACCCGGAAGACGAACTCTGCCAACACAGTCTAGCGTTATGATGTTCGGCTCGTCCTCCGCTTCACTGACCTCTTCATCTCCTTCTAGACGACGGACGTTGTAGGTCCGGTACTTTTCAAGTTCGGAGATGCACTTGACCCGATCGTGTTCCTCGCGCTCGATCCGATCCAACGCCGCGCACAAAGCGTCTTCCTCCTCCTGGAGAATTTGCGACTCGTCCCCTTCCTTGAGGTTGTAGACGGGGCATGATGTAGAACAGCGCTCGACGGACTGACTCGATTCCCACATTCCGGGATTATGACTCCCGAGCCAGTGTATGGAAGAATCGCAGTGCTCGCTGTAGCCCTTGTCAACCGCCGCGATGTAGTATTCTAAGCCGCCGTTCGAGATCTTAATATCGCTCATGTCCTCCAGACGGTAACCCAACTGTCTAAACATATCGAATGTGAAGCGTCTCTCTACCTCGCGACCGCTTTATATGCTCGGAATGGAGGGGGACGCGCCCTCCCCTCCTTCTACACTATATCCTTCGCATCGATCTACGAATTGTGCGTCTATGCTCGGAATGGAGGGGGACGCGCCCCTCTCCTCCTTCTATACTATATCCTTCGCATCGATCCACGAATTGTGCGTAGAGTCAAACCCTAACCATTTGACGTATACTCTATTTCCGGAACGTCTGACTATCTTCTCTACAAGGTAAACATCCGGATACGAAGTCTTTCTAAGCTCCTTACCGTAGAATCCTCCTGTGATAGGCTTACCCTTCATATCTTCGAGTAGGAAGGTCCTAGGATTAGTCTCGACGACGTTACGTATTTTAAACAGTTCGGTCGACCAGTTTGCGGTATAACCCTTTTCGAAAACGTCCTTATACTTACTGATACGGACTATATCACCCACTTTAAATATGTTTGGTGTAGAATCCGAGATCTTGAGACGTTTATAGACTGTATGTAAAAGTCTGTCGTCCTTGACGTCTATAGGCTTCATCTTTATGGTCGAGTGTACAGTCCGGTTGTATTCATCCAGTAAGGAATCGATCATATCTATCCATTGATATGATCCTTTAGCCGTGAACCTCCTCCACATCATGTTCTTGAGAGTGCGATTAAATCGTTCCACGACACTAGCCTTGACGTTGCTGTATGTAGAATAGTGATTGATTCTCTTTCTCTTCATGAGTGTTTTGAATTCCGCGTTGTAAAACTCTGTCCCATTATCCGTTTGGAGATGACGAACGGGAGGTAAACCTTTGCCGGTCACCTTGTCGAGGAGGAGAGCCATTGCGGTGCTGACATTCTTACCCGTCTTAGTCTTGACAGGTGCGGCCCAAGCCCTCTTGGAATACACGTCGATGACGGTGAGAAGGTACTTGAACCCCTTATTCGATCGGGAGTAGGGTATCATCTCCACCAGATCAGCCTGAAGGAGTTCGTTCAAGCCTCGTACGCTAACATGTCTTCGGGGAATCGTCGTCTTGCAGGACGATGAAGTTCGAGTGCAATCCCCCACTTGACGGTGGACATGATTATGATAAAATACCGATGAGATGAATGTATTTATACGATAATTCCAGCCTCGCGTAGTTCCTCAATGATGGAAACGATCTCGTTCTGGTGAGCGGAATGACCGGCCTCTGTAGATGCTTGCAAGAGTCGTAATCGATCGACCAATTCGTTAGGATCGTCCCAATAGGTATAATCGATCCCTCGTCCTGTCTCCATCTTGTATAAACCGTCGCCCTCGAGCTCCTCCTCAAACATAGGTTTGATGATTAACGAATACTTTGATCCCGCGCGCATCTTGATACGGGCGTACGGCTCGTTTCTCAACCGATGCGCGTTTGTTTCTTCGAGCATAGATTTGTATACTTTCAGATCCTCCTTAGTATAATGCGCGGGTGCTCTTCTGAAGAGTAATTCTAATAGCCCTCGGGTATACGGTATCGTCATATTGTTGAGAAGTATCGTACCGTCACTCCCGTCGAATACGATACGGGTATCTCCGAGCTTGGTGGAGTTACCTTCATGGCGGACTCCATAGGTCTTATCGGAATGCGCGCGAGACGAATAAAGATAAGTATCCAATAGATGTCTGTTCTGCAATCTCTCAGGCGATACTTCTACCTCCTCAGGTTCGGGTTCAGCGAGCGCCTTCACCATCTTGCTTAGAGGATCCGTGATAGGTTTGAATGTTTCATTCACGACGTGCTCGGACTCGTGTCGGGCATCGCGTAGTTGCTTATACTTTCGTTTAATAATCTTACTCGCTTTTATGATATCCTCCGTGACCTTCGTCGACATGATGTAAGGTGCGAATGTCTCTTACGATGAAGAAACGGTTCATTATATCTAAACGTAAGTAAAACCTAATTCAACGTGTAAAATCTGAGTCGTTGTCAAGCGTTTTTCTAGCATGAAAGATATAGTCATCTTTGGACACCTCGAAAGGAGGATCGTCGATAATTTTAAGATTCAACAAGCAAATAACATCTTTCAAGTTCATGATCATCGTTGAAACGATCCCTGCCCTCTTGAACTTATAACCACGTTCACCCGTTAGAGCCAATTCGAAATGTCTCGTATCCTTCCTCGTAGGTTTTGAATCCAAGTAGATGTAGATGAAACCATGACTTACCGTAGAGTCTACATAAGCTTTAGGCACGGCGTCTGAAGGTAATGAAGGCGTACCTATGTTTCGTAAAACTAAGCCGCCCGCATCGTAAAGTCGATCGTTATCTACCCCCTTTACGGATAGTATACCTCTCGCTATCATATTGTTCAATTCGGTGTAAACGGTTCGTTGTATCGCGAAAGATTCCTCTAGGCTTAGCAACTTTGGACCTAAAGCGTCAAGCACCGTTTTATTTTCGTTGAGACGATCTTCATGATGACGAGCCAGTTTCCACACCTCCTCCATCCCTTGATGGCTACTCTTCTCAAAGTTGGCATATTTTATTCGATCGTTCTCCAAATTCTCGATCAACGATTCCATCTGTCCTTTGATGGCGTCCTTGGCAGTGTTGAGAGCGAGTATCTGCTCGTTACTATGTCTCGCATCCATCCTATCGACGTAAGACTTGTTACAGACATCCTTAGATGCGATGGGCGTCTCGACGTTGACGATCCTCTTCGATCTAGCGTCGAAATACCCTTGAGAGTTTAAAGTCAGATTTCCTTCCGTCTCAACGAGAGATCTATATTTGTAGAGACTATGACCGAATTTAGATATGGACGACATGATGTCTTATCGCCTACTGAATATGCGTTCATGTCAATCATGCAATATAAAGGTATCGAAACCGTAGCGATATCGCCCTTTATCAATCTCATGATCTTTACTCAACACAAGAAAATCGTACTTGTGTTTTTTCCAACACAGCGAGCACACTTCCTTAAATTTTTGGAATGTCATATCAGTGTTCACGTGATCGTCGTAAACGTGTCTCAGGTTCGTATCGTCCATCCTGAATAGGATGAGAAGATTGGCGTTATCTCTCAACATCTGTTTCGGGATGCGCGAGTACGTCTGGCAAAGATAGAAACAGTCTATAGCCTTATGTCTGCCCATACTGAAATAAGCCTGTATATTAAACTGTTTATCGCAAGCGACGTCGTCAAAAATGAATACAGAGTCGGGTTTGGCCTCGGACGGCGTGATAATTTCCGCGTTGTCAGAATAAGGGAAATAGCCCATGCCTTCGACGAGCGAGAGAATCTTCGATAAACGTTGATACTTGGGCTGGTATAACGATTTAGAGTAAACGTACACGTTCTTGAAGCGTAGACCGTTAGGTTCCTCCAACAGACTGATCATAGCGTTGGTTTTACCGCAATTCGAAGGTCCGCAGATGATGCAACGGATAGTATCAGGCAACAACGTGCCGTGTCTCTGAGGTAAAGCTCTACCTGCATCGTGATCGTTGTTGCGTACAGTTAAAGAGTCTGTCTGTTTCTCGAGCCGCATGTCGACTAGTTCATCTATATAATGCACGCACCTATATAAATAGGAATCAGTACGTGTCATGAGGCGAAGAAGAGGAGGGGGGTTGTTGGATAAGATAATCAATAATCTGCCGTTTGAGCTGCATATACCCGGATACCAGTATTGCGGGCCGGGAACAAAGTTGGATAAACGATTGAAACGAGGCGATCCCGGAATAAACGTGTTAGATCGATACTGTAAAGAACACGATATCGCCTACTCCAAGGTGAAAGATCTTGCAGGACGTCATACCGCAGATCGTGAACTTATCGAGAAATCGTGGAAAAGATTGCTCGCACCTGACTCGAAGTTGAACGAGAAAGCCGCCGCGTGGGCTGTCGTCAACGCGATGAAAGCTAAAGTCAAGATGGGTTCCGGTCTAAAGAAGAAAGCTCGACGTCGTCAACAGAGTGCTACTACTACTACTACTCGCCGTAAGAAGAAGGGTGGAATTCTACCTATACTACCTTTGATCGCAGCGCTTGGAGCCGTCGCCGGAGGAGCTGCGGGAATCACGAAGGCTGTACAAAGTGCGAAGGCGAATACGAAACAATTGAACGAGGCTCAGAGACATAATCGCACGCTCGAGGCTATCGCCATGGGGAAAGGGATGTATCTACAACCTTACCCGAAAAAAAAATGACTACCTAAACGTGCCCTTACTGAAACGGATCTGCGCAAGTACGCTAGCAAGTTAAAAATCCACTTTTTTAGGGGAGTATTTGCGAGGGATGCTTTACCTAGCAGCCCCCCTTGGAGGATAGAGAGCGGCATCATCAATCTTGATAATGATAGTGGTAAGGGTACACATTGGGTGGCGTATAAGAAAAACGGCGAGCGGGCGGATTACTTCGATAGTTTCGGTGATCTAAGGCCGCCACTCGAACTTGTTCGATATCTCGGAGGAATACCTATCACCTATAATCATACGCGCTATCAAGAGTACGGAACCGTTTTATGCGGCCATCTTTGTTTAGCTTTCCTTAAATACTCGCGCTGACGTTCGATCTTAGTAAATATGTCTATGACACTTACACTGACGGGTCAGAGTTCGAATCTAACTGAGAACTACTTCCCGCATATCCTGCTCGGAGAAGAGAATCGCGAAGAAGAATGGTTCATCGGACTGATCAATCTGGCGACGTTCAATTCCAAACCGAACATCGACGAACGTAATAATAAATTTTATTGTGACGGTAAAGAGTATACCGTCCCTCCGGGTACCTATGAACTTGAGGCGTTGGACAGATTCTTGCGAAGAGAAGTCTCGAGTAACGTAAAGCTCTCGATTATCGGTGACCCTAGCACTTTAAAGAGCTATATCACTTGCAATAAACCTATTGACTTTACCCGGTCTGGCACGTTCGCATCCTTGCTGGGGTTCGACTCCGTCATACTTCCCGCAGGGAAGACGCACATATCTACCAATACCGTGAATATTCTTCACGTGAATGTGATCCGCGTAGAATGTAGTCTCGCTAGCGGGGCTTACGTCAACGGAGAACCGAGTCATACCTTGCACGAGTTCAGCATGACCGTCCCGCCAGGCTATAAGATAGTGGAAGCGCCGAACAATATCATTTACCTTCCGGTAACGAAGCGAGTAATAGAGTCTATCGCAGTACGACTTATCGACGAACGAGGAGATATCGTCAACTTTAGAGACGAAACGATATCGCTACGTATACATTTGAAACGAGTCGGTGGGGATGGGACTCGTACTAGATAAAACGAGACGACGTCATCTTCCTCGAAACATTGAGAGAAGAACAGTGAAAGTGTTAACACCTACAAATAAACAATATTTAAGACGTCTAGGCTACTCGTTACGAAAATAATGGATGACGCCGTGGACATTCTGAACATTGGAGACTCCGCCGCTTTCGATACGGCCTTGACCAGTTTCCAGTATCATTCCTACGCCTCGTATATTCCCGGACCGTTAGCTAACGGGAACGAGCTTAGGATATCTATCCAACAAGAAGGACTGTACACGTTACCTCACCGTTCTCTACTACATATCAAAGGACGACTACTTTTGAATACGGGAGAACCCGGAAGTACTTCAAGGATTGTTAATAACGGAATACTGCATCTATTCTCAAGAATCGCCTATGAGATCAACGGGATAGAGATTGATCAATCGAGAGATGTAGGCATTTCGACTCAGCTTAAAAACTATCTATCTATAAGGAACGGTGAGCAGACTCATCTTTCAAACGCGGGTTGGAGATTTGAAGGAGTTCACGTGCACGCGGAAACAGGCATCTTTGACGTATGCATCCCTTTACGTCTCATACTAGGATTCGTCGAAGACTATTCTCGAATACTAATCAATGCGAAACAAGAACTGGTGCTAGTTCGTTCGACCAGCGACAACAACGCTTTACAAAGAGCGCCTCCTCCCGTCGCGGAGACACTCTCTAGGATCGAGTTAAGTAAAATATCTTGGCTTGTACCGCATATAAAGACTGACGATATCAATCGTCTCAACCTGCTTAATTTCATCAAGAGTGGAAGGATCATCGAGCTACCTTTTCGTACTTGGAATTGTATGAGTACCCTAACGTACCTACTTCTAATCAGCATGATTGGACTGTGAAAACGTCAACCTTGCTGGAAAAACCTCGTTACGTTGTTTTCGCTCTTCAGACTGGACGGAACAATACGACGGCTGCAGATAGAAGTATTTTCGATCATTGTAATTTACGTAATGCTAAACTCTATCTAAATTCTATCATGTACCCTTATGAGGATATGAACTTAGACTTTAGACAAGATTCCTTCTCGAAATTATACGAAGACTATGCTAATTTCCAGACTTCGTACTACGGAACGAGCACCTCTTTACCTTTACTTGATCCTTCTCATTTCAAGTCTCACGCACCCGTCGTCGTGTTCGATGCCAGCCGACAGGAAGATACTCTCAAGGACGGTATGGTGACGTGTCGTATAACGTTCGAGACGGAGGAAAATATCCCTGCAAACACCAAGGCGTTTTGTCTCATCATACACGATAGAGTAGTCCGCTATAACCCTTCAAGCAGCGACGTTAGCAAGATGACATCATAAATGACGCATCATCGTTCTCATCTTGATCAGTATGTTGATCGACGTGCAAGGATACTCGATTGATGAGAGAGTATTCATATTCAAGGAGGTGAGCGTTCTACATTTCGAACCTTTTGACGAAGCAAACTACAAGTTCCTTCCTCCGTTCAAGATCGACGACCTCTCCGCATCGAGCAGGAGGAATGTAGATTGGGTGACCGACTATTATCACGGACTATCTTGGTACGGCGGAGAAGTACAGTACTCGAATCTTCGTTCTATCATGATTTCTCATCTAGAGCGGTACGCATCGCGACTATCAATCTATATTAAAGGAACTGAGAAGATTACTTGGCTACAGAGTGTCATCGGCGCCGATAGTGACAAGTACGACTTTTACGAGCTAGGCAATCTCGGTTGCCCTTCTCTGAGTAAGCTTAAAAATCTGTACAACGTAAACAAGTGTTCCACTCATTCCGGTACCGTCTACTCGTGCGCCACAGAAAATGTCCGACTACTCCAAGAATGGTTTAAGAATTTTAAGTCTGATCAGCCAAAACTTTTGCGATCTGACCAAGAGTGCGATGCGGAACGATACGGGTTCGGTTATTCCAGCATTGCTTCATATGATAGCCTTGATAAACGAGTATAAAGAGTACATCGATTTCGATAAGTTATCATGTTTCTGCGGTCAAGATGAGGTTGACACGGTCAGACGGAAGAAAACTGCTGGCACTTCTAAACGTACGCTCGGAAAGAAGAATAAAACTTCTGAGAAAGCGATCGAGGAGCCTACGAAGAAGAAGCTACGAGACGAGTTGAAGGATGCGTAACTATCGAAACTCTTGAACGAGTGCTTTAAGTCAGAGACAAATAGATCGAAAAGGTTTTTCTTAATTTTTTCATCGATCTTTCTTGGATACTCCCTAGCTTGTAATGTATCAATTATTACTTTGTATTTAATCAATTAGACAATAAGTATAGGAAAGAAAGTCTCAAACTTTTTTCATTTATCCTTCTTGAATACTTGTAATATATTAATCATGTTTTTTAAAGATTATTACTTTGTAAAACATTTTTTAATCAATTAGAGTATAAGTCTAGGAATCTATAAAAAATTATTCTTTGGAAATAAATGTATAAGTCTAATCAATCTTTCTTGGATACTCCCTAGCTTGTAATGTATCAATTATTACTTTGTATTTAATCAATTAGACGATAAGTATAGAAAAGAATGCCTCAAACTTTTTTCATTTATCCTTCTTGAATACTTGTAATGTATTAATCATGTTTTTAATGATTATCACTTTGTAAAACATTTTTAATCAATTAGAGTATAAGTCTAGGAATCTATAAAAAAATTATTCTTTGGAAATAAATGTATAAGTCTAATCGATCTTTCTTGGATACTCCCTAGCTTGTAATTTATCAATTATTACTTTTGAATTTAATCGATTAGACGATAAGTATAGGAAAGAATGTCTCCAACTTTTTTCATTTATCCTTCTTGAATACTTGTAATGTATTAATCATGTTTTAAAGATTATTACTTTGTAAAACATTTTTTAATCAATTAGAGTATAAGTTTAGGAATCTATAAAAATTTATTCATTGGAAATAAATGTATAAGTCTAAGAATGTAACAAAACTTTTTTTAAATAAATGAATTAACGATTATTACTTTGTTCGTATTCTTTAGATAGAGATGTATAAGTCTATGAATCTAAAAACCTTTTATTCTTGGAATATAAGTCTTAGAGGAGAGGGTGTATTTAATCAATTAGACGATAAGTATAGGAAAGAATGTATCAAACTTTTTTCATTTATCCTTCTTGAATACTTGTAATGTATTAATCATGTTTTAAAGATTATTACTTTGTAAAACCTTTTTAATAAATTAGAGTATAAGTCTAGAAATCTATAAAAATTTATTCATTGGAAATAAATGTATAAGTCTAAGAATGTAACAAAACTTTTTTTAAAAATAAATGAATGAACGATTATTACTTTGTTCGTATTCTTTAGATAGAGATGTATAAGTCTATGAATCTAAAAAAACCTTTTATTCTTGGAATATAAGTCTTAGAGGAGAGGGAGGGTGAGGGAGGGAGGAAAGAAATAATAATAAAAAACAAACACACAATAACCCCATTTAATGAATATAATGATATACTATTTTTTACACACAGATACATACTAAATTAGTATTTTCTTTTTCTTCAGTTAATAATGATAAAGTTACAGAATATGTGGTACAACATAAATATTTTCTCAAGTCTTTTAGAAGTACTAACATTTTCTTTAGACAATAGTGATAAAGGTATAGTTCTTGAATTTTTTTGTTTTCTCTTCATCATGAATATACATCGACATTAATTATTAATATTTTCTTAATCACTTACACTATAGACACTTTTTTCATAGAGACGACAGGTTAGTATCGAACAGTGGCTCTTGGAAGGAAGTAGATGCCGCCCACTTATAGAGTAATGGTACCATGATAGAATATTAACTGTACCGAGTACTATATCTTATATCGAATAGTGATAAAGTTGTAAATCTTGAATATACATTGTTACTTTTAGAAGCACTGTATTAATATTTTCTTAATCACTAGCACTTAAACTATAGACAAAAATTATTTTTTTTCATAGAGACGACGGCTCAGTATCGATCGGCGCCTCTTGGGAGGAAGTAGATGCCTGCCCACTTATAGAGTAATGATACCATGGTAGAGTATTGACCGTACCGGGTACATTATATCTTTTATCGTCGATAGAGCATAGGGCGACCCGATTGAATTTTTGAGTGTAAAGTTTGAATCCTACAGCTCTTATTGAACGAGCCTCTCTCATGACTATCGTCGCATCAGTCAGACAATTACGATAGTCCTCTAACGAAAGCGTTCTTAACGCGCTACTCTTGACCCCTTTAGCCTTGAGCGTCTCGCCATCTCCTTGTACCGCGAATGAATAGAGTTTAGGACGTAACCTATGAATTCGGTGATGATCCGACCTCGAGTCTCATCTTTTAGTTTACCGAGCACCCCTTTATTTAGTACAGGCATCCCGTAAACATTGTCTTGTCCGTAGGCGGATGTGTCCAGGTAGTCATTAGCTAACAGGATAAAGTCGCTGGTACGCATCCTCACAGTCATGTAGTAGAGAAGTGAGTCCGTATCCGTGTATTGGAGTTTTAACGCGCCTGCCGGGAAGGCGGGAACCATAACCTGATAATGTAGACTGTACATGACTACCTTTGAGATTTCCAAAATGGCGAATCCTGCATAAATCGGCATATCAAAGTAAATCTCTTGCGGTTCCATCTCGATGATGACCAGGTTTTCCGACACGATCGTACGGTTTTTAAAGTTTGGGCTAGCTATGAGGTTACCCGCTCCAAAATTTCCCCCCCCACCTGGTAGCTATCTTTATCGTACGGTAGGCCCTCTTGTTAGATATAAGACGACCGAATGCGGCATTGTTCATCAGTTTGAAAAACATGTTTTCAAACTGATTGCTCGCTTTACTCCTCATTTCCGCGTTCAGCTTGACATACGGAGCCATCCATGGCGATTGCTTGAAACTAAGAACCCTGTGGACTCTTGTCAGTTTCAATCCATTCGCCAAACATAGCTTTAGATGACGGTAGTGAATGACGTACCTAGTCTTATCAGCTAAAGTCGTTAACAATTTCTCGTGCTTACCTACGGGTGGAATCCCCTTCTCGGGACAGAACGGCAAGTCGGAATGAGCATCGTGTACATCTCGTGGATATTCGAGATCTACCTGCAAGATATACCCCGTCTCCGCATCGTCCTCTACTTTTCGCACATCCAAACGATCAATTTCATCATCTTCGAGCCACCTGAACCCTTCAAAGGGTAGTGAGGACAGCATACTAAATGAATAGAGTCCATTCACGTCTAGATAAACAAGGTAAGACTCCGGCTTGGAACGGTCGAATGAGTCCATACCGATTATTCGCTACAGAGTGCCGATTAGCCACAAAACATACCCCTCCTCGGATACCTCCCTCGATGAATTGATGTATGTTCACATCATCGATTAATTCGAGCCGTACCCGGGTTATTCTCAATAGAGCCTGGTACGCAAGACTAGGAGCTGTAAGAGACCATCCGGGATCGAGTCTATACGTCTTCATGCAGAGATCGCGAAAGTTCTCAAAGACGTCAGCCAGTAGCGTTACGTCAGTATACAGGTAGAGGTTCGAGTAGTCCCAAAGATTCTTACATTCAAATAGTCGCCAAACCTCGCAAGCATGATCATAGTCTTCCTGAGCGATATGACTATCTGTGAGTGCGTTGTAAAATTTATCCTTGCTCGGTAACTGAGTCTCGTTCAGTCGCTCGAATGAGTCTATATAGTCATAGGGGAACACGCCTTTACGAGTGACTAGTTTGAAACCGTTCATCCTCAGGATGGACACTTACGGGTGATTTTAAGTTGGTCGGGTTCAAGGTAAGATACGCATTTCTCTAGGGACGTACATAGAAAGCTGAAACTATCTATAATTTTAATCGTGATCCCTCGAAACCCGTGCCGAATATATTTCATGATTACTTTGAATCTTCCCATAGTCTCTCCAATAACCTTGACTTTTCCCGGATTGACGAGAACGCTCTCTCCCGTGAACGGATCAGTCTCTCTACGTTCGACAAGTGATTCAAGAAGGAAAAAAATTGTCGTAGCAAACGCGCGTTATGGATTACTACGCTCAGGTGGCTCGGGTTCTTGTAATTAATATTGCATGCCGCGTGACTGCTCCCGCGATAAAGTCCCGTCAAGTGGCAATGATCCATAACGCGAATATCATCATTCGCGTAAGGCTTTTCGCATATATGACAATGAGAGGCCGTATTATGAGCATCTCTTTGAGCAAGCGTTAGTGGTGTCATCGGAACGACGGTACTATAGCAATCTAGTACGCGCTTTGCTGTATCTACGAGAGCTTCAACAAATTGATCTGTACAAATCTCTTCCCGTGAAGCGTCGGTACTCTGAGAGACTATCGTCAAAATTACATTTAGTGTACATACCTACAGAATAAGCCACATGACGCTGTACATTCTCGGTATAAGAAAATTTCGGGTCGGGATCGCTCGTCTCTATCGGCACGAGTAAGCTCTCCAGGTCCGCATATACGATAAATCCTGTTTTCTCCTGATGCTTATACTGTGAGAACGTGAGGAATTTATCCTCTCCTTGAGGGAATGTACTCCTTACCGCGCCAAATTTTATACACGTATCTTTATGTTTTACAAGTTTGTTTTCGGTCAGAAAAGCGGTCAGACATCGATCGCAAAAGTACCTACGTCTTTCGTTAGAATTTAACGATAGTTGCGGGTTTATTAACCGAGACAGATTTTTGATTCCGCTGAAATGATATGTTCCCGTTCCGTGCACTCTTATCATGAATAAATGAACATGTCTGGCGCGTTCTTTAGCGCTGACGTGCACGGGAACGATCACTACTGTTTTAGAGTTGTCTGCAGTGTCAATATAAGAGTCACTCCCGTCGTGTTTCGCGGTGTACACATTAACGGATATATCGTTAAGCCTTTCGAAGCGTTCGATATACCTCATTTCGAACGGGAGCGGGATTCCATCTAGATTCAGCACATCTCGAAAATTAGGATAAGAGGATAAACGTTGAGCTTTTCCCGTCGGTTCAAAGAGGCACGTCAATACGGATACGGGGAAGCAAAGTCCTTCTTCAGATTGTACATTTATCAACGCTCTACGTTTGGCTATAATTTCAGGGATTTGAACACGAGCTCCGATCGAGAAAACCGAGTTTTTCGAGAAATTTATTCTCATTTCCAACGTGCCGTCATATATCCATCCCGAGTCTCTAGAAACGAACGCCTCAATCTGAGCAAGGAGTGGAAAGATCACGTTATTTTCATATAGCTCCTCCAAGTTTATCAGGGTAAATATATCGCATAGAGTCGAGTTGAAATAACCCTTTTCAATTCTATCTTCGGTAGGATGCCTAAACTCGCAGATGAGAGTACAATTTACCTTTATCGGGTTATTTGCAATTGATTCTTCTACCGTCTTTACGTAAATATCCCCGCACGCAACGAGAAACTGAACAGGATCCTTATAGGGTAGTTCATTGGTGATAGAGTACGTCTTTATGCGTTGGGCGTACGCTTGCTCGATAAGTTTGATAGATAGTCCTAGCGGCTCCAGGTAAAGCCTAAACTGTGTAAATCCTATACCTAAGTTTCGTGACAGGGTCATAAGTCTTTGGATCTGTACGTTTATATCGTCCTGCCCGAATATCAGTACGCTCGAGGTCTTAATCTGTCCGGGTATATGTTCTATGTAAGCATTATATACCTTCCCATCACGAGGAGCGATATCATGTCTCAGGTTTTTAATTAAAAGTTGTTCATTAGAGGTTAATTCATCGAGGGTATACACCTTATTACCGTTAGTCTGTCTAGATACGATGATAGGAGATGACAGGCGAGCTCGTTTTGCCGCGGGTCCTGACATGTTTCTAAGTTTGCACGCTATGCTCTAAGCAGGCACTACTCTCCTCGCATTATTCTCTTCATTTCTGTATGGCTTGCTCTAGGATCTCATCGAGTGACTCTGAGACAGCTATAAAAACAAACAAACAGGAACACCAAGTTAGTATTGTTTTTTTTTTTTTTTTACAGATAGCAGATCATGAAGCTATGATATACAAACATTGAAGTAAAAAAAGCTAATGTCTTAACTCGTGAGCAATTATTTTTTTGTTAAAAAAGAAAAAAAAATTTTTTTACGATATAAGTCTAATAATATAACAAACTTTTTTAAAATAAAAAGAAATAACGATTATTACTTTTTTCTCTGTATTCTAATAATATAACAAGCTATGATATACACACATTGAAGTAAAAAAGTTAATGTCTTAACTCATGAGCAATTCTTTTTTTGTTAAAAAAAGAAAAAATTAATTTTTATGAATAAGTCTAAGAATGCATCAGTATTTTAATCAATTAGAATTTATAAAAACATTTTTTTTATTCTTTGGAAATAAATGTATAAGTCTATGAATCTATAAAACATTTTTTTTTATCCTTTGTATGTATAAGTCTATGAATCTATAAAACATTTTTTTTTATTTAATCGATTAGAGTATAAGTCTAGGAATCTATAAAAAGAATTAACAATTATTATTAGTTAGAGTATATGGTAAACGATACAAAACTAAAACATTAAAACGGTGCAAGATAAGTTTAAACTGTAAAGGTTGATAACTAAGCACATTTAAAAAATTAAGAGTAGGTATTCATAAAACTATAACATTGGGTGAATAATATAACGAGCTATGATATACAAACATTGAAGTAAAAAAGTTAATGTCTTAACTCATGAGCAATTCTTTTTTTGTAAAAAAGAAAAATTAATTTTTTATGAATAAGTCTAAGAATGTATCAGTATTTTTAATCAATTAGAATATATAAAAAAAAAAATTTTTATTCTTTGGAAATAAATGTATAAGTCTAGTATAAGTCTATGAATCTATAAAAACATTTTTTTATCCTTTGTATGTATAAGTCTATGAATCTATAAAACATTTTTTTTATTTAATCGATTAGAGTATAAGTCTAGGAATCTATAAAAAGAATTAACAATTATTATTAGTTAGAGTATATGGTAAACGATACAAAACTAAAACATTAAAACGGTGCAAGATAAGTTTAAACTGTAAAGGTTGATAACTAAGCACATTTAAAAAATTAAGAGTAGGTATTCATAAAACTATAACATTGGGTGAATAATATAACGAGCTATGATATACAAACATTGAAGTAAAAAAGTTAATGTCTTAACTCATGAGCAATTCTTTTTTTGTAAAAAAGAAAAAATTAATTTTTTATGAATAAGTCTAAGAATGTATCAGTATTTTTAATCAATTAGAATATATAAAAAAAAAATTTTTATTCTTTGGAAATAAATGTATAAGTCTAGTATAAGTCTATGAATCTATAAAAACATTTTTTTATCCTTTGTATGTATAAGTCTATGAATCTATAAAACATTTTTTTTATTTAATCGATTAGAGTATAAGTCTAGGAATCTATAAAAAGAATTAACAATTATTATTAGTTAGAGTATATGGTAAACGATACAAAACTAAAACATTAAAACGGCGCTAGAGAAGTTTAAACCGTAAAGGTTGATAACTAAGCACATTTTAAAAAATGAAGAGTAAGTATTCATAAAACTATAACATTGGATGTGTGTGTGTGATTTGAATGTACGCTTACCTTCAAAGTTTAAGATAGCCGTCTTGCTAAGCTTGGAGATACCCTTGTATACGAGCAGCAACTCCGCCTTGGAAACGTCTTCTAGCTGCGCGTCGGTTAACAGTGAGAAACGGTTAGGTAACCATACATTATACTTCCCGTCTAATACTGTAAGCACTCTCCGGCCGAAGCGCGTGTTCAAAGCTTTTATACTAGTTACACGATAGCCGTGACCAATCTCTAAATCCGTCAACTTTCTCGATACAATCTCACTCGACCCGACCGTACTTAATAATACTGCTGCGTATTCACTAGACATTGTTAGTCTTTAGAATGTAGATGGTAGCTAATGATTTCTCCTAGAAAGGGTTAGCTCTATATATAGGGAACGAGAGTATTCCAAGCCACGCCCTCTACTGAGCGTATGACTCGAGAGTATTCCAAGCCACACCCTCTACTGAGCGTGTGACTTTAACCGAATCAGATCTTCTCAGGGATGCCGGAAAGTTCATAGTTCAACAACTCACGCAGATGTTCACGTGTGAAAAGATATTTTCTTTTAAGATTATCGCAGCTCCCATGTCACAGGGCGGAAGTCGTCTTTCACCAAGCTGAGAGAAATAATAAATATTGCAACCCTTAGGAAGAGATATTCACAGTCACCCCCTCACACGTTCTTGTCGCAGAGCGGAAGTCACCCATCAGTGTAAGAGAACCCTCCAGATGTTATCAAGATTCCGGCAGGTGTGTGAGGTCTTGGAGAGAAGCTGTTTGTCTACAGGATCAATAAATATCTACCTTAACCCCCCAGCTTCCCTTGTAAGAAAGAGAAAGGGAGAAGGACATCCTTTCTAGATTACATTCTGATAGAGAGTACCCTTTTTAAGATTTATAATAATCATTGTATGGAAGATATATAAAAAAAGGATAGAGGAAGAGATTTTATAATAACACCCACTGTACGGAATATATTTATGTATTGTTTTGAGAGAGAGAGAGAGAGAGAAAAACCCTTCCCGCGGTCGCCGCCGCGAAAGAGCTTGCCACCCCCCTCCCCTCTTCATTCCTAATTTCCCTGTAAGAGAAAGAGAGAGAGAGAGAGAAAACACCCTCCCGCGGTCGACGTCGCTTGCCAACCCGCCCCCCGCAGAACCATCCAACACACGCGAGCTATAAACCCCCCCACCATCCCACCCCACCTCCAACATCCCCACATCATCACGATACCTCCCCTACCTTCCCCTCTCTGCCCTGAAAACCGTACCTATGTATAAGGCCCTATCCCAAAAACTACCCACCCCACTATTATGACGTCACTTCCGCCCTGAGGACCGTAAATGATCCCTACTTATATAATTGATGCAATTAGTCTAATTGATTGTTTTGTGACATAAAGTTGCTGTTGGGATTCTGGTTGACATTTAATATTGATTTGTTTTATGCATATATATATATATGCATATACAATATATATATAGTATATGCATATATATATATATATGCATATACTATATATATATAGTATATGCATATATATATATGCATATACAATATATATATAGTAAGAACTTTAATTATATCAAGGTATACTTTTATTTACCTTTAATTATCCTTAAGTGGTTATTTATCTTAAATTTACTATTTCCAACGGTCATTGCATTGCGTCGAAGGAAACCAAGAATAATAATGCCTGTACAGTTATTTTATCAAGAAATTATTATTATTAAACTGGAGTTTTATCCGTCTTATCATCCTCTATGAGATTTGAAATGGCCGCCCTATACAAGGAGTAATGAAAATGACTCCAACAGTGGGGAAGGGGGAGAGCAAGGAGGAAGCGGGGCTTGGCGAGAAGAATCAAAAAAAGACGCGGACTTTTAAAGAATTCAATGGAATAAAGCAGTGCGTTAATTACCAGTTTTATTTGTGTCAATTACACAAAAAGCATTCCAAACGACAGGGAAAGATGGTTCAACTACTTGGTACAGTTTTTATTACTTCCAGACCACGGCTGTGACCTACAAGTGAGTTGATCTGATCCACTAACATTTTCAACACAGAAGACAATACAGGACTCCATTAACATGAGGTGATATCAATATAAATTTTATTCGTGAGTCATCCTTCGTTTTTTCTTTTTTTGCTACAATTTTTACTGGACTTCATCAATTTTTTTTTAACTTTATTACTCCAAAATCAAATAATAATATTAATTTCAACTCAACACACTAACAGTAGAATTTTCCCCTAAACGTAATATTCTGTTTCCACAATTGACTCTATAAATGAAACCTTTTATTATCGACTTCGACAAAATGCAATAACCTTATTTAGTATTCATTGTTTTTTTTTGTATCCACCGAACAACCTCATTGAGGAAATTGATCATAATGAATGTATTTATATATTTAAAGAGTTCAAATTTTTTTTATTAAATATCTGATTGTTTAGTAAGTCTGCTTGGACAGTAAAGGTTACATTTTTTTTCCAACATGACCCAGAGGTCCTGTGAGAGTCCCGTGCTCAAATTTGGTCTTTTGTAGTATTATAGTTTGTTTTTTACTTTCCCCGAGTTAATTGTAGTGGGAAGTGAAAGTTATCCGTGAACCCAATTGTTGCAATCACTTTTTTTTTTAGATGAATGCTTGATGTAAATAAATTTATATATATTAAAATTTAATAAAAGGAAATTTAACAACAAACAAATATAACTAGAAGAGTTCACAATATATACATAGGCCAAAATAAACTTACCTCTAAAAACATCACAGTAGGGCCTACTTACATATTTATTCCTATAATTTTGTAAAATAGGCTAGTAACTTTGTTCTCCCATTTTTAGGTTGTTGGCGGAGACCTGTAGGCTTACAATGTTGACCGGACAACGTTATCATGTGTCGTCAAGATAATATCAATTTGGTTGGCCCAAAACTTGCAAGATGGGGTGTAGTTTCACACCAGAGAAGCTGAACTGGAAGCTGTACGAGTGCTCTTCCCTGTACAGAGCCCCGGGGGTCCGAATGGAGAACTATTCAGGTAGCCCTTTCCCCAAACCTTTGTTGACATGAAGTAATAAAAATATGCTTTCCTGAAAAAATATTTCCAATATTTACTAATTATATTAGGAATTATGTGTAGGCTAATTATCATATTGTATAATACACTACAGTGTTTCATTGAAGATAGACACTCATACTTACTCTATACTCACAAGGAAATGGCAAATCCAATGATAATATAGGCATGATTATATTTATATGAAATTATTTTATTTTTACAAAATTAAGACACCTCAATAAAAACATAAGTCCAAATATAAACTTATAATACCAACACGTTATTGAATCCATGATCATTTGAAATATGTCATCTTATACAATGAAAGTTGAATAATTTATTTTAAGAATATTGGTGGATATTCTAATTTATTAGCGAATGGAACATCAGAAAGTTTAGATAAAGCCAGCCGAGTAAATACCTTAATGAGGGTAAGGTTAAGCTAGGTTGTAAAGAAACTTTAATAAGTTGATATATTTATAAATTATTTCTCAACACTTCCAGCACCTGAGATAAGCAGATCCAAATCCATTAATCCTCCTTTGATTGCTGTCAAGCCCTCACTAGCCACAATATTAAACCTCCCCCCGCCCAACAGGACTACTTGTACGCTTGCCATTCCCTCAAGAACAATTGAAATAATGCCCTCTAATAAATCCATCAACAATAACAAAACCAACATTATAAGCACCATTGCTCCCGGCAACAGTTCCATTCTGAACCTATCAGAGCACAATTTCTCAGAGATAACGCCTTCTAATAAGCCCGTCAAAGAGAACATAACTGGAACTACATCCACCGATGGTCCAGTCAGCAGCTCCATCCTGAACCTATCAAAATACAATCTCTCAAAACACGAAATGAATATTCTGTCCAAGGGTCTCTCCTTTTCACCTCACTCTCAATTTGATCACTTTGCCTTAGTTCAAGATGTCCTTTCCTATGCTCGCACTCTAAGACAAGCATTTCTTCCAAAACTAATCCTACACTACCAGCCCTGACAAAGCCATAGATCCATCCCTATACAAGTTCAAGCCACCTTCAGACTTGGACCCCCCACCACTACCTTCTGAACACCCTTTGGAACAGCTTATCACTTACCTCCTTTCCAATATTGCTGATCCGCTCTTCCCGAAGACACTACCGTTGAAACGGAACCTTAACACCAACGAACAAAAAGCTATCAAAGCACTAAATAACAACATTTTTTTTCTCCATTAATCCTTACATTCTGCCCCAGTGCCTATTCTATATACTGAGGCGCTATTCCTACATTAAACTGTTGTTCCCATTTTTACCCTTATACCATTTTTTTTAACTACATGTAGATTTAAACACTTAACCTAATCGTCCGTAAACTCCCATCAAAGACTATACCCTACTATCTCACACTATAGTTGGTCCGCCCCGGGTATTTAATGCCCCCGGTACCCCTCGCCGCTCCGCAGACCCGCGACCGCCTGGGACCATGTTTTCAGGGCCGCGGGTCCAAGTCTCGGCGATGAGCATCCCCCTAACCACCACCTGGGGAGGCGCCCTACCGGAGTTTTCACTCCGCCTACTTTCTATAGACCACTACCAAGGACCTATTCTAACTTAACCTAAACTAATACTTATACAAGGAATTTTTCACTACTGTATTACAATCACTACACACTACTCTATTTTAGCCGGCTCTTGTTGTCCTTCTCCAGCACTCTTCTTCTTCCATACTGCCATCGTTCTCTTGCTTCCCAGCAGGAACCGGGACTTCCACTGGTTCATCAGCAGTTTTCACCACTGGCATCCAGCGGGAATCCACCATCAGCTGGGCTCCGGCTTACCAGGAGCCATTCCTGAGTCTGTCCGGCCGGCTTGTAAACCCACCTAGACTACCCATCTATTCTATCCCTACCAGTTTCTGTCAAGGAAGTCCCCTTCATCCGTATCGTCTTCACTTGTCGTCACATCCATGTCCATACTCGTCTCGTCCAAGTCTTCTTACAATTGGTCGTACCTAGTTCGTCGTAAGTCCCTAACGTATCTGTTCTTCTCCCTAGCCGACGCGTTGTCCGCTATTTTGTCTAGGAAACCCCACCTTTCCACGTCGCGCACTATATGGTAGATTGCACACGCCTGCAGGGGAGTCTGCAACTCCAACCTTGCTTCCCGCGTTAGAACACATTCCAGCACGACATGTTCCGGTGTAGACTCCTTCCCGCAGTCACATCTATCGTCAACTGTCATCCCTAGCCTGTACAGGGCCGCCCTGTATGGTCCATGACCAGTAAGGAAGTGAACCAATCCTACTGAAGGCTCAAGATGTTCCATGGCCAACCTTTCCCTAATACTAGGGAAGATCCGGTATGTCCTCCTGCCCTTCTCACTTCTATCCCAGTTCACTTGCCACTCGTCCAGGAGAGACTCCCGGATCAGTCCCTTAGTATTGACCCCTTCTCTCATTAGGGCCTCCACCTTATCTAATCTCCCTTTCCTGAACCAATACAGAGCCGCACTCCTTCTTACTTCCAAATCTAAAGGCCAGATATCAAGAGCAACACTTAATGAGTCAGTGGCCACCGTTCTAAACGCACCAGAGAGTCTAAGCAATATATTTCTCTGCAGACTCTTTAACCTAGTACTCTGCACTACCTGCCTCAGCCGGAAATCCCAGGCACTAGCCCCATAGCCCACGATGGAGACAAGCAGCGCCTGATGATACGTTCTTATACACAGCATGGGCAGCCTAAACCTGCCCATTCCAATATTGATTATCTTATTCATCAGTCTTAGGGCCCTACCGCATGCGCTCTCTACGTGTGCCATAAAGTTCCTCTTCTCATCAAGTATTACTCCCAGGTACCTGACATTCTCACTTCGTCTGATGGTCTGTCCGTCAATCCTGATACTTGGGTTCCTCTTTAGAGCCCCCCTAAACAACACGTAAGCCGTCTTCGCCGGTGCCAAGCTCATCTTTACTCGTTTACACCAGGAGCTAAGCCCTGCAAGCACGGCCCCGCTCCTGGTCTCTAGCTCCACCCTCGAACTAGCCTCAACTATGACGAGCAAGTCATCGGCAAAAGCAACCACTCCCACCGTTTCATGGAGGGCTTCAATTTCCATCAAACCAGGCTCGAGCCCTACGTCCCAAAAGACCGGTCCACAGACCGACCCCTGGGGACATCCCTTAGTCAGCTTTTTGCTAATCTTGGTTCCTGGACACCTCAGGGTCGCATACCTATCTCTACAGTAATCTCTAAAGACCCTGTAGAGATCCCCCGGGCAACGTATATCCCTCAACCTCTTAAATATTTACTAAATAACAACAATGATATCATCATCCTACCAGCCGACAAGGGCTCCACCACAGTCATCTTGAATCGTATTGACTACATCATAGAGGCTCAAAGTCTGCTATCCGACCAATCCATCTACAGACCACTCAAATAAGACCCAACGGAAGATCACAACACGCAGATTAAAGAGTTCATACAACGTGAAGGTTCCCGGCAGAACCTCACCACCAACTCAATACAACTTCTCTCTCCATAAAAACCTCAAACTCCCACACTGTATCTCCTCCCTAAAATTCACAAAGAAATTAGACCTCCGCCTGGCCGTCCGATTGTATCTGGTTGCGGCTCTCCAACCAAAAGAATTTCATCTCTGGTTGATTCACATCTACAACCCTTTGTAAAACCACTTACCTCATTCATACAGGATACAAAACACTTCTTAGACAAAATTTACAAAATTAAAAACCTTCCACCGAACTGTTTTCTGGTCACTATTTATGTCACAGCACTCTACACTAACATCCCTCATGTGCATGGAATGTCAGCAATGGAGAATTTCTTAGAGCGCAGACCTCCTGGTTACAAACCTACCACTTCTTTTCTGGTGGAGCTGGCTAGGATGAACATTCAATTTAACACTTTTCGTTTTCTAGACAAACACTACCTACAGATAAAGGGCACAGCTATGGGTACACGCATGGCTCCTTCATATGCAAATCTATACATGGGACTACTAGAAGAATGCTTTCTACATTCTCAGCCCATCAAACCCTATCTATGGCTTTGCTACATCGACGACATTTTCATGATCTGGCTCCACTCCGAAGAATCCTTGGATGTCTTTCTAGACAATCTCAACAATTGCAGCCCCTTAAACTTCACCCACAATAAATCAGATCATAGTCTTACTTTCCTTGATGTTAATCTGTTCCTGGAAAACAGCCAAATTCGCACCACTGTATATATAAAACCCACCAATCACCAACAATACCACCAATCACCAACAATTCCTCCACTACCATTGCAGCCATCCTTCATACACAAAAAGGTCCCTACCATTCTGTCTTGCCACCCGAGCCAAACGAATATATTCAGAACCTGATGATTTAGCTGAATACTGTAAACAACTCTCAACAGCTTTCCAAAGCAGAGGTTACCCCAAGCCATTAATAGACAACCAAATCTCCAGAGCACTCTCCAGGGATGATTATGACCCTCCAAAAAAAGTTGAGGACATCCCTCTCACAACACAATACCATCCTGGTCTACAACGTATCAACACCATCCTTAAACATGGTTACAAATTCCTAACCAGTTTCACCCAGACCCAAAACCTTCTTAGTTCACCCCCAAGAGTCACTTTCAAACGGCCACTCAATCCCCACAATATTCTAGTCCATCCAAAACTTTCTGACCCCAAGAGAATCAGAGAAGAAAAACCAACTACCAAAGGTTCATATCCCTGCGGTAGCACCCATCGCGGAATATGTGGGATCCACCTACCAGCTACATCCTTCAACAGCAAAGTAACCAAATTGGAATACAAAATCCCTGGTTATTACAATTGCAAAACTAATAACTTGATATATCAACTACAGTGCAAATCATGCGATGGAGAGTATATAGGCCTTACTACAGGTTCTCTAAGGCAGAGAGTGAACAATCATAGTTTTGACACAAACCTCAAAGATCCGGACAAGCCTGTACCCATCCATGCTGGTACCCACAACCAGGACTTTCAAACCTGCTACACAACCAAAATATTAAGAGCATTTCCCAAACAGTGCAACAGTTCTCAACTTAGACAGTGGGAATTGGCCCACCAATGGATTACCAAATCAAGACTGCCACAAGGCCTCAACAGAAGATAGTTTCTTTCTTTCTACTAGATTTTTCAAATTTATTATTATTATTATTATTAATAATAATAATAATAATATCATTTTAAATATCTTTTTAAAATATCATTTTCTATTATTATCATCATATAAAATAGGTCTTTATAAATACCAACCATAGCCAAGGAATTTATATTTACTCCCAAAAATGTTGAAACAATGTGTTTCTATTCTGTTTAAATTCAAAATGGAGTAATCCAGTGTTTGTGTTATCTGATAAAGGCAACAATGCCGAAATATTATTCTATTTGTGTTAAAATGTGTGTGTGACTATTTCTACTATAGAAGACAGAAGAAAGGAAGAAGATATCACCTTTGTACATTGGATTCTTCCCACATTTTTCCTCTTTCCCTAGGTGGGCTTTCTTCATCAAATTTACTCTTAGCATTATATTTTTCCTTTTTCTTTAGGTCTATCAATTCACTTTATTATAAAATTATGTAGCCATTGGGCCACCTCATTTTTATACATATTATGTATATGTAAGTAATATATGTATTTGTCACCAAAGAAAATATTTTTTAAATTTGGGATCGTGAACATTTTCAACCTCGAGATTATGTTTAATCTTTGCGTTTTATATGCCCTCGAAAACCAAAGTTTGGATTTTGTATTTCTGTCTGACACCTTGTCTGTCTGTATGTTCCTGGCACTCTATAAAAAAGGAATTGATGGATTTCTTTCAAAATATAATAATCATAGCTTATATTATATTATGGTTGTAACTTGAAGTGTTTTAATTATGATTTAGTCTCTCAAATTAGGGTAATTTACTGACAACTGATTTTTGAAAATTCAATTAAAATCATAGTTTGATTATTTTGTTTAAAATTGATATTTGTGAGTGTTTTACATTAATGTAATCAAAGTTGGATGTAATTTGAAATGATTACAAGGAGATATAGGTTTGTTGTGTTCTGTGGTAAGAATGAATAGCTGAGTTGCCATGGAAAATAAACAAGGTTTTCAATAAACTGACATTGCCATGGAAAGTAAACAAGGACTCAGAAAATGGGACATCTTGTGAGTAGACATTTGATATTAATTGTTTAATATTGGGATCTACATACATCTCTATTATATATTAATAAAATAGTGCATAAGTACCAATGTGTTCATTTACTGTAAACCTTCTAATTTACAACAATAAAAAGGTCAACATTCAATTGAAGAAGAAATTGTGTAAATTTTAGTCAAGTGGGAAGTATTGTGTCAAGCTAATTAATCAATAGCCCATGGAGGTCTAGTATTAACATAGTTGTGACACAACAAGTGGTGCCGTGACCGGGATACTCACATTCAGACGGGAATTGAGAAGGCATGAGGGATAGTCTAAAGTGAACGATAAACGTGTGGTGGACTTTAACGAAACAACAGAATTACCGACAGACAGAACTACGACTTAGAGACCTAGCAACTTTACAAAAAGATACACCGACAATCTTCGGATAGGTGTATGCTGTTAGCATAATTGGTGAGTGAGGACAGAGTATAAAGATGTCTGTAACTTTCCAGTGGTGTGTGGAGTGCGGTGACACAAGGTAAGTGATTCCTTAGGCATTTTTCAAGTAAGTACAAGTCTTCTAGGACGTAATAGTAGTATGAGGATATCAGGATATCTCTTGTCAAAGATATCAAGAAATGAAGTCTACGAGGATCACAAGGAAAATGAAGATTACTTTGGAAGGAAAACGGAAGACCGTGGAAGGAGAGGAAATGGAACACTTAAATGAAGATAGTGGCACAGACTTGGTAAGCAGATCAACCAGTCATTTGAAGGTATTAGAGGATGATGAAGCGATTGAAATTAAACCAGACGATATGATGGTTGAGCAACAACAAAAGGCTTCAGTCTAATCTAGTCTGTTTTTCTGGTTATGGGGAGGACAGGTTTAAATACTAGCTGATTATATACTGAGGTGTAGATTTTGAAAATATTTTTCCATGTTTATCACTGCAAATGAGACTACATTTCTTCCAAGCTATACTGTTGTGATCCCTACACAAGTGTAAATACTCTTTATAGTATTTGAGACTAGAAAGACGTGGTTTATGTAACAAAAATTTCCTTGTAAAAATATTCAAAAGAAAGAGGTAGGAATTAATGAATTAAATAAATTAGAAATTTAAAATTATCATTATAACAAGTTTTTAAAATAAAAATCTTATTTCGCGATTACTTTCTCTATTTTCTTCATACAGTTATTGTGTGTAGTTCTAATTTATTTTGTTAGATTTGCCCGAATCGGTGGTTGCATAGTCTGGGGTGTCAATCTAGAAATATATTGGTTCCACGGTGAATGCTATATAGGAGATGGAAACTCGTTCAGATGTACTGATGGTGTTTTACCTCCTAAATGGTTCCATGCCCTAAATTCACTAAAATAAGGGTACAAATAATATTAAGTCTAACTCCTAAGTCTTTACTCCATTAATTCTAATCTTCGGATATCCCGAACAAGTAGTGAGGCTGAGTACATCAAGCAAATTGTTTGACTAAGTAAATATGTAAGTTTGTTTCGGTAAGCGAGAAATTGCCGTGAAGACGTCCAGCCTTAACACAATATTTAATTCTACGATACGTTATTTAAAAAAATACATTTTACAACAAAATAAAGTCGAAAGATTCCAACATGACTCTTTTTCTATAACGAATCTTTATTTTAAGTTTTATTTATAGAAATAATGTGTGAAAATATGACATTATCTAATTTTTAATGACTTATAATTTATATTTGCGGAGTAATGAGATTAGGCTTGATGAAAAAGATCTCTAAATCTATCCTTCCTCAAACAAATATAATAATTTCTTAGTGAGCCTACAAAAGAAAAGTTTAATATATTAGAGAAACAGCAGTGAGCTTTTCTCTTTAGTTTGAGATAAGAAAATTCGTAGTTTTCGTTTCCCTCTTTCTTACTGAAATGACTAAAGTTGATTTTTGGTGAAGGCTGAAAACGATAAAAAGCTTAGACTGAATAGAGAAGGAGATCCATAGAACCACGCAGGCCATTGTATTTTAAGCCATATGGCCTGAAAGCTATTAATAAATTCTCGCTGACTGAGGCGGCCATCTTAAGCTGTATTTTGCTATTTATTAATATTATATATTTCGTTAAATTATTTTATTTTAAAGGTATATTTTATTTTGGATTACCAATTCAAATATTATCGGATAAAAAATCGGCAAAGAAATGTTAAATAAATAAAACTTGTTTGGCTATTTTAAATGAATCCTCTGCAATCCTGGAAAATTTATATTTTTTCTCATCTAATAGCTTCCCCCCAATAAATTAAACCCCCTACAGCTACTCCTCCATTTCAAGACCCATTTTAATATCCAAAATTTACGATTATTTAGAGTGGTCCATATATTTGCCCGCTTAATTTTGGTTTGCACCACATGGAGTAGTTGTTTCTATTTGTTTATAAATATTAAAACTCTCCAAACTCGCTCTCAATTGCTTCAGTTCTTAGTAATAAAATGTAAATTTTAAGATGTATTTGGTTATCTGGAATGGTCCCTTTCCCTACTTGCCAAATTTCAGTTTTCTACTCCACTGAGCACCACCACCATCTGTGCCTGCACCACGGGACTCATAGTGTTGAAGGACATGAGATTTACCAGACTTTTTTACCTCTATACCACCTTAGAGGATGAAATTTAAAAAACATGATAAAAAGAATCACCCAATTTTACAAAGGAGCCTTGATTTAAATTTTCAAAGTTCTATGTCCATTGGTTCTAAATATCCATAATTGAGAAAAGTGGAAAGATCTCAGAAGATGTGGGTTTTTATATGAAATACAGGCCTATTTTAAGTAAAATATTTTTTAGTTAATAGAACTACAATTTTACAGTGATAAGTTATTTCATATCTCAAATAGTTGCAAAGCTATAATACAAATTTGGAAATACCCCTCTTAAAAAGTCCACTAAAAACATTTTCATGGGATGATTAGCATTGCCATTTTATTAGTAATGTTTTTATAATTTTATTTGAATTGATTAACGTTCACTTTCTGAACCGAGTATAATAGCAAAGGACTTATAAAACAAACTTAAATCTAAAAGAGACACATTGAGGCCGGCCGTTAATTTTTTACCTGTGAAAGAGGAAGCCTACATTTCACTAATGATAAATTTTTCAGCCATGCTAATACACGAACTCTAAATCCCTAGCTCAGTATAGACACTCTACCGAATGAGATAGGTTTTGTTTTTTTACATGTGGCATCTTTGACCGGGAAAGAATTACGATCAGACGGGGCGGAAATTGGTAGCTGTTCAGACTCGTGGAATCCGTGCGGAATATAAAACCAAATTTAAATAAAATATCGCTATTATTTACAAAACAGGACGTGTTTAGCCTTACTCAACTTCATTGTAAAGTAGTAATATAATAAATAGATGCCCATGTGTGAGATTCTTACAGAAAATACATGTTTTTATCAAGGAATACCTTGTTTAGATGGCACAGTATCTTGGGTGATGATATCCCTTAGTATATTTTTTATCATTTTAGCCTTGCACGTGAGGGTCCCGAAATATCGTGGATAATGTTATATTAGAGTATAACATATAATTTTGTATTTTATATGTATTATACATCTTATATTCATTAATCAAAGTCTCTCGTTCTTTACATTCAAGCAATGATTATTATTTGTTGCCAAGAAACAAGATGTATTTCTAAATATTATCATAGGGTTTCCTTAGATACATATTACCGTTGTATTTTAATTTATCTAGTTAAAATATTAATTTTTTTATATATAAAGTAAATAATTTAAATGAAACTATGTTGTGAGTACCAGAATATTTTCATTAAATATAAATCGCTATTTAAAACATCATGCTGTGTGTTATGTCACCAGCCAGTAGAACAGTCTCCAAAACTTTTACAATATATACCCATTATTCTTTTAAACACTCTAAAAATTTAAAGTTCTTATTAGAGTTTTTAATACAAAATAAAAAAAAAAGTGTTTCTACTTGTCGAATTGTTCTTTCTTTAAAAGCTCTTTACATTTTAAATCCGGAAAGAAGACAATATAATATCAACCGGAGGAAGGGACCATCAAGGTCCTTCAAGTTTTATTTGTATGTATTGGTTGATATACGTCATTAAGAACAAAATTGATTATTGATCATCAACAGTTTGGCGTATTCCTCCCAACCAGAATTCATACCTCCATTTCACGTTCTTGGAGTATAAATCCTTGCTGGTTGCCTTATTTTCCCAGTCGCTACTTGAAAGGGTACTCCCCAAGCGTTGTTCCTTAATTTTTCCTGTACATAACGCTCCCAGTTCTTTCTCTTGATGGACGTCAGGGTAGTTAAATTCCTTCTTGTTCCTATAAATGGTTAGTAGTAGAGAGTGGTCATCAGGGTTGGAACATCTCTGTTACTTCCTGCACGTCATCCTCATACTTCTTCTTATTCTTCCAAGTTTCTCTCCCCAAGGTCTATTACAAACATTCAATGTTTCTCTTATTACCGGAATCGAAATATTCATGGATCTATGCATCGAACACGTTAACCCTCTCGCACTAGCATTGATATTCCCGCCTTTGTCCACATCCAGTGGCAAAATAGGTACTGCTCTGAGGTTATCCCAATTAGCCTATTTATTATTATTATTATTATATTATTATCACCGCGTATTACTACCCGTCCGGGTTATACGCACTTACGCTAATGTGTAATGGTATGGTGATTGTGAGATGAAATGGAGGACCTACAGTTTAACGTGGAATCCGAACCACGGTGGAGGCCTGGCATTCCTCACATTCACAAGTTGTGATTAATACAAGTCTTGTCAATTAGCCTATTTGATGTTGTACCTGAGTCTTGAACCAGTCCCCCCTTCTTCAGTCAGTTCTCTTCCTATTTCAAAGGTGATCATATTGTGGTCACTAGTGTTCATCCCATCCTGTAATTTCCAGTCCCTAACAATCTCCATCACCTCCCTGTCACAGATTATCACATTTATATTTAAACTGGTACCAGCTCTTCCCACATAAGTCGGTGGGTCACCTAATTAATTCAATACTTCCATTTGTCTCGTAACTATAACCTCTTCCAACTTCTCACACCTCTTGTACGCTCTATATCCACCTATTCTACCATATGATCTTAATAGGGTGTCACTGAACCACAAAGATGACCTTGCGTTCACATCATCAAGATATGTTATTGGAGTTCCCTTGTAAGTGTCATCTCTCACCTCTATTTGAACTAGGAACGTTTCAATATCCTCCCTGAACTTGAAATATATATTAACTAGGATGACTGCGCCTATTGCCGATCTAGTTTCGACGCAAGTTACCTAAACGTTGCAATATTGATCCCACTTTGTTACCGTACCATTATCGCACTCATCAGTGATTTGCCTACTGTCACAATTCGTGCAGTATCTGGTATTTGCTAAATCCTACCACCAACTTTACTATAATGCTCTTGAAAGCATACAATATCCACTTGAAGTTCTCGTTCATAACGGTCATACTCCACATAGCTTTTAACTGCCCAATTTCTGTTTGATTAACCAACACGGATTATGCATAAAAACACTGTACTTGAGCCAAACCTCCTTCGAATCAAACGCTATACAACCGTTGGCTTAACAAAGTGTTGGTAAATTTCCTCAACTTTGAATTCCTCATTCCTCCTTTCAAATACCTTTTTCACCCTGTCCAGTAGTAGTTTATCATCTGTCGGAAGGTTCATTGATATAAACTGGATCTCCTCTAAAGCTTCAGGGGTAGGGAAAGCTATGGATCCTCCCTTATCATGACCAGTCGTGACCATATGCCTCATCGCCAAATGGAGAGTTTGCTGCACTTCTAACCTCGAGAACTGGAGGGTCTTCTCGAAATTCTCATATATCTGTCCTGGGACTGAAATGTTAACCTGACCACTCTTGGCTGTTTTATTCCTCTGCCACTGTTTCATACTTTCCCTTTTTAATTCCTTACCTTTTTCTACAGCTACTGGTTCTTCCACCGGATGTACCTTACCTCCAATTCCTTTAGTTCTCTCTCTAATTTATTCTGTCATTCTACCAAGTGCAAGTATGACCCCTTCTTACAAAGTTTCCACTCTCAGTATCCTGCTTTCCACTCCTTTCTTTGTGTTCCTCCTTAGTCGATGTCACCTCATGCTCCGATGACGATGTCACTACGAGGTTCAACTCCTGTCCTTTCAACTCAATATCCTTTCCAGGGTGTAATTCAACATTCCTGGTAGCCATACTCACCCTAAGGTAAGCTGCCCTGCTCATATTCGTCTTCGTCCTTGATGGGGGTTCCTTTAGCACGAACATGTAAACCTAGTAGCCGGAATTCAGAAAATGTTTTTAATTTATATTAACATAATTAACAACCACAAAAATGAAGATATATTAACGCCGAGAGATAGATTTAATACAACATTTCATATAGTTATTTAATAAGTGTTGTGGTAGCTCCTGTACACGAACATTACCACCTGGAAGGAGGAATTTAAAATTTTTGATTAGACTTATTTAGGAGGACTCCTTTACTATTTTTACCCTTTTAGTTATTTCACCTTTTGTACCTTTATACATATTTTTAGATATTCAAATTGTTTTGATATTCTAAGCCGCTATAACCTTTTGTCAATTACTTTTACTTACTTGCACTATGTCATTAGAAACTCTAAAGTTTATTGCCACATCTACCACCTATCTCTAACATGAGTCCCCCTTATTACTTCCTATCCCTATATTGAGCTAGCTCTATCCAGTCAAACGTATTACACCTTACATCTATCTTAAGCCAGATTTATCCAATCCCCCTTAACCCTATATAACTAGTTCTATCTAGTCCCTTTATTATACACGATCCCTACCTTTAACTTGTTCTATTCAGTCAACCTCATTACAACCTATATCTATCTTAAGCTAGTTATATCAAGTCCCCATTATTACACCCTATCCCTACCTTGAGCTTGTTCTATCCAGTCAACCTCATTACACCCTTTCTCCTCAAGTCCTTTCTAATGTTATCCTCCCGCCTATATCTTCCAAATTGTCTCTACCCATTGGTTTTGCCCGTCAGTATTCTAAACAACGTTCTAGAGTCTCTCATTCACGCTAAATGTCCTTCCCAACATCATGAGTGCCAGGTACCCTTTTAACCCTGTTTCTTGTGTAAGACTTTATACCCCTTATAATTCGCATTAGTTTGACCTTTGTTCCGTTTCACAATATTTACAATTTTCAATTTTTTCCCTTTTTATCTATTTCTTTAAATATAATCATATTTAATTTCACCTTTTCTTTTGCAGTCATTGATCTTTATTCACATTTTAATAATTCATCCTCTTTATCATAAATGTTATCTCCCGGGCGAGGCCGGGTACTTCAATGGTAGTCTAATTTATACTAAAGTGAGCATCAAAGACTGGAATAATGGTCGAGTTCTCAAAGATCTCTAATATGTCAGCATTGCCTATGATCTTTGGCACGCAACACCAATTAGATCTCAGAAACAACCATTTCAAATCATTGCGCATGTGTATATGACAGCGCATGTGCTGAAGAGCTAACAGTAAGTAGCTGTGGATTCACACGTTCACTGAAAAACTGGCTCAGAACATAAACGTGGTCACGTGACGAGGTCTAAGACAATAACAAGATTCCCGCCTAATCGGCGCTAGTTGTTCCACTAAAGTTCAACTCATCTCTAGTTCATCCGCTCTGCCTGAGATTATTGGCATAGAAAAAGAACCAATGAAATCTCAGAACCAAAATCCCCAAATCAATGCGCATGCACATTTGAAACGCATGCTCTCTACATCCGGAAACAAGCATGGAGCTTCGTTAGCCGTTTTTAGGATATTTGAGATAAACCATTAATGCAAGGCATGTGTATCGATCTATTTGATTGTGCCACGACACAGCATTATAGTTTGAAAACATCCATCGTAATAATGATTTAAAATACATTATATAAATCCAATAAAAAATAAAATGTTAATAATCATCAGTTTTATTGAAATTAATCCTTGGTCAACCTAAGTGTGTGAAGTACTGCACTGATTCTGAGTTCTATTTTCGGTGAAAGTGTGAATCAAGCTTAGGGTTTTGACGTGAGTTTCAGCAGACTCCAACTCATCTCCGTTCCTTCGAGTTATAGTGTTGCGCTGACATTTTCACATCTCTCAGGAAGCCTGTGTTTATAGGAACAACATCCTCATTTGCTTGGAGATAGAGTGGTAATCTATTTTATAAAACCCTCATTAATGCACCCGACCGGGAATTGAGCCTGGTCTTTCCGTCATTGGCAGTCTAGTTCACTGCTGGAGTGGTGTCTTAGACCTGGTGGCCACAAAAGCTGGTTATATATTATTATAATTATATCACCTTAAATTTAATACATAATTACATAACACAATATGAGAATTTTACTATATTGATCACCAACTGATACTAAAACTTAACCGACTGCCTTTTATCTTAAAACAAAGTGCACATTCCCCCCCCCTCTCCGGCTACATTTTAAACAATAGTTCCTTTTATCTAAAACATAGTTTAGTGCTGGTTTACTCGGCCCAGACCTACTTTATACCTCGTTGGTCAGTTTTACCGGTCATTACATTCCTACTGTTCTTCACTTTATTTGAATTTGTACCAATGGTGGCTTTCTGTATAACCTTTCTAGGTCTTCAGACGAGATTTTACCACCAGAAACTAAAAGTCCAATGGGCCAGCTTCCTGTATGACTTTTCTGGGTCTTTTGAAGGGATTTTACGACTAGACACTAAAAATCCCTTTCTGGTTTTTGCGTTGATTGTTTGGACAACATTAGTGAAAATCTTCAGAACTTTATAATTTTAATGTAAAGAGCTAATAAAATATAATGTCTATCAGGCAGATCACAGCAGTTAAATTGAATGATGAATAAAGAAATTACGTAAGCACAAAGTAAAAGCAAATATTGAACTTGACTCTCATAATATAGTGTGTTGCGCTATTTTTATTAAAACCATACTAAAAAATGTTAGGTTTAGCTTTAATTTAGAAACAAGCTTTTTTGATTAATCTAATTAGTGGTGAAGCATTCTTTTGGTACAATTTGAATATCGAAGATTCTAAAAGGACAATACCTTATTATACTGTAGGGATATGTTGAGAAACAATGCATTAAGTGACTGAACTATTTCAGTTGTATTTTCCAGATCAAGGTTATTATATTACTCAACACTATATATTGTACATCCCGTTCACATTGATTAATTTAGTGAATGTAATAGAGCTATTTATCACAGTTTTTATACTTTACTTTAATAAAAATTGCTACCTTTCAGTTATACAACAAGTACAATTTATAATTATATTTGATAAGTAGTATTTTTCTAAGTGTGAACTATTTATTATTATGGCCATAATTATATAAAGTTAATTGGTATAATATATTTTTCAAGTTACTAGTGTGTTTCAATTTTCCGAGGTAATGCACCACTTTATTGACTGACTGGAGACCGGAATTACCTGTTGAGAAATCTCTAAAGTATCTTTCATTTCTTATGACGTACAATGAGTGACTATAGTCACGTGCTAACTTTTGTTTAGTTTGGTTGAAGATATACCAGGTAGTCAATTGAATAGGGGTATCGTAATCTTCAAGTGGTAGTCTATGATTTAATATAAAATAACATGTTTAGTGGGAAAACATGATAGTTGGATGTACCAACCAAACGATAGTATATTATAGGTGTAAGTATTTAGCATTAAAATTTAAAGTATAATATATTGGTGCATGACATTTAGGAATATTCAACGAGATCAACGTGATTGTTTAGTCACTTCAAAAAATGTTTAAACAGGAAGTATAAAATGTATGATATATTCCCTTATATTTTTAACGATAACAGTATTTAACAATACAATATATAGAGAAAGATTTAAATAAAGTCAGAATTCAAAATAAACAGCACGATATCAAATTAATTTTCCATATTAATATATATATATATATAAATTAATTTTCCATATTAATTTATATATATATATATATATAAATTTTTTATATATCCATAGATATTAAATTTCTTAAGCTGTGTTCTTCAGTTACAGTTAAGAGAAAATATTCTTGGATTTTCACGGAACAGAGTGTTTAATTTTATAATCAATTGATAAAAAACAAAATAAGTTAATGGAAAAAAATTAGAAAAATGGTATGTCTTATGGTTTATATTAAGAAATGGCCACAATCTTGTTTTTCAATCATTTTGATTGAAAATAGTGCTGTTCAAATATATGAAGGTGTGAAGTGTCGTAACATATGTTAATAAAAAAGCTGAATCCATTTGAAATTTCAGAAATTGAATTAAATTCACAATGCAAACTTTTAGGGTAAAATGAACTATAGCTCTCACATTAACGGAAAAACACCATAGCAATTTTATTGAAAAGGTTATAAGTTATAGGAGCAAATAATGAAATTTTAGGTTAAAACAAATATTTTCTATTAATTTGATGGGGAAAAATATCACCGTGCCCCGGACAGACTTTTTCGCTCTTTTACCTAAAAATATAAACATTTACTAAAAACTCGTAAGCTTATTGAAATTAAATAATATACATTGTCGCAGAATCATTATAATAATAAAGCATCACATTCTAACAAAGAGCATAACAATCATCTCCTCATTCCCCTGACCTATGTTTAAAAATAAATATTTTCCTATTCCTTTGTAAGTTATTGGTTTATAGTTATACATTTCATTTAAAATTGTTTTATTTTTAATAGTCTTACAATTATTCAATGATAAATAATTTCGTATTTCAAAGAGGTACGTAGTTATTATCAGCAGTGTTGATAAACGTCTATGTAAACAAACCTTCAAGTCATTTTATCGGTAAAATTAATTACGTCATTTTGTTTGTAATATTGAAAAATGTCTGGATATATATTGTAATCAAAATTATTATTGCTGATTTCTAAAATAATATCTTATAAACTACCCATAACTTTAGGGTTGGATGGATGATTCCAAACACTCTCATGGATAGCCTTTTAACTACCCTAGATACAAAGTTTCAACCCTTGGTAAAATAGTGTCGGCTCCAGGCCAAGATACAAACAAGACAGACAGATACGAAAATTCCCTTTTCGGTTTCGATGGCATATAAAACGAAAAGATTCATCGTAATCTCGAGGTCAAAAAAACCCATTACAATGTTATCTCTTTAGTTATATGAGAATAATTCAAAAATTATGCAGATCTCACAATTTCTGAAATATTCGTGACTCTGAGGAGAGAAAATAATGACCGCGCCTCCCCTCTGTGACCTAGGGGTGAAACGTGCTGACCTACAATTCATAATTCTGGTTAAATCTAGTAGCAAATACACATAGTTTATTTATGTTATTTCGAACTTAAATGGTTCTTTATCACTGCATATTTCTTGTCCCCAATGATAAATTTGGTTCTAAATCAACCAATACATACAAATAAAACTTGAAGGAACTTGAAGTACATTTTATCCGGTCTATATTATATCGTATTCTTTCTGCGTTTAAATTGTCCAGAGCTTTTAAAAAAAGATCTATTCAGTAAGAAAAACTATATAATTTTAATTTTGTGTTAAAAAGGCTAATTTGATATTTACAAGTTATAGATTTTTTAAGAGAATACTGGCGATAGTATTGTAAAAGATTTTGCGACTCTTCTACTGGCTGGTGACGGGACACACACTTTTAAGATTTTAATAGCGACATTTAACATGAAAATATTGTGGTACTCACAAAATAGTTTCATTTAAATTATTTACCATACGCAGGAAAAATAATTATTTTAACTTGATAAAATAAAACGCAAAAATAATGTGTATCTAGGATACCACAATTATAATATATTGAAATACATCAGGTTTCCTGGCAACAAATACTAATATTGTTTGATTGTAAAAAAAGAAAGGGTTTTATTAATGAACCTAAGATTTATTAGAAATATAAACGACAATATTACATGCAATACTGTAATATAATATTATCCACGACACTATGGGAGCCTCACATACAAGGCTAAAAGTATAAGGGATATCATCACCCAAAATACTCTAATATCTAATCAAGGTATTCTATGATAAATACATATATTTTCTATTGGTATCTCACAAATGGCCATCTATACAATATAAATCATTGCAGTGATGAGTGCCAGTGGATAACTTCGTTCCTCCAATGATAATCTTCCCCAGAATCAACACGTCCTACCAACTGATGTGATGCTGTCCTCCAAGCTCTATTGGATCCATCTTGATGGGTAAATTTACCCATATTTTCACTAAGTGGTTAGCTCATTTTGTTGAACACACCAAACCAACTCAGGAATCACCTGTTTTATTAATATTGGATGGACACTAAAGCCACACTTTCAATCCAGATGTAATCGATATGGCGCGAGCCAATCACGTTACCATTGTTGTGCTGCCTCCTCACTCAACCCAGTTTCAACCCCTTGACTAGACATTCATGGGCCCTCTAAAAGGCTTTCACAGTGAAGAAGTAAGGATGTAGCTTCGTCACAATAATAAAGAAATCACTCCTTATGATATAACGAACCTATTACAAAAAGCTTACTTAAAGTCCAAATTGGTGAATTGGAATCAATGGCTTCAAGTCAAAAAATATATTTCCCTTAAACACAAACATATCACTAATGCAAAGTAAATGAAATGTTAAGTTGAAGCAGAGAAGACAATTAGATATAAACATATGTATTAACAATAAGGCAGTAAAATATATGATTGTTTATTTACTATAGATATTTGACTATAAAATGTCAAATTTATAAGAAATTTTTACATTAAAATTATATTAGTATATATAGTTTTTAAATTGTAGAATATAGGCTTTTACTAATTTCTGTTCATGAACATACATTTCACTTAAATGACTCGACTTTTTTTAAATCACATTTTTTACAATCTTTTATTTAATTTTAAGTATAGCCCATACTAGGGTGTCCCAAAAAAATGAAATTAATTATTTATTTTCGCATACCCTCTTATTTTTTTCCTTTTATGTCAAAACAATTGTAAATAAAGTTTCATGTAATTTGAACCACGGCAACCCGTGCCGACTTGCATCTAAACGTGTCAGTCAGTATATATGTACTTAAGCGAGCGAACGCTGACGACACGTGTCTGTAGCGGAGCACCCAACAGCTGTAAATGGTAAAGATAAAACAAAAAAGAAAAAGGAAGGTTTTGGAATGCTTCGACAGTGAGATTGTGCAACACGTGAAACGTGTCAGTACCAGTTCACTCAGGACAGCGCACGTCTACGTGTCAATGTGCTTATAATTCCAAGTTGTTTTGTTAGTAAATGTTTGTGTAGTTTTTAATCAGTGAACAGATCATGGCAGTGGAATTGCGTGGTTCTAAAATAGTGATATTTTTAATAGGGAACATAAAACATAAAATAACAGGTTCAAAACTACCGTCTAATGGACAAGGTCTCGCAGTTTTGTTTTACAATATTCGAGAAGTGAATTTAAGTGTTAATGAAAGTGCAAATTTCGCTATTGGCGAATGTATTATCTTTTGAGAAAAGGCACACATACCTACCAAATCGTTGCCAAATTGTGTGAGGAAGCTCGTTAATATGTATCAAGTTTGGAGAGACTTACAAAAAATGCAAAGAAATAACAAGACGTATTCATGCGGCGACAACAAGAATTTGTAAGTAATTTAGACAATTTGTTCGACATTGCACATGCTGATGCACTTCAATTAATGAAAATAGAGGAAGATAGGATGTTTTCGCAGGCCCAAAGAGAGCCGGGCCGAACCGGTCACTTAGGTGGAGTGGATAAAAAACTGGCCAAGAAAGAGGAAAGGGCGTGACTTCAAGCTGTCAAAGAAGACAATCGGCGAATGAAATATGTTTCCGCTTCAACATCCTCGGCATCATACGAACCATTGCAAGAAGATTCCTCTTCGAATTCTAGTGAAAATATGGATTCAGAAGATTTCCCAACACTGATCGAAAGCTCAGAACCTGGGACAAGTAAATCAGTATTGAGGAAAGATTTTATTACTCCAAAGTTATTTGCTGCATTAGACAGGTGTCAGTTAAGTATGCGAGATTCTGTGTTTATTCTTGAAGCTACTATTGATGCACTTGGATTTAACATTGACGAATTTCCGATAAGTAAGTCTTCAATTCAAAGAATCCGAACAGAAAAACGGAAGGAACGCGCAGAAAACATAAAAATTGATTTTCAAAACGAAGTACATTGGGATGGCAAACTGTTGCCTGCTTTGAGTGCTCGAAAATCGAAATAAGAACGCTTGCTTATAGTTATCTCATATGGACTTAAAGAACAACTCATTGCTGTGCCAAGACTGGATAATTCTTCAGGCAAAGAACAGGCGCAGGCTATTTGAAGGCAATCTTAGATTGAAATCTCAAAAACAAAGTCCAAATTCTCTGTTGTGATACTACGGCTTCGAATACAGGTCGTTTTAATAGTGCTTGTACGCTCCTTGAGCAACAATTTGATAGGGAAATGCTTTTTTTCACTTGCCACCATCATGTATACGAACTGGTGTTAAAGGCCGTATTCGAAGTGAAAATTAAACAAGTGACAACAAGCCCCAATATTCCACTCTTTAAAAAGCTCAAAGAGAATTGGAAAAACATCGATCCCACTAAAATACAGTGCTATAGAGAAACAGTGGAACTGTTCAGAACCGTACCCGAACTTAAAAATTTGCTTGACTTTTACCGAAATGAACTTGAAAATGTTATGGTCAGAGAGGACTATCGAGAGTTGATCAAACTTTCTATGGTATTTTTTAGGTGGAAATGCAGAAAAAAAAATTAAAATCAGACCTCCGGGTGCCATGCACCAAGCTAGATAAATGGCCCGAGCGATTTACTCCCTAAAACTATCATTATTTAGGTCTCAGCTGAAATTAAACACCAAGGATAAGAAAGCACTGTTAGATGTCTGCTTGTTTATCGTAACAATCTATGTTAAACCATGGCTTCAATGCATTTTGGCAGTTGAAGCACCCTACAAAGATTTGTGCTTTTTGAAATCTTTGAAAGCTTACGGAAATGTGAATGAAAATATCTCGAAAGCTGCTTTACAGAAATTTCTCCAGAATGTATGGTATTTGACTGATGAAATAGCAGTATTAGCACTTTTTGATGATTATGTGGACGAAGAAACAAAATTAAAAATGGTGGCAAATTTATATAGAGAAAATTTCTCGACCCATGAGAAAATATACATTCCATCGAAGGAAGAACTTTATGGTTCATTGTATGGTGAGTTAGATACATTGATTTTGTAATTGTTTATTTAGTTATTTATTTATATCACGCAATTGTTACTTTTTTTTTACAGAAAAAAGCATCGATGATTTCATATCATTCAAAAGCCATTAATTGTTTTCTAGACTCAAAACTGATGATAGTTTTCTCAACGAGAGTCCCTCTTCATGGGAGGATAACGCTTCTTTTCTAGACGCGAAAAAGACGATATCAATACTTAGAGCAGTGAACGATACAGCTGAAAGAGCGGTAAAACTAATGCAGGACTTTCATGGATTAATAACGGTTGAGGAGGAACAAAAACAAGTTTTGTTACGTTGCGTACAAGAACACACGAAGATCTATCCTGACTGTAAAAAGCAAACATTGAAACGAAAATATGTTCAGTAATGTTTCTTTTACTGTAATATGTTAATAAATATCTGCTTTGAATAAAATGGTGTCTTATGTACCAAAGAAACATACATTTTACAATCTTTCCATAGTATTCCCCATACAAGATCTCACGTTCAAGTTTGAATTAAAGTCGGCACGGGTTACCGTTATCTTATGGCAATAATACATTTTATTTAAGTTACTGAGGTGAAATAGAAAAAAAATAGAGGGTATGCGTATTCGACTTTGCAAAAAAAAAAATTTACCTTGTATCTTGGGACACCCTAGCCCATACTTACACCCTAATTCTAAAAAATTGAATTTTACAGTATTTATTAAAAATGCCTATTAATTAAAAATTATTTATATCTAATAATAAATATTGTATAACTTAGTAAAACTTAAAATATAGTGTTGTATAAGAAATAGAGCCCTGGAGGAATCTTTCGATTTTATTTTGACGTGAACTATATTTTGAAAATAACGCAACGTAGAATTAAATTGTGAAAAAAAAGTAATTATTGTGTCTTAACAACAAAAAGGTAACGTCGAGATTAATAAAAAATTATGTGTTGGGCGCCACTCCTGGAAACTAGGAGAAAGAATAATAAAAAATAAAAATAAAAAAATAATAAATACAAATAAACTTTAGCTCGACTAATTTGAACAAATGCACGATGACTCTAAAAACTCGAGACCACTGGGTGTGGTTGGAGAACGTTTACCTAGATATTATAATGTCAATGTTACAATGGTGTGCTGTAAGTTTCCACCAGAGTTGAGAGTTCTTAAAATTAAAAAAAAAAAAATTAGCAATTTAAATACAATGGATCATTAAAACAAAATGTACTAATTGAGATTGCAATATAAAAAACAATTGTTGAAACTTTTGTGGGTTATTATTATTATCATTATTGTTTCCCTTTTACTACATCCCAAACCTACCTAAGGATATCCGAATAAATATAAGGCTAATATGACAAAATAAAATATATGATATTACATAAATTCTTAAACAAAGTTAAACAATTAAATGAACAATCTCTGAACAGGATTAAATTTAGGAGTTTTAATATATATATAATAATAGAGTGAAAGAAAATAATATATAAATATAGGCTAAACTTTTATATAATATATAGTTTTGAGTAAGACAAAAAAAATGGTATTGTTGAGGAAAAAGAAGAAAAAAATCAATAGAATTAATATTTTTACATAAAAATAAAATATTAATCAATTCCCTGGAATAGATAGAGTCTGAATGTATTTAGTCCTTTCTGAAAGTTTATGCATATATCCTGATAGCTTGATAAAAAAATGAGAAATAAAATATATTTAAATTGAAGATTTGGCTGGACCTCACCAATGAATTCATCCATGTTGAAACAGAATGTCTGAAGTCTGTTTCCTTTTATTTATTCCAACTCGTCCACAATTTGAAGAAATAAACACTCTAGTTCGTCTCCAGACACTTAACTTTCCATTTTGAATGCTTGCACTTTTACTTTCGAACCATTGTTCCACTTGAAAACTAAATTTAATTAGGAGCTATAGAGATTTTGCTCCATGTTAAATGACACTCCGGAAGAAAAGAAAGACCTTATCCTCTTCAAAAAATGTTCTAAGTTTCAAATTTATAAACGTTCTTTTTTTCTACCAAGTCCAAAGAAAAACTAATACATTAAAATAAAAAATAAAAGGTTGGCTATGAACTGAATATAAAATAAAATACAAATTTAATATCAAGATTTAAATATATGTCAGTGTTTCTTAAAAGAATTAAATGTTTATTTTAATCTGTCAAAATTGAAATGCGCGCTATTTTAGAGGTATTTACATCTCGTCTTCTTTTTCCTTTTTTTCTTACTACTTTTACAAGCACGAGACTCGCCACTCATTTGTTCATCATATCTGCGCACACGTTGAAATAAATCATGGCTGACATTCAAAATAAATAGAAGAGAAGTCAACAGACCTCTTGGAAGGAAATTAATATGTTTTATAAAAGGTAAGTGTTCTTCCTTTGGTCAAAATTAATTGTTTAAGTTATTTAAAACAGTGTTAGACGTTCTATATTCCGTCCTTTTAATTTATTTAAATGGATGTAAATATTATTTTTCACGCCGGCGACACAGCGTGTTTCAAACGAAAATAAACTTGAAACTATTTACAAAGATTGGGAACAATATAGGGAAATAAATGGTAGGGTGGCAAATAACGTTACAAAATATTGTGTTAAAGCAGGACTTCTGAACGCTAAATTCTCGCATACTGAGTCAAACTTACTTATTTACTTAAGTCAATCAATTTTTTTTGTGCACTCAGCATTACTACTTGTTCGGGATATCCGAAGATTAGAATTAATTGAGTAAAGATTTAGGGATTAGACTTAAGCATATTTGTACCCTTATTTTAGTGAATTTAGAGCGTAGAATAATTTAGGAGGCAAAAACACCATCAGTACATCTGAACGGGATTCCATCCTCTATATATCCGTCACCAGGGAACCAATATATTTCAAGATTGACACCACATACTATGCAATCACTGATATGGGCAAAACTAAAAATACATTAGAATGATACACAATAAGTGTGGGAAGAAAATACAGAAAGTGGTCCCAAAATAAGATTTTTATTTTATAAAGTTGTTACAGAGATACTTAGAAAGTTCAAATTTATTTAATTATTTAATTCCTAGCACAGTATTTTGAATAATTCTATAATGTAATCTGTTTTATATACACCATGTCTTGCTAGCCATAAAGATTAAAATGCGTATTATAACTTGTTTTGTTATTTTTGAAAACTAATCCTCAGTATATAATCAGCTAGTATTTTAACCCTGACCTCCCCGTAACCAGAAAACCACACAAGATGAGACAGAAGCCTTTTTACAGTGAGCCCAATGGCACGAACATTAATAGTCAGTCAAAAAAGTAAAAAAAAAGTTTATTCAAACAATTTTTCCGTTTGGGATTAAATTTAAAATGTATATGATCTATATACTATGATTTTGGTTTGAAGAGCAGTCTAGAAAATCCAAACGTATTTCTTTGAAGCCAACACTGATAACATATTACTGTATTATTTGTGTTATTTTGTAGTTATTAATAATATCTATCAACATTAACAGGTGCAGATAGCATGACTTGATGTATGGATATATTAAAAATGTTTAAGAAGCTTTAGTAACTACCAGATACTGTTATGCCTACAAAAATCAGCATACAGACAAACACACACACACACACGAACATACTAATTAACAATATTTTAAAACTTAACTATAAAATTCATTATAAATTATCATAATAATTATTAATATTATTAGGGTTTAAAGACCCATCGAAACATTGAGGACATTAAGGCCTTGAACGATATTAAAAACATAGTAAAATCCCATTAGAGGAGACACATAATAATTCACTCTCAGAATATACAGGTGAATACACAATATACAAAACAAATGATATAAATATAAAATAATATTTAACAATATGATAAAATACCCATCTAAGACACTCCATAGGAGTGCTCAAATAGGCTCTTAGTACAAATTGAGTGATAAACCAGCTAAAAAAAACCACAGGTGTATCACTCCAATAAAAAGACAAAACAAACATAAAACGTTACAATGACCAAACATGTTAAAATAATAATGCGTTAAAAGGACAAAACAAACATGTTAAAGTGTACTAAAATTGTTAAAACGACAAAACAAACATATTAAAATATACTAAAATGTTAAAATATCTCAATATGAGATAAAACGCAGATGAGTCACTTTACGAAAGTGTTAGAAACAGCACTCAAGTTGGCATTGGAAAACAATGTTTTGCGTTGCTTGGACACGTTTGTAAACAAGATTATGATTCTTTACTGTTGTAATGGTAGATTGTATTGCTTTGGAGATTTGTGAGGCAATGGTACTTTAATGTTCTCTGTATTGTGATTTTAATTTATTCAAAATAATATATTCATTTTTCCGTATCAATTTGTACCTAACATCTGGCGACCGTGACAGGACTTAGTTGGAAAAATGAGTGATATTAACAGTTTGAATAGGAAACGTGGTGTATATCGCAGAACTTTTACAAAAGCAACAAATTCACTAAAAGTGTTGCTGGAGATGGAAGAAATGGATATCATCGCGATCCAAGGAAATTATACGTTGCTGGAAGAAAAGGCTAACCTCTTACACAGTTTGGATCAGGAGATCTTCCAACACCTCATAGAGACAGAGGCAACAGAAGAAGACCTGATCAATGAGGTAGAGGTAGTGGACGACTACAAACGTAAGTTCCATGTTTTAGCAGCTGCAGTCTCCGATGCTGTTGCTGGTCGGAAAAGAGAACATGAAAATGAGGCTCACTATTCCGTGAGTACTAACCAAAATTTAAAAAGTAAATATCGTCTTCCAAAGATTGAATTCCGAAAATTCAGTGGAAATTTACGAGATTGGTTGGGTTTTTGGAACCAGTTTCAGAAGATTGACGCGGATCAGGAGTTAGATAATGCAGACAAATATGAATATCTTATCCAGGAAACTTTACCCAATTCCAAAGCCCGTGATATTGTCGACAGTTTCCCGGCCACTGGAGAAAACTATCCCAAAGCCATACAGAAACTTAAATCACGTTTTGGTAAAGATTCTTTATTGGTAGAGGTTTACACTAGATAATTATTATCACTAATGAATGCCAGAAGCGTTCCTGATGTCTCTTCTCTGTATGATAAAATCGAAACTCACCTTAGTGCTTTGGAGAGTCTTAAGGTAACTTCAGAGAAATATGCTGCAATGTTGTTCCCTATGATAGAATCATGTTTGACTACAGATATGTTACGTGCTTGGCAGAGGAGTGGTGGAGGAAAAGAAAAGGAGCCTGAAGAACGTCTTAAGAGTTTGATGAAGTTCCTGGAGAATGAAGTAGAAGGGGAGGAGAGGATCAAGCTTGCTGTCAAAACTCTATCTAAAGGTACCATCACTACTAACCCTGATAAGTCAAAAGGTAAGAAGAAAGATTCTGAAAGTTACAATGAAGATATATTACCTTCAGCAGCTGCTCTAGTGGAGTGGAGTCCTCTGGTAGCATGTATATTTTGTGATAGGTCTCATGTTAGTGACAACTGCTTCTTAGCAAAGAAGATGACTTTAAGGGAAAGAATCTCCCTTTTGAAGGATAAGAAAGCATGCTTTCTTTGTTTGAAGACAGGTCATATTTCAAAATTGTGCAGAACTAAGTTAAAATGTGATATCTGTAGTAAAAGACACAACAGTCTAATATGTCAAGACTCAAAGCATTCAAGAGATGCTTCTAATATGAAACTTCACTCTCATTCTTTGATTTCCAACGAAAAGGAGAGTAGCAGTGGGTTGCCGAATGTGCTTTTACAAACTTTGAAGGTTAGGTTAGTTAGAGACACCTCTGTTGTAGAGGTCAGGGCAATGCTTGATACTGGTAGTCAGAGATCTTATATTCTTAACTCAGTAGCAGAGAAGTTAGGTTACCCTTGTCATCGCACTGAAACCCTATGACACTCGCTGTTCGGTGGTGTAGTAGCCGAAGAAAGACTACATTCATGCTATAGGATATTTTTGGAAAGTTTAGGGAAACCTTATGCATGCAATTTTGAAGTCTTAGGAGAACAAGTGATTACAGGGTACCGTTATTTTCAAAAGGGTTCATGGTTGAAGGAACTTAAGGCAAAGAAAATACAGATCAATGATAATGAAGGTCCCATTGAGGTATTAATAGGAGCTGATGTAGCTGGAAAGTTAATGACAGGACAAACATGTAGACTGAGTAACGGTCTTGTTTGTATTGAGACCCTGCTTGGATGGACCATAATGGCCAAAGCAGTTTCCAGTGATTATTCTGCTTCGACCAACGTTGTTACTTCTCTCTATATTGGAGATATTTCTGTGGAAAACCTGTGGGAGCTAGATGTACTTGGCATCAGTGATCCTGTCGTAAGAAAAACTAAAGATGAAGCAAAAGCAGCAACAATGGAACATTTCCTACGAACTGTATGTATAAATGAAAAAAACAGGTATGAAGTTCATTTGCCTTGGAAGGACAATCAACCGTTTCTTACATCCAATAAGGTCATGGTTGAGAAAAGGCTATTAAGCACTGACAAGAAATTGAAAACCCTTGGACTACGTGAGAAATATGGTAGTATTTTTACTCAGTGGAAAAAGGACAAGATTATTGAGCCTGCTCCAGAGGATGGGAGTTTCAAACATTATCTACCTCATCGCGCTGTATTGAAGGAAACAAGTACGACTACACCCGTGCGCCCTGTATTTGATGCCTCGGCAAAGGAGTTTGGAACCCCTTCTCTAAATGATTGTTTGTATGATGGTCCCAACCTAATTGAATTGATCCCGGCTATCCTTCATAGATTCAGGGAGAGGAAAATAGGAATTGTTGCAGACATTAAAAAGCTTTTCTTCAAATAAGTATCCGTGAAGAAGATAGGAACTATCTCTGTTTTATGTGGTGGAATGAATCTGAGCATATCTATGAGATCTTCAGACACACTAGAGGTGTATTCAGCTTAACATGTAGTCCCTTCTTCTTGGTGGAAGTTTTGGAGTATCATTTGAGGAAATATTTACAAAAACCCCGTTTCAATCCTCTGATCATTAAGAGACGTCTACAGAGCTTCTATGTAGACAATGTTGTCACGAGCATTGACGGTGAATTAGAAGTAGATCAGTTTATCCGGCAATCTAGTGAGGTCTTGTCTGAAGGCAGATTTAATTTGAGAGGATGGCAATTCACGCAAGACAAGGGAAAATCGACACCTCTTTCTTCTGTCATAGGAATGTTGTGGGATCGGCAAAATGATACGTTGCTTCTGAATGTGGACTGGTTGAATAGGTGTGATGTAGGAGAAGTGACGAAAAGGAAAATTTTGTCTCTTGCGCAAAGAATTTTTGATCCTGTGGGAGTGACCTGTCCCGTTACTCTATGTGCAAAACTGTTGATTCAGAGGACATGGAAGACACGCATTGGATGGGATACAGAGGTAGATGAAAAATCCAAAGCTGAGTTTCTCACCTGGGTAAAGGATCTGCTTCTACTGGTGGAGATCAAGATTCCTCGGTGGTTTGGAAGAAGTGATCGTGTACAAATTCATGTCTTCTGTGACGCCAGTCAACATGCTTATGCGGCGGGTGTTTTCATTAGATGCGAATCCAGTGATCATCACACAAATGTGCAGTTATGTGAAGCAAGATCACGCGTAGCCCCCTCAAAGAAATAACTATCCCTAGATTAGAATTGTTAGGAGCTACAATTGGTGCGAGGTTGCTAAGAGGTGTGCTGGAATCTACTTGTTTGAAGGTTTTTGATGTTTTTTTATGGTCGGATTCTTCTACAGTGCTGGCGTGGATTTGTAGGAATGATAACTGGTCTGTTTTTGTAAGAAATCGGGTGAATGAGATCAGGAACTTGACCGATCCCAGTCATTGGAGACACATTCCAGGTTCAATGAACCCAGCTGATTTGCCATCACGTGGATGTTCTGTTTCTCAGCTGGTAGATTCCCAATGGTGGGAGGGCCCTGCCTGGTTACACGAATCACCAAACTGTTGGCCTCGAGCAAAACCTGTGTATGAAGAAAAAGACATATCTGAGGAGATGAATAAAATTCCAGTGAATTCTCTTACTATAGTCGACAAAGTTTCACCCTGGTATGCAAGATATTTTTCCAGTTATCGAAGAATAGTTTGTCTAATTGCATGGATTCTTCGTTTCTGGAAGAATTGTCTAGGACAAGAGAAAATTTCACAAGAAAATCTGGAAGCTAGTGAACTAGAGAAGGCTGAAATTAGACTCATTAGTTTCATTCAAAAGGAAAGTTTCCACGTGCCATCTGATAAACGATTATCCTCGCTAAATCCTTTTGTGGAAGACGGTGTCCTTAGATTTAAAACACGATTACTCCTTAGAGAAGATATGAAGCTGTTCAGATTCCCTATGATTCTCCCAGCGCACCATGTTGTTGTTTTCCTTCTCATTATGGAAGAGCATAAGAAACAAAATCACATCGGAGTGCAACTTCTTCTTAATTACCTAAGACATGTTTCTAGATTATTGGTGGGAGGAGAACTGTGGGAAAAGTTATAAGTCATTGTGTCAGATGCCGGAGGCATGAGGGAAAACATGCGTAGGTAGCTCCAGCTCCTTTACCGCTCAACCGCATAAGAGAGGCATCTGTGTTTAAGGTAATAGGGGTTGACTTGGCGGGTCCTCTGTTTCTAAAAGATAAGTATAAAGCATGGATTTTAGTTTTCACTTGTGCTGTCTACCACGCAGTACATCTGGATTTGATTACTTCTCTCTCCACCGAAGCTTTCCTTCAATTTTCCAGCGTTTTGTTGCTCGAAGAGGGAATCCTTCTGTTATTTACTCTGACAATGGCACCAACTTCACTGGTGCCAATAACGCTTTTCAAACACTTGATTGGGAAAAGATTTCTAAACATAGCTCGGTTGAACGTATCACTTGGAAATTTAACCCTCCTATTGCTCCATGGTGGGGAGGCTTCTGGGAAAGGTTAATAAGAGTAATAAAACAACTTTTGAAGCGAGTTTTGGGTAAGGCTTGCCTAACTTTCCAAGAAATGCTTACTCTTCTCTGCAGTATAGAAGCTGCCATTAACTCTAGACCACTGACATACCTGGCAGAAGATTGTGACGACATATGTCCTCTCACCCCGGCTTGTTTTCTACAAGAAATAAAGGAAATTGTGTACCACCCCCTTGTCCTCTCATAGACAAAGGCTGGTGCACAAATTTAAAAAACAGAATGCAAAATTTAAAAAAAAATACAACAAATGATATTTGCAGTGGAGCCGATAGAACAATATGTGACGAATAGGCCTGTCTCTCTGACCTATACATCATTTTGTGTTATCATGAACTCTCTCATCAATATCACTAGCTGAATAGACATAAAATATATATATATATATATATATATATTAGGGGAAGAGGGCGAGAATATCTAAGAGTTATGACTTTAACTAATATTAAGAAAAATATTTGAGAGAAAAATAATATATATTTATTATGAAACATAACAATATTAGTGAATATATATATTGATATTAAGAAAAACAATCATAAAAAAGGTAAATATATACATAAATCGGGTTAAGCCCACAATAGTAACGTAGTTATCACAAATGGGTTAAGCTCGCAAAGATGAAATAGTCTTCATGACACGTGGTACAAAAAGTACTATATGAGTACCAAAAGTTTACAACACGACCCCTATTGGGTCTCTATGGCAATCCGCCATACAGCTAAGTTTAACTCGGCCATCTTTGGGCGATAGTTCAACAAACAACAAACTAGAATCTTTTGTATTAAATAATTGGAATATCTCTCATTTACTAGGGTATCATTACTATCAAAAGTACCTATTGTGCAAAAGGCATAGTCTACAAAACAAAACATAAAACAAGTACGTACAAAATATACGGCCGGAAGGGCAAATGAGACCCCTCGGCTCTCATAGGCAACACGCCATGCGTGGCCTTGCAAAGTCATGTAAAGTTACTTTTGTTTACAGTAATAAATTTCCTTCTGAGCCAGATGGGCTTTTAAACATGATTCCTGTAGTCTATCATTATAAACATTTAAACTAATCATGGCAAAGATTTGCGTCCTGAGGGGACTTTATTTCTCTTTAAAAAAAAATACCTAAATTTAGTCCATGATTACATTTTTTTTTGTACATATTTTTTTGAGAATAATTGACGTGTGTCCAAAAGGGAATTTTGAATTTACAAAGTCCGAAAATAGAATTTATACCTTAATATCATCCTAGATGTCTTTCGACACCGCCGAACCAAGAAGTGAAGTTTAAACTAAACGACACCGGTATATAAATGATTTAATACTGAGAGGGGGGAACAAAAGGGGAAAACAGAACACAGTAGAACATAGACACGGACCAGAGGGAAGCGGTGAAACATCATGGAGAGGAACAACCTATAACCTTGGAGAAGAGACTCGAACCTTCCTTCTTTTCTTTTTTTATTTACGTGGCCTCCTCTACGTCACGCTTTCCCATGATTCATAGTGTGATTCAGTGTCTAACACGACACGCCTTTATTTCTGTTAGTTTTCACTCAACACTCCGACGAGGATGTAGTGCTCGCGTGGGGGGGGGGGGGGGGAGTTCGATCTGCCGGTGAGGCAGTCTGCGGTGAATGGGGCATCAGGTGAGTAGATAATTGTCTATTTCTTTAGGTGTCTTGAATAATGTTCATTTGCACAGCTTTACGTTCGGTTGTTGTAACGTTTATCGGAATAAAACGTTACAAATCTCGCCCCTTGACAGATGGGCGACGGGCTGTTCAGCGACTCTCGGACGACTCTGAGTCTGTAGCTGAGTAACTCAATCCTTTAGGCAAGCACTGATGCGTCTCATCCCCCACGGCAACATCCCACGTGACTTCGGGCATCTGGCAGTGGCACGAGAACTCCAAAAACTGAGCATTCCTCAGAAGACCTAACTCAGTCTCATCTCCACAACTCTCCAACGTAAAGGGATGGATGGGAGGTGGCAAAACTGGGAGCGGGGGGGCCCTCTCAGGATTAACTATAACAGAAAGTAAATAAGCAGTACCACATTCTCTATGACACATATAGAGATTTCTAGTCTTTCACTGGATCAGTTCACTTTTTTTGTCAGTCCGTCTTTCCAGAGGCAAGTTCTAGAACTTTAACACACAGTTTTATTTTTTACAACTTTTCTCATCAAGGTTCTCTAAGCACTGTCAAACACTGCATAACCAGAGTTCGTTTGTTTCAGACACAATATTTTCTTATAGAAAGTTCACTCAATATCTTTTCATGAAGAAAGTTTATTCAATATGTGTCAAAATATAGCTCAATTTTAAATCTTACTAATTTAATAAAGAATTAACTCTAAAAGCTCATGACAAAATTTTCCAAATATACTTAGAATTAAATTCTATCAAATTTACAAAAAACTCTCCTACAGCTTACGACACAACAATGAACACATACTTTGGATTAAATTCTTCTAACTTAATTTTCCTACAGCTCACAACACAACAAATGGACGACATGCTTCGAAGCATCTCTTTTGGGTGGACGTAACGAGCTCTATACGAAAATTTTAACTAATACAGACTTAACCTAAATTAACCTAAACTTAACCTAAACTAGACAGTGGCTACCTAGTCACCACGGTGGCTACCCAGCCACTACCTAGTGACCTCCTGATGCAACGCATCTACGACGGGATGATTTTCAAGTGGCTCACATGAGCTCTTCTGGAAATATTCTCGTCCTCCAGGTTTTTTAAACGGACGCTGACGGGAGTCAGAAACTGATCAATCAGCCATGGACCACTCCATTTTTCACACAACTTGGCTGAGATCTTCTCGATAGCGGAGCTGAGGGGGAACTCCTTACACAGTACCGCATCACCAACTTTAAAGGGGACGGGAATCCTACCCTTATTATAATTAGCCGCTACCCTCCGTTGAGCCTTTCTTAAATTTCCCAGCGCAATGCTACATCTATCTGCATGGGGAACTACGTCATTCTCCTCTAGCAAGGGGTGGATGTCCCATACCGATAACAGGGGGTGATTTAACTCTCTTCCTAAAAAAACAGAAGCCGGGTAGGAACCTATAGAGTCGTGATACGCAGTGTTGAATGCTAAATTTAAAAACTCTAATTCCTGATCCCACTTACTCTGAACTTGATGGTGGAACACCGTGAGAGCTATGACTAAATTCCTGTTGAACCTTTCTACCTGATTAGGGCCTGGATGGTACGGGCTAGTTGTAATGTGCTTGATGCCCCACCCAAAACACATATCCCTAAAAAGCGCTGACCTAAAACAAGGACCATTATCGCTCACAATGGCGCGAGGGGCTCCATGAAATGTCCAAATCCTTCTGCACAACGCATTAACAGTAGTAGAAGCCTTCATGTCCCGAAGGGGGATCAAAAAAACAAATTTTGAAAACGCATCGATGAGAACTAAAATGCAGGTGTTTCCCAGAGTAGAGCGGGTGATAGGACCTATATAGTCAACAAAAACCTTTTATTAAGGACGATGGGCGACATCGGCCGAATGTAGCCCAATGCGGGAGTTTTGCGCCGGTTTAGCTTTCTGGCAATCGATGCAACGGCTAACCCAGGATTTGACGTCGTTATACAAGCCGGGCCAAAAAAACTCATGGGAAATCTTTCGGACCGTTTTCAGGACACCTAGGTGACCTCCAAAGGCAGAATTATGAAAATACTTCAACAGCATCGATCTCACAGCTAGGGGAACAACAATCTTTCTTCCTTTACCACGCTGATTGTAAGAAACTAAAAGACCTCTAAATAACCCAAATGATCCCACTTTCTCTCCTTTCTCAAGCTGCTCGATGATTTCCCTACACCACTGGTCGTTGCGTTGATGATCACTAATAGAAATGAATGACTCAGGGATGGTTTTTATGACACAGGCGGGGGCGCTGATCTCGTCAGCTGTTACAAGGGGCTGGTCTTCAGTCATGCGCGACAAGGCGTCGGCAGTAACATTGTTCTTTCCAGAAATGTGGTGAGTTGTGAACTTGAAGCGGGATAACCTCCAAACCCATCTCCCGATCTTGCCGAGTTGCTTGGGATGTTGCCACATCCAAGCAAGAGCCATATTATCAGTGTACAACTCGAACTCCCTTTGCTCAAGGTAGTCGGCAAACCACTCGACACCGTATATACATGCGATACATTCCTTCTCGTACGAGCTATATTTCTGCTCAGAAACAGTGAGCGTACGGCTGGCAAACGCCACTGGTCTAACACCTTCAGAAGACCTTTGGGATAACACTGCGCCCAAAGCTATTGATGATGCGTCCACATGAAGCAAGAAGGGGCTCGAAAAATCGGGCATCCTAAGGACCTCTGGGGAGATAATCTTTTGCTTGAGAGTGTCAAAAGCCTGAGATTGAGCTTCTCCCCAAACAAATGTAGCTCCCTTTTTTTTGAGTGAATTAAGGGGGGCGGCGATATCAGAGAACATGGGGATGAAACGGGAGTAGTAGGCGCACATGCCGACAAATCTCATAACTCCTTTGAGATTCCGGGGAGGGGGGTATTCTATGATTGGCTTAATCCTATCGGGGTCAATCAGCAAGTTACCACACGAGATTACATAACCTAAATACTTAATTGAGGGTTTAGCCCACACGACCTTATCCGGGTTTACGGTCAGCCCAACCTTACGTAAACGACACAATACACTGTCAAGATGGGCAACATGATCTTCAATATTATCACTATACACACAGATGTCGTCAAGATAATTAAAAACATATTTGTACTTTAGATCAGACAGGACGTGGTCAAGGACGCGACTCAGCGCTTGACCTCCAATGCTACAGCCAAGGGGTACTCTGTTGAATTCGTATTGTTGCCAAGGGGTCACGAAAGCAGTATATTTTTTTGAAGACTCAGTTAGGGAACATTGCAAAAAACTGGCGTTGAGGTCGATGACACTAAATACCTTAGCCCTGCCTAGATGCTGAAACGCAGATTCAATGCTCGGCATTGGATATGGATCAAATTGGATTTTCTTGTTGATTTTGCGATAATCCACAATTAGTCTATGCCCTTCCCCTTTTTTAGGAATAATGAAGGCCGGACTGGCGTACGGGGAATTGGAGGGGCGAATCACACCTTTAACCTCAAGATCATGAATGAGTTGTCGGAAGATCTCCATTTTAGGGGGAGCGCACGAATAAGGGCCAGACCTTACAGGGATATTGTCATCGACAATAATATCATACGGCATGATATCACACTTCCCTAGCCTCGGGGTAATAACGTCAGGAAACTTTGAAATAACACCTTGAATGACATCATCATAATTATCTAAATAAACAAACGATGGACTGGAAGTTATAACACACAAGGAAATTTTAACCTTAGGGGAGAATTCAAAATAAAGCTCTCTTCTAGATAGGTTCAAAACAGCACCAGTCTGCCATAAAACATCATTTCCTAAAATGACTTCGTAAGGAATCGAGGGCACACAATACATTTTTCTCACCCACGAGAAACCATCTAATTTTATAGGTAACAAAACCATACTGTTGACAGTCAACAAGCTACTATTTCCTAATACAAATATTCTTTCTTCCACTACTTCTAAACTATAATCAACCAGTCTCTCAATCTTCTTAAGTAACTCTGCACTAATAAAGGACGCACAAGAACCAGAATCTAATAATGCGTACCCATCATGAGTACCTATTGATATTCTAACCACAGGGGGAGGGGGTGAACACTTCCTTCTACTTTGACGCGCAGTGGGCCCTCCACTAATACTACGCGTTATAAGTTTCCCAGGGGGCACTGACGCTGGTAATGCCCCAATTGATGACACCGAAAACACCTAACTTTAGATTTATCCGGGAGGAGAGAGGGTTTGCTCCTATAGCCCACGTTATTTCCATCTTTTAACTGAGAAGGGGGCCTATACTTTTCGGATATCCTAGCTGGAGGGGGGGTAAGCTTCCCGCGATCGCCGGTTTACTATAACTACTTGCCGGATGGGCCTCTAAATACTCGCTCTCCGCTTGTAACGATCCTTCTATACTTGAGGCCAGACTATACAGCTCAGAAATAGTACAAGGTTTGAAAGAGAAGACAAAATGTCTACGAGTGAGAGGGGAGACATTTTCCAAAATTAACTCTACAACTTCTCTTTCCGAGAACTTCAGGTTTAAAATCCCCGCTGCTTCGGAGATTGAAAGAATAAATAGTCTAAGCGACTCGTGAGGGTATTGAAAACGGTGAACAAAAATATTACTGAGTCTCTGTCTCTCTGTCCTGTTCACTAAGGACTCTAAGGCTCTATCTTTAACAATGTCCCAAGAGAGACCTAATTGGATACCCTGGGTGATAATATGGGTCAAAAAACCAGACGTTTTCCCAATGCACAAGGTTAAAAACTCCTGGTCCCCTACTAACTTAAGCTTGTTTACCCTGTCAATTGCTAAAAGAAATTGAAACAGCTCTATACTTGACTGACCGTCACAGGTAGCAATATCCTTTAAACAATCTCGGGACATATTTACTTTAACCTTAATGGAGGGGTTAGTATGCGACAAGTTCTCAATACTATGGGGAGTTGGCTCTCCTACTTCCAGCCTGTTTTCTACGGCTATGTCTTCCTTTCCCTGATCTGATGGAATTTGGCTCGCACTAAGGCCAAGTTCACAAGAAAGAGGATTGCTAGACTTACATATATTCTGCGAGAGTAGAGCACGCAACTGGCTAACTGTGGCTGTGGGGGAGTGCGGGATATTTCTCCGGTCCAGCTCCGCTACGAGTTCATCTGCTTTGAGCACGTACACTTCAGATTTTGAAGAAATCCGGCTAGTTCCAGTGGCGGAGTCCATGGCCGAGGATGAGTTTATGAAAAACAAATTTTACAACAATAATTATATGTTCTTTCAAGCTGGCTCTGCAATAGCAGTGTAGGCGCAGGAATTGTACCACTCCCTTGTCCTCTCATAGACAAAGGCTGGTGCACAAATTTAAAAAACAGAATGCAAAATTTTTAAAAAAATACAACAAATGATATTTGCAGTGGAGCCGATAGAACAATATGTGACGAATAGGCCTGTCTCTCTGACCTATACATCATTTTGTGTTATCATGAACTCTCTCATCAATATCACTAGCTGAATAGACATAAAATATTATATATATATATATATATATATATATATATATATATATATATATTAGGGGAAGAGGGCGAGAATATCTAAGAGTTATGACTTTAACTAATATTAAGAAAAATATTTGAGAGAAAAATAATATATATTTATTATGAAACATAACAATATTAGTGAATATATATATTGATATTAAGAAAAACAATCATAAAAAAGGTAAATATATACATAAATCGGGTTAAGCCCACAATAGTAACGTAGTTATCACAAATGGGTTAAGCTCGCAAAGATGAAATAGTCTTCATGACACGTGGTACAAAAAGTACTATATGAGTACCAAAAGTTTACAACACGACCCCTATTGGGTCTCTATGGCAATCCGCCATACAGCTAAGTTTAACTCGGCCATCTTTGGGCGATAGTTCAACAAACAACAAACTAGAATCTTTTGTATTAAATAATTGGAATATCTCTCATTTACTAGGGTATCATTACTATCAAAAGTACCTATTGTGCAAAAGGCATAGTCTACAAAACAAAACATAAAACAAGTACGTACAAAATATATGGCCGGAAGGGCAAATGAGACGCCTCGGCTCTCATAGGCAACACGCCATGCGTGGCCTTGCAAAGTCATGTAAAGTTACTTTTGTTTACAGTAATAAATTTCCTTCTGAGCCAGATGGGCTTTTAAACATGATTCCTGTAGTCTCTCATTATAAATATTTAAACTAATAATGGCAAAGATTTGCGTCCTGAGGGGACTTTATTTCTCTTTAAAAAAAAATACCTAAATTTAGTCCATGATTACATTTTTTTTGTACATATTTTTTTGAGAATAATTGACGTGTGTCCAAAAGGGAATTTTGAATTTACAAAGTCCGAAAATAGAATTTATACCTTAATATCATCCTAGATGTCTTTCGACACCGCCGAACCAAGAAGTGAAGTTTAAACTAAACGACACCGGTATATAAATGATTTAATACTGAGAGGGGGGGAACAAAAGGGGAAAACAGAACACAGTAGAACATAGACACGGAGCAGAGGGAAGGGGTGAAACATCATGGAGAGGAACAACCTATAACCTTGGAGAAGAGACTCGAACCTTCCTTCTTTTCTTTTTTTATTTACGTGGCCTCCTCTACGTCACGCTTTCCCATGATTCATAGTGTGATTCAGTGTCTAACACGACACGCCTTTATTTCTGTTAGTTTTCACTCAACACTCCGACGAGGATGTAGTGCTCGCGTGGGGGGGGGAGAGAGAGTTCGATCGGCCGGTGAGGCAGTCTGCGGTGAATGGGGCATCAGGTGAGTAGATTATTGTCTATTTCTTTAGGTGTCTTGAATAATGTTCATTTGCACAGCTTTACGTTCGGTTGTTGTAACGTTTATCGGCATAAAACGTTACAATTGGAGTTCCAGAATGTGATGCCTTGGATGCTAAAAGCCTGAACCGACGAAACCATCATCTTCTCAATCTAAGAAATGAATTAAAGAAGAGGTTTCAGCACGAGTATCTGGGACTTTTGGCACTTAGTAAACGGAACAACAAGTTCACTACTTTGTTCAAGATTGGTGATATAGTCTAAGTTGGATCAGATGGTTCCAAAAGGATGGAATGGCCCCTGGGAAAAATTGTGGAGTTGTTTCCTGGATCCGATAGCATAACAAGGCTTGCAAGAGTCGTGACTACTAAAGTGTAATTTTGAGACCTATACAACGACTCTAACCACTAGAGGTTCCTGATGTTGGATGTGAAAGACTGAGGACCTCGTTCGAGGAGAAGAGATTTGCTTCTTCCAAAGATCCTTCTAGAAAGGAAGTACAGCCTCCAAAGACCACACGTTCTAGCAGAAGAGTTAACGTCCCCTCACGATATACCGATTAGATGAGGATATCCATCCTCAACGGTGGGAGGATGTTAGAAACAGCACTCAAGTTGGCATTGGAAAACAATGTTTTGCGTTGCTTGGAGACGTTTGTAAACAAGATTATGATTCTTTACTGTTGTAATGGTAGATTGTATTGCTTTAGAGATTTGTGAGGCAATGGTACTTTAATGTTCTCTGTATTGTGATTTTAATGTATTCAAAATAATATATTCATTTTTCCGTATCAATTTGTACCTAACAGAAAGTGACTCAAATGGCACTAAAAAGATTCGCCTGGCGTATAAAATGGAGTAAACAAATAACTCCTTCTGCACTGTCGAGTAATAAAAAACGAAGGTCACCTTTAAAATCACAAGCCAGGTGAATAGGGACATACTTGCGACACTCCACCAAAATGTGGTACACACTAAGGGGGAGCATCGCAAAGATCACACACTGAAGGTGAACCCCGTCTTAATAAAAATCCATGGGTCAATGATATGTGTCCGACGCGGAGGCTTGTCACGATGACATCCTCTCCTCTAGACTTTCGTATATAAGAGGGCCACCGCAACACACCGTCCCTTATGGAACGCAGCTTGTTCTGGGCAGGGGTTGAAGCCCACTACTCGTGCCAGGTGCGTAAGACCCCACACCGAACATAGCCCTTCAGGTCTAAAAACATGAAACCCGTACTCGCCTCAGCAGGGAGATGAACCACGTCCTTGGCTGCTTGGTCCACCAGTTCATTTCCTGATAGACCAGCGTGACCAAGAATCCAGCAAAAGGCGAGCCGGGTGCTTAATGAATCAATTTTTAAAATTTTTCTATGTATCATCTGCACGAGGGGATTCCAGGAGTAGAGAGTGAGCAACGCCAACAGAGCACTCATTGAATCCGTGCAGATGAGAACAGAACGGTGACACTGACGATAAACAAAACCTAAAGATTTAAAAATGGCGTATAATTTCGCCGTAAAAATACTGGATTCACCAGGTAAACCAAATTTAAAATTGGATCCTTCCACAACAAAGGCGGATCCAACGGAGGCCCTGCGTTTCAAGCCATCCGTGCAGATGCGTTTAAAACCCTGAAAGCGAGTTGCGAGGAGCTCTGGCATGCAATGTAGTTTAGACACGTAAGATGCCAGAAGATAGGACCGCCGGTAAGAGAGAGGGAGCTCACCGGTGTCGGCACAGATGCTGACGACTGGACAGGTACGAAAAGCACCAGTAGCCAGTCGTATGCCAGCATGGTGGACACTATCAAGCATCTTTAACGCCGAAGGTCTCGCTGATCCATAAACAAAACTACCGTAGTATAGTTTAGATCTTACCAAGGCTCTATACAGGCGCATCAATGTTTCCCTATCAGCACCCCAGGACCAACCGCTAACCACTTTGAGCAGGTTGAGTGCTTTTATACAGCTCGATTTCAGGTCTTTGATGTGGGGGATCCAATTTAATTTAAAATTAAATAAAAGTCCCAGAAACCTTACTGTTTCTGAGATTGGTAAAACAACGTGGTTCATTAAAATACTGGGGTCTGGTTTTATTCCGCGTAATCTATGGAAGTGGACGACCGTCGTCTTGGCTGCAGAGAAGCGAAAGCTATTACGCTATGCCCACGACTAAAGATTGTTGACAGAGAGTTGTATCTGCCGTTCAGCCAGTTGGATACCCGATGAACTGCAATAAATTGCGCAGTCTTCCATGAAAAGGCAGGAACAGACAGATAGGTGCACGTTGTCCACAATGCCATTTATTGCGATGGCGAAGAACGTACAGCCTAAAATACTGCCTGAGGCACCCTATTTTTTTAAATAAAATCATTGGATAAGGTGTTGTTTAACCTTACCCGGAAGTGTCTATCTGACATAAAGTTAGATATAAAATAATGGAGGTTTCCCGGAAAACCCCAATTAAAAAGTGTTTTTTAATGCCGTACCGCCATGTGTTATCATACGCCTTCTCCAAGTAAAGAAAACTGCCAAAAGATGCTGTTTATGGAGAAAGGCATCACGAACAATAGACTCTAGACAGACGAGATTATCCACCGTGGATCGTTTACGGTGAAAACCACATTAAATATTTGATAGCAGATTGCGGGATTCTAGACACCATATAAATCATTTATTTATAATTTTTTCGAATATTTTACATATACAACTAGTTAAAGCTATAGGTCTATAACTAATTGGCTACAATTTATCCTTGCCACTTTTATGAATCGGTATAGCGGTTGCTTGCCTCCATAGTGATGGGAATTGACGAGATTCCCATACACTATTGTAAAAGTCCAACAGAAATGCCTTTCCGTCAAGGAGAAACTGGCGGAACATTTCATAGTGAATGTCATCGGGACCAGGAGCTGTGCTGCCCACCTGGGATAGATCATATGTCAATTCATCTTTAGTAAAGGAGGAGCTATAATCCTCCCCCCAACTTTGAACAAACTCAATAGTATGGCGCTCGATGTTCCGCTTATGCCCTGCGAACTCGTTAGAGTAGCTCGCAGTGCTAGAGATTGCGAAAAACATCGAGCCCAATACATTGAAGACCTTCACAGGGGAGAAGACGAGCGACCCGTTAGACATGAGGGCAGGTATATTATTATAATTGGTATTTTTGCTACTACTTAATTTATGAATATCATCCCAATCCCAATTATCCCAATTATTCTGGGAGTGAAAAATGTAAGGGTAGAAATAAATTGTCTCCAAGACTCTCTTCTTCTTTCTCGAATGTTACGGTGAGCTCTACCACGTAGAATCCGGAATGATTCTAGATTATCCAAAGTAGGACGCCGATGGAAGAGACGTAAGACTCTTCGACGGTCAGAAATAGCCAATATACTCTCCTCGTTCCACCAGGGAACAGGATGGTGGCGGGGATTTGGCGAGGATTTAGGGTTGAATTCCCTCGCTACCATGATGACCGTCGAAGTAAAATGCCCATTCTTAACATCGACGTCAGGAGAAAGGGGTTGATCAAATACGGCGAGCTAGCAAAATTTATCTCAGTCAGCACGTTTAAGAACCCAGTGTGGTGCCCGTGCTATACCGGAAGGATCTTGAAAGGCGAAAGCAGAATGGGAAAATGATCGCTGCCACATAGGTCCGAGTGAACCTCACAAAGGAAGTGAGCAGCGATCCCGGGGCTTACATAAATTTAGGTCGATGACAGGGAATGCACCATTAAAGTTGGAGAAGTGTGTCTTGGTTCCGGTGTTCATTAACACTAGGTTTCCTGAGACAAGAATATCCTCTACCATCCTCCCCCAAGATAATATAGGGAACGGGAAGTTGTATAAAGAGGTCCTCTAGAGTCATCTTGGAAATACGATCACCTGACGGGAGGTAGATGCTGCATATTGTCACTTCGATAGCAAGGGAGATTCGGACAGCGATCACTTGGAGGTCAGACACGATATTAATATTTTTATGATATATATTGCTTCCTTGCAAATATAGCCGCACATCTGCTAACCTGATCAAAAATGGCTTGTCGGTACGAGATACATCGTACCCATGAAGCATCGGGTTGTCAGTTGGGCGGTAGTGGGTCTCCTGCAAACACAAGATGGGGGGGATGCAGGAAAGAAATTATTTATTTAATTTCTTCTACACGAGCAAAGAAACCCCTACAATTCCATTGTAATAGTGACATAATTTATTAATATAAAGTTTAATTATCCTCGCAATCCATAACACTATCTCTTAAAAATAAAAATTGATTTAGGACCGTTTTAGGCCCTCTCGCCTTTCCCAGTCTCTCCTGGATCTCCCGCTTCAGCAGAGGTTTTGTTTTATCCTGGAGAGGCTGAGTCGTTGGATCCTTTCGCGAAGGCTTTAATGAGGCCTTCGGCGCTTTCTTTATGGTAATTTTATCGGCGGTACCTCACTGGTTCTTCCTCAAGGCACCAGTGGGAATCGCCTTTGCTTCCTCACCTATACTTCTACTCATCCCAACCTCCGGAGTCCCAGAGGCGGGATTAAGCGGCTCGACAACGACCGCACGTAATTTTGGGCCCCAAGGTTGGCTCGGGGTTGTTCCCCGAGATGGGCTCAAGAATGTTCCCCGAGGAAGGCTAGGGGGGTCCCCGAGGAGGGCTCCACGTTATTACTGGTGGGGGAGACGACCTTTGTTGAGGTTTCACTACTTCTAGCAATTTAGGCACCACCTTAGTTGGCACGTTATCACCAAGGGTGTACCAATGGCACAGGTCGCGTATACGTCTTTGCGAGGTTAACTGCGCAATGACAGTGTGGGCAGTTGATGTTCTGACTGACAATAAGGCTGTAGGAGGTTTAAAATACCGGAGCCTGACTAGATGCGTATTCCTTAAGTGCCTGGGCATATGAAATCTTCTTTTCGGATTGTATTTCCAGGACTTTTTTCTCTACCTTCCATTTCGGTCAGGCCCAAGACCAGGTTGAATGCGGACCCTTGCAGTTGACGCAGGACTTAGGAGACTCACATGGTGTTTCGTGAGCCTTCTGTCCACAATCCGCACAGGTTGTCTTGCCACGGCACTGCAGCTTCGTATGCCCAAATTCCTGACACTAAAAACAGTGCCAAGGGTTAGGGACATACGGCTGGACCCTGAGCACGTGGAAACCTGCTCGGGCCTCCTTTGGAAGGGTAGTTGTCGCAAAAGTAAGGATATACGTGTCGGTTTTTTCTCTTGTCCGTTCTTTTTGGTGACAATGCGGTACACTTCGGTGAAGTGCTGAGGGGAAAGTTCCTCACAGATATCCTCAATTCTCACGCAGTCGAAGTCATAGCAAGTGACCACTCCCTTGCTAACATTGAGGAACCTTTGAGGCTCCAACTTCACCAGTATATGAGACGTATTGTTCAACGGTATTTCCGAGATTGCCATTACTTTTGAGGATTGAATGTCAGTCACTGTTTGTATCATGATCGTGCCATCACGCAGTTTTCTGATTGATACGTCAGATTGTGCAGCGCCATTTATCACTATTTCGAGGATAAATGGGCTTACTCGATTTAAATTTTTGTTGTCCTATAATAGAGATATTACCAGGAAGCAGGGCTGGGGCCTCACTACTCCTTGGAATTTTTCCATTAAAGGGCTGGACGGCCTTACCCGTGTCCACCTCTTATCAATATTACGGCCCTGTGAGGGGCCGGGCAATGAGGTGCCAGCAGAATTTGGCAGTACGGTGCCAGCAGTGACAAGGTTATCAGCCATGCCGTATTAGGGGACAACCTACACAGTACTCGGATCGTAGACCCAGGGTGATCCATGTTGGTACTACCACCAATGGCCCTGTTAACTGTCTCGACGAGAGGTCCCATACGACGCTAGACATGACAACCTTCGCATAGTGCATCGTCGAGAGAGAGGTCATCACAGCAAGTGGGTGTAGAAAAGTTCCAATTTTACGTCCGGGCCCTCGTGAACGCAACCAGTCTTTTCTCAAAGTAGGGTACCCGGTTAATGTCATCCCTAAGGCCCTTCTACTAAGATATTACAACCAGCGCACATTCACTCAGGAGCTCAAAGCAGTGGTATTCAATAATCGTCCAGGGAAAGCCGTGTTAGATGGCAAGGTCGTCAACGGAGGGGCCAAAAGTCTCTGTGCAGGACTGAACGGCAGGGGGAAGGGAAGAAAGAGGTAAGGACAGAGAAAGAGAAGGGAGAAGAATGAAAAAAGGAGTGAAAGGGAAGGAAGAAAAAGGAGGTGAAAGGAAGGTTATAGGATAGGTTTTTCATGCACGAGGTACGTCCTGCACAGAAGCCTCCCCTTTTAGTCACCTCTTACGACAAGCAGGGGTTACTGCAGGACTATTCTAAACCCCGTCCCACCGGTGGTTATAAAATATCAATATCATAAATAGATACCCATGTGTGAGATTCCTAAAGAATGTATATGTTTTTATTATAGAATACTTTGATTAGATGGTAGATTATCTTGGCTGATGATATCCATTATTAACTTTTTATCCTTTTAGCCTGGTGTGTGAGGCTCCCTTAATGTCATGGATAATATTATATTACAGTATCACGTGTAATATTGGCGTTTATATTTATTATAAATCAGAGCTTCATTAATCAAACACTCTCTTTTTTTACAATCAAGTAATTATTAGTATTTGTTGCCAGGAAACCTGATATATTTGAATATATTATATTAGTGGTTTCCTAGATACACATTATTGTTGAGTTTTATTTTATCTAGTTAAAAAATATATTTTTCCATACGTATAGTAAATAAATTTAATTGAAACTATGTTGTGGGTAGCAGAATATTTATCATGTTATATGCCTCGCTTTTTAAGACTTCATGTTGTGTGTCCCATCACCAACCAGTAGAACAGTCTCCAAAACTTTTACAATCCAGGCTCCCTTTTTCTTTTAAAAAAATCTTAAAATCAAACTAGCCTTTTTAACACAAAATCTAAATAATTTATTTTCTTACTCGAATCTTTCTTTTTTTTAATCCATGTACAATTTAAAGCCAGAAAGAAAACGATTTGATATAGACCGGAGAAAGGGCCCATCAAAGTCCTTCCAGCTTTTTTGTATGTATTGTTTGATATACGTCATTCAGAACAATATTTATTATTGGTGAACAATAACTATGAAGTGATTTAGAATAATTTAATTTCGAACTAACGTAGCCGACTCATAGAGAATAGGAGCACATGCAGACATTTAAATAATACGAGAGATGTTTACTATTCTATAACTAACTAACTTATTTAATAACATGAAATATAAAATATACAATTATTTATTAAAGATTCTTGATACATGGTATCGGTCCCTGGGTAAACTATCCTAACTCTAATATGTTCTTAGACTATGCAGAGTCTTTAGTTTGACTACATTCTCAATTTAAGTACCAAACAAAAAGTCCTGCTAGTCAATCAGTTTGTCCCTGAATGAATTCCGGGTCATGAACCGGGCGTTCATCCTTAACTAGAAGTTACATGGTCAGTACAAAAGCCATTGTCTCAAGACTAGGAATGTACTCGTAGGCTATGCGGCTGTCCTAACTATCCCTAGTTTCAACTATGCACTTCTGTAGCTGCATATTTTTAATTGTGAGTGTACATTCTGTTCAAAATATTATTGGATCCCAACACTACCACTCAATTTATAAAAGACCTCTACAGTCGGTACGATATTTTAACTAAAATCTACCTCTCTTAAGTGTGATTTAACTACTAACAAACATAAATATGTGGAGTTAAAATACAATATACATTAAAAAAAAGTCATTTAGAAAAAAATGTTCATATATAGTGAAAAAAAGTTCTTAATTTTCCACATCTTGTCGTAATATGAGTGTACACGTCACGGCTTAGCTGTTCTCGTACTACAAATCGGCAATGATGAAAACTCGGAGTAGATCATCCCTTGACTCTCTCCGTCACCATCCTGGAACTCTTCTTCACCGTTGTCCTCCGGACAGAATTCTACTCTTTTCGATGCTGTTGTCCCTGTTTCCTGGACACGCCCTGGTCCTCCCTCCTGTGTTGACCGGCTCGATGTTGATGTTTCTCGTCACTGATATGAATACCAGTATTGCTCCCCATTCCAGGTAGCCCTCTGTTGAGAGTAGGGACACCACTCGGACTGTAGAGCTATCTGAAACTAACGGGTAAAGTTAAGTCGACGTTGTCTGAGGTTGTGGAGCTCCCTCTGCTCGTTGAGGTCCTCAGCAATACCCGCCATTATCTGACGATAATGACGCGTCTCTGGTGATTATTCCGAAACTGTGGTGTCGGCTCCCTCATTGGTGATAGTCGAGGGGTTCATCGCGACTATGCTCTTCTCTTCTAGATTACGCTCCAAGTCACTATATTACTCCAGTTCTAGATCTTTCTGCTCGCAGTCCTCAGGTTTGACAACACGATATTAAGGTGGTAGGTGGTGTCTCTGTAGAACTTAGATATCTTCAACTTCTTGCGGTTCTTCGTCCAAGGGGATCTTCAAATGACCTGCGTCTTCTTCGTCGACGTTCTGAGGCTGCACGGCAAAGTTTGATTCTGTTGTCTTGAATCACAACTTCCTTATTGTCTATTACTTTTTCGCTATCTTACAGATAGAGAAAGTATTGTGATCATCAAAAATTTAGAAATTGAGATTTTGATGAATCTCGACGTTTCATGACCCCCCGAATCGGAAAAATGGTCTTTGAATTTTCAGCTGTCGGTCTGTCTGTATGTACTTCAACTAGAGCCTAAACAATTTTACCGATCGGGCTAAAACATGGTATCTAGGGTTTTAATAGGGTTGCTCCTAGTGGGTTATGATTAGGATATCTAACCCTAAAATTAAGGGTAGTTGTATTTATAATACAAATATTTTATACGAAGCATATTTTTTACAAAAACTAATAGCTTTCAACCTATACGCAAATATAATTTCTTAACTTTTTGAAAACTACTAAAGAATAGAATAAAACTATCAAAAATTTAAATTTAAGTAGTTTAATCAAATACTGGAGGGTGATTTAAGTAGCATTTGTGTTGTAGAATTTTTCAATTATATTGAAAAATCTTAAAAACTAGTTAATTGGACAGATAAAGATAACATTTTGATAATTTCTTTAATATTATATCCAAAAGCTTATGATTTTTTAAGTTCAAATGTAGAGCCACACTCAAAAGTTATTATTTAAAGTTCCAAATTAATTTATTGAATGATTTTCTGAAAATCATATTGATCAATTTTATTAATACTACTACCACTTCTACTACTACTACTATTACTACTACTACTACTACTACTAATAATAATAATAATAATAGCACCACGTCTTACTACCCGTTCGGATTATACGCTTAAATACTAATTACTATAATGGGTTAGGAATTGGGAAGGTTGAATTTAGAGGAAGTGAACACACATTTGTGTGGAGGGAGAGTGGAAAACCATTAAAAACCCAGTTTACCAGACTAAGATTAGAACCTCGATCTTCCCGTCCTCAGCAGTCTAGATCAGCAACAACCAGCGCGTTAGCCAACTACACCACCGAAGCGTGTAATTTTACTACTCAAAATTACTAAACGTGGCTCAAAATGTAAATGAAAGCATTGAAGAATTTGCTGACAGATGTAAAAGGCTTAGTAACAAAACAATTAGACAGATCGAAGATCCAATTAAACAATCAGTGATTATCGAAGAAGCTGAACGTAGATTATTGACTACTTTTGTTGCTGGTTTGACAGGTAATGCCATGACACAGGTTCGTTACCGGTTGCTTGCAAACTTGGAGGAGGCAATAAAAATTGCAGAGGCCGTCAGCAAGACTGACGAATCTTCAAACATCCACCAGACGTCCAGAGGAACTGGACCACAACAATCTCATGCGGAAGGATAACAAGTCTTCCTAGTCAGTGGCACCATGGACTGTCAAATCTGTGGTGTAATCAATACTATTCGAGCGATCATAAATGAGTCATCTGACACTTGGGAGGACTGTAATGTAGCCAAGTGTGCAGTACAAGTTTTTAATTTTAACATGAAATTCTAATGAACATCCACGCACATTAAAAAATCAGTCTTACAGACTCAGTATTAAATTATGAATTTAAAAATGACTCTGAATATGAGACGAATCCCTGTTATCTAAATGGTATAGCATTAGCGCACTAAACTTAAGGTCCCAGCCTCGATTCCTGTGCAGCTATGATTTTGCGTCTAATTTAAATTAATTGAACTGTGATCTTTTCAATAAGGACGGTGACGTAATTACAATTCATTTTAGATTGTGTGTTGATATTAATTCACAGGTTTTCTCAAATGTATTTCATGTTTTACAACCTGTTACACGTTTCCCGTTGGGTGGCAGTAAAGATCAAAGAAATTATTATTATTATTGTTTATAGGCCCATCGACACAATGAAGTCATTAGGGCATTGACATTTTAAAAATACAGTAAAATCCCCATGGGGGAAAAAATATGGATAATACACCCATATTTTAGTGATACACCTGCTAATAAAAAACCACAGGTGTATGCACTAGATTTAAAATACAAAACACACATTTAAAAATATAATAAGTTTGTAAAAAGACAAAACAAACATATTAAAATATAAAATGATAAAAACAAATAAAACAGACATGTTAAAGCATACTAAAAGACGTGTTAAAAAGACAAAATAACATATTAAAGTACACTAAAAATGTTAAAAATAATCTCAATATGAGAAAAAATCCAAATGAGCCACTTTATAAAAGTGACTCAGAAGGCATTAAAAAGATCAGCCTGGCGTATAAAACGGAGTAAACAAATAACTCCATCCGCGCTATCGCGTAATAAAAAACGTAGGTCACCTTTAAAATCAAGAGCCAGGCGAATAGGGGCATATTTACGACACTCCACCAAAATGTGGTACACACTAAGGGGAGCATCGCAAAATTCACACACTGGAGGTGGATCCCCTCTTAATAAAAATCCGTGGGTTAGTAATGTATGCCCGACGCGGAGTCTCGTCACGATGACCTCCTCTCTTCTAGACTTTCGAATAGAAGAGGGTCATCGCGACACACCGTCCATGATGGACCGCAGCTTGTTCTGAGCAGGGGTCGAAACCCACTGCTCGTGCCAGTTGCGTAAGACCCCACACTGAACATAACCCTTTAAATCTAAAAACAATACACCCAGACTCACCAAATTTAAAATGGTTTCCCTACACAACAAATGCACATCCCACGGAAGCTCCACACTTGGAACCATCTGTATAGATGCGCTTAAAGCCCTGAAAACGAGTAAAAAAGAGCTCGTTAAAGGTACTCTCATATATAATCGGCGGGGTGGTCGCTTTAGGGAACTTGGAAAGGTCAAAATGGCATTGAGGTAGGGGTATCTTCCAGGGAGAAACTCGACCTGGGGATGTGGGGATAGTCTTTGGCAGGACTATCCCACACGTGTCGAAAACCGATAGCATTCTGATCCCAACTGGCCTTGTACTACGCCATTTGGTTTCATACAAGACACGGTTAGGGGGATGAAACACAGGACTGTAAGCAACATGCTCTGGCATGCAGTGTTGTTTCGACACGTAAGATTCCAGAAGATAGGACCGCCGGTAATGAAGAGGGGGCTCACCGGCGTCGGCACAGATGCTGACAAATGGACTGGTACGAAAAGCACCAGTAGCCAGTTGTATACCAGCAAGGTGGACACTATCCAGCATCTTTAACGCCGAGGGTCTCGCTGATCCATAAATGAAACTGCCGTAGTCTAGCTTAGATCTTACCAAGGCCCTATACAGGCGAATCAGTGTTTCCCTATCAGCACCCCAGGACCGAACGCTAACCACTTTGAGCAGGTTGAGTGTTTTATACACCTCGCTTTCAGGTCTTTGATGTGGGGGATCCAAGTTAATTAAAATCAAATAAAAGTCCCAGAAACCTTACGGCCTCCGAGACTGGTAAAACAACGTGGTTCAATAAAATACTGGGGGCTTGTTGTATTCCGCGTAATCTAGGAAAGTGGACGACCGTCATTTTGGCTGTAGAGAAGCGAAAGCCATTACGCGAAGCCCACAACCAATAAATTGCGTAGTCATCCACGAACAGGCATGAACGAACAGGTAGGTGCACGTTGTCCACAATTCCGTTTATTGCGATGGCGGACAACGTACAGCTCAGCGTACTGCCTTGAGGCACCCCATTTTCTTGAATAAAATCATCGGATAAGGTGTTGTTTAACCTTACCCGGAAGTGTCTATCTGACATAAAATTAGCTATAAAAACAGGGATGTTCTCCCGGAACCCCAATTAATAAAGGGTTTTTAAAATGCCGTACCGCCATGTGGTATCGTACGCCTTCTCAAAATCAAAGAATACAGCTAAGAGGTGTTGTTTATGGAGGAGGGTGTCGAGAACTGCAGTCTCAGGTGGACAAGATGTTCCACCGTGTATCGGTTACGGCGGAAACCACATTGAATATCAGATAGTAGATTGCGGGATTCTAAATACCATATAAATCTTTTATTAATCATTTTCTCTAATATTTTGCATAAAAAGCTTGTTAAGGCTATAGGTCTATAACTAGTTGGCTCTAATTTTTCCTTGCAACTTTTATATACAGGTATAACGGTTACTTGCCTCCACAGTGTTGGGAACTGATGAGATTCCCAGACACCATTATAGAGGTCTAAGAGGAACACACGTCCAGCAGGGGGCAGTTGGCGCAACATTTCGTAATGAATATCATCAGGGCCGGGAGCTGTGCTGCCCGTCTGGGACATGGCGTAAGTCAGTTCATCTAAAGTAAAGAGGGATTTGTAATCTTCCCCCCCGGCTTTGACCAAAGTCAATAGAATGGTGCTCTATTTTCCGCTTATGCAGTGCAAACTCATTTGAGTAGGTCGCAGTGCTTGAAAAAGCGGTGAACATAGAGCCCAATACATTGACGACCTCCACAGGGGAGGAAACAAGCGAACCATTTGACATGAGGGCAGGTATATTATTAATGGTATTTTTTCTACTACGTAATTTGGGAATATTGTCCAAAACCTTAATTGTGGGAATGGAAATTGTAAGGGTAGAAATAAACTGTCTCCAAGACTCTCTTCTGCTTTCTCGAATAGTACGGCGAGCTCGTGCACGTATAATCCTGAAAGACTCCAGATTCTCCAAAGTAGGACGTCGATTAAAGAGACGTAGGGCCCCTCGACGGTCCGAAATAGCTAACCGACAATCTTCGTTCCACCAAGTAACAGGACGGTGTTACGTATTTGGTGAGGATTTAGGGATAGATTCCCTTGTCGCCATGATAACCATCGAATTAAAATTTTCAATATTAAAATCGACGTCAAGAGAGAGGGGTTGATCAAATACGGCGAGCTCGCGAAATTTACCCTAGTCAGCACGTTTAAGAACCCATTGTGGTGACCGTGCTATACCGGGAGGATCTTGAATTGGCGAAAGCAGAATGGGAAAGTGATCGCTGCCACATAGATACGAGTGAACCTCCCAAAGGAAGTTAGCAGTGATCCCGGGGCTACATAGAGGTAGGTCGATGGCAGAGAATACACCATTAAAGGTGGAGAAGTGTGTCTGGGCTCCGGTGTTCAATAACACTAGGTTTCCCGAGACAAGAATATCCTCTACCATCCTCCCACGGGCGTCTGTAAGATTAGACCCCCACACCAGGTTATGTGCGTTAAAGTTCCCCAAAATGATGGCGGGAAGTTGTAAAAAGAGGGCCTCTAAGCTCCTCTTTTAAACACGCTCACCTGGTGGGAGGTAGATGCAGCATACGGTTACTTCAATAGGAAGGGAGACTCTGACAGCAATCACTTGGATATCAGTTATAATATTTACAGATTTATGATTTATATTGCTATGTGCAAGTATAGCCACACCTCCGCTGGCCCGATCAAAGTATGACTTGTCGGTACGATATACATCGTACCCACGAAGCATCGGGTTGTCAGTTGGGGGGAAGTGGGTCTCCTGCAAACACAAGTTGGAAGGTTGCAGGAAAGAAATTATTTGTTTAATTTCCTCTACACGAGCAAAGAAACCCCTACTATTCTTTTGTAGTAGCGACATTATTTATTAATAAAAAGTTTAATTATCCTCGCAATCCATTACGATATCTTTTAAAAATAAAAATTGATTGAGGCCCTTTTTAGGCCCTCTTGCTTTTCCCAGTCTCTCCTGGACCTCCCGTTTCAGGAGAGGTTTTGATTTTTCCTGGAGAGAATGGGACGGTGGGTCCTTACGCGAAGGCTTTGTTATAGCCTTCGAGGCTTTCTTTATAGGAATGTTAATGGTGGTCCCACGCGGGTCCTTTCCCATTTCACCAGTGGGGATCGCCTTTGCGGCCTCACCTGTACCACCACTCGTCCAAACCTACGGAGTCCCAGAGGCGGGGTCGAGCGGCTCGACAACGGCCGCATGTAATTTTAGTTCCCGAGGTGGGCTCGGGGGTGCTCGTCGAGGAGGGATCTTCGGTGGTACAGGTGGGGGAGATGACCTTTGTAGAAGTTTCGCCACATGTAACAATTTAGGTTCCACCTTATTAGGCGCGTTATCAGTAATGATGTCTCGAGTACTCTGCTCAATGGCACAGGTCTCGTAGACGTCTTTACTAGATTAACTGCGCAACGACAGTTGGAACAGTTGATGTTCTGACTGACAATTTGACTATAAGAGGTTTGAAATACCGGAGCCTGACTAGATGCGTATTCCTTGCGTGCCTGGGCATATGAGATCTTCTTTTCAAATTGTATATCCAGAACTTTTTTTCTACCTTCCATTTCGGACAGGCCCGAGACAAGGCAGAATGCGGACCCTTGCAGTTGACGCAGTACTTAGAAGACTCACACGGTGTTTCGTGAGCTTCCTGTCTACAATCCGCAAAGGTTGGCTTACTATGGCATCGCAGCTTTGTAGCACTGGAAACAGTGTCGAGGGTTAGGGACATACGGCTGGACCCTGAGCACGTGGAAACCTGTTCGTACCTCCTTTGGAAGAGTAGGTATCGCAAAAGTAAGGATATACGTGTCAGTTTTTTCTCTTGTCCGTTCTTTTTTGTGACAATGCGGTACACTTCGGTGACGTGTTGAGGGGAAAGTTCCTCACAGACATCCTCAATGCTCACGCAGTCGAGGTAATAGCAAGTGAACACTCCATTACAAACATTGAGGAACCTGTGGGGCTCCACCTTCACCGGTATATAAGCCGTATTACTCAATGGTATTTCTGTAATATCCATAATGTGTGACGACTGGACGTCAGTTGCAGTCTGAATCAGAATAGTGCCATCGCGAATTTCGTTATCGAAACGTCCGATTTTGCTGCACCATTTATCGCTCTTTCGAGTATAAATGGGCTAACGCGCTTAAGGTTTTCATTATCATCGTCTCGAGACATCACTAGGAAGAGGGGCAAGGGCCTCACCACTTCTTGAAACTTTTCAATTGTTGGGATGGACGGCCTTACCCGTTTCCGCCTTTTATTAATATTAAGGCCCTGTGAGGGGCCGGACAGTGAGGTGACAAGAGAATTCGGCAGTACGGTGCCAGCGGTGACAAGGTGATCGGCCATGCCATATTAGGGAACAACCTACACAGTACTCGGATCGTAGACCCAGGGTGATCCATGATGGTTCTACCACATATGGCCCTGTTAACTGTCCCGACGAGAGGTCCTATACGACGCTAGACATGACAATCTTCGCATAGGGCATCGCCGAGAGAGAGGTCATCGCAGCAAGTGGGTGTAGGAAAGTGCCAATTTTACGTCCGGGCCCTCGTGAACGCAACCAGTCTTTTCTCAAAGTAGGGTACCCGGTTAATGTCATCCCTAAGGCCCTTCTACTAAGGTATTACAACCAGCGCACATTCACTCAGGAGCTCAAACGCAGTGGTATCCAATAATCGTCCAAGGAAATCCGTGTTAGATGGCAAGGTTGTCAACGGAGGGGCAAAAAGTCTCTGTGCAGGGCTGAACGGCAGGGGAAGGGAAGAAAGAGGTAAGGAGAAAGAAAGAGAAGGGAGAAGAATGAAAAAAAAGGAGTGAAAGGGAAGGAAGAAAAAGGAGGTGAAAGGAAAGATTTAGGATAGGTTTTTCCTGCACGAGGTACGTCCTGCACGAGGTACGTCCTGCACAGAAACCTCCCCTTTTAGTCGCCTCTTACGACAAGCAGGGGTTACTGCGGGACTATTCTAAACCCCGTCCCGCAGGGGGGATCTGTGTATTTGTTTGGACTATTGCCAAAAGCTTCTAGAGATCAATCTTAAATATTTTCAATGTTAATTGGTTTCTCTAGGATTTGACAACAGTAATGTTTGAAAAAAAGCTACATCTGAAATATACATTGTCCAGGTAAAGAATTCAGTGATTGTGTAGGGAGGCTTAGTCAGATACATCCGGTTCACAATCCATGAGCCACACTTGGTAACACAATTAGCAGATATTAGTATACAAGATACACATTGTTCCATCCGACATCAAATCCGTGTAAATTTGAATTTAGGAGATTGGGTGTTTTTAGAGATGCTATTGTTATCAAAATAATTTTACCTGGAATAGTTTTGTAGCAAGTGAACTCTTGAACACCCTGATAATTAATTTGACCCTATTCTCACATTATGCAATTCAATATGAAGTACGGCAGGCTACTATATTTAACAAGCATTTCAACGACCCCATCTTGAATGAAAAGGCTGTGAAGGGTCATGATCTAGCGCTAGGTCTACCCATGCTCAATAAGTTGCAAAGCACAGGTTAGAATGAGCGTCTCAGACTAGAAGAAAACAACAGAAAAACAAGTCCACACCAGTCAACATTGATAAAGTAAACGTTAGTGAAGGACAACCTTGTGTCAGATTGTTTTTCAAAGAGGCAAAGTAGATTTATTTAATTTACTCTGGTACATATTTATGTCATCACTTGTGTCATTCAACAAAATGCTTATGAATTGAAAGAAATTCGTACGGGACTTTTAAAAGTGTTTTTAACATGTGTTTATTAAATAAATTGATAGAGTAAATTGTTCATTTAACTATTATTGGGAGTAAACATGTTGTTTAGGATGACAAGGAGAGGGTATGTGTGAAAAGGAATAACTTGGAGTATGGTGAAACAACAGAGTGGAGTTGATAGAAATAAATATATGCATCAAAAGAAATACAATGATATCCAAAATAATTTATGATTTCTAAAAATTGTAATTTTTCTGTAATTATTATCACTATTAAGTTTTTATGAAGAAGCTGTTGTAAATATATTTTCATTGATGATTATTGTTAGAACATACAAACATGAAAGTTTCAACAAATCTTATTCAGTAAATTTGATTTATAAAATTAATTTATGAGCTAAACTCTGAAAATTCAAATAAGCAAATCGCACTTACTCTTAACTCAGAAATCACTTTTGAAATAATTTTCTTTAGTTTTTGTTAATTTACTTGGCTTCATATCAAGTTCATTAAGAACTTTATCTTCCATTGCTGACACCTCTGGATGAATAGTGATTGTGATGTGTATTTTTGAATGACAAACTTACATTAAGAGAATATATAATTTAATCCAAGTATGGTATAAAAATCTCTATTCTAAATTAATCTTCTGGGATCTGATTGGGAACATTTGTTCTGTTACTCTGGCAACCGACTGTTCGAGGTTTTGACACAGGAACACTTTGTTCGTTGCAGATACCTTCAACAGTTTGGCACAAGGCAGAAAAATTTACTTTAGCTTCTTCTCTTATTTTCTCAAGTGATATTTTCACATTCGTTGCAGAATTAACTGCTAAGCTAAGAACTATGTTTTGTAGGTATTTTCTTAGAGGAACTGTCAACTTAAACAACATAAAATCATCGTTCTCGAAGATGCGCACGGGTAGGTGGTTAGCGAGCTTTGGGGGTGGGTTTCAGCCCTGAAATAAGCCCCGTTTACCCTCCATCTCCCCTTGGCTGTGCCAGTGAAGTCACGAGATGACTTGAAGTGAGGAGTAATATTTTATTTTATATAGTTGTTGAAATATGTATTTAAGGTCCTGACGGTATTCTCTAATCACTTGATAGATAATGAATGAACTGAGCGAATGACATTGTTTTAGATATAGGATGATGTGAACGAGGTATTTACGTTAGATAAGATGAATGTAGTTTGTGTGTAAGCTACGAGATTTTTGGAAGAGACTAAGTTAGGTGACCAATCTTCGAGATGTGAACAACCGTCAAGTTAATGAAGAATCTTCAAGCAATGAACAATTGTCAAATTAATGAAGTATTTTCAAGTTATGAACAATCGTTAAGTTATCAATCACTATTAAAGTCATAGAAGTCACTAAGCTGTTAAATAGGGTGGTTATTAGTATCTGGGTCAATTTGGGCAATGCAAGTGCGTGAGGGACCTTTTTGCCTACACATCTTTAAACCCAGTACACACGACACAACTTCTTGTACATAAAGTTGTCATTGGCTAAAATTTATATGCAATCCATGTGAACAAGATATTGTACAATTTCTTGTACAACTTTTTGTACAAGAAGTTGTGCCCTATGCACTGGGCTTTAGAGTTTTGTAGAGTTTATTTTAGCAGGTACTTTTGTTTTGATATGTGTATTAGTGAGAGCTAACAAACGAAAGTTTATAGGTATCTTATGTCTATAATAAGTAATAACACAATAATAGTAGTCACAGAAGAGAAGGACGCCGAAAGTTACATTTATCGTTAAAAAAAAGCAAATATCTTCTTGAAGAATAAAAATATAAAATATATATAACTCGGGACCTGCCCTTTTAAGCTTGAGGGCACCCCTTCTAAGCTTGCCTAAGAATTTTGTTCGTGAGACGCTACTGTGGTATCGTGCCAATGTCGAATAATATATGAATTTATATCGGTTTATATTGGCACTGCACAACGTGTAGGAACTTGCTGCTTAATTTGAAATGGCCGACATTTTGGAAGTGTAGTATTTATTTGTATCCAAGACCAATTAAATTATGCTGCCGTTCTATGATGAAACACTGTTTTTCCATCTTCATTTTCAGTTTTAAATGGCTGGTTTAGCTGAAACTGTTGAGTGATAGCTTCAATTATCTTGACAACCTCATCCAGTGATGAAGCTCTTATTACTGTAAACTTCTTAGATAGGCATAAAGCCCATTCACAAGCAAATTTGGTGTGCCCAAATAGAATAAATGACAGGTTTAATGTTCTGTTAAGTTTCATCTGCACACGCCAATTCAAGTAAACCATAATATAATTGTTTTTATTTTGCTCCACGCATTTATCCGCGTGGAACAACATGTTTGTCTCTTCATAGTCTAAGTTATCAAAATAGTTGTCAATCATGCTAACAATCTAGTTGACTCTTTATATATGACCACTGCCTCCGGTACAAGGTAGTTGTGTTGTTGGCCAATAGACTCGCACACATTCTAAATATCCTGTTTTTGTAAAGCACAATTAAATACATATCTCCTTGGTTGCAAAGAGTTTGATGGCACATAAACATGTAGTGCGGCAAATGAGTTATGACATGTCTCTTCAGAGGGTCATGGTACTCCAGGTTCTACAGGGAAACCTACACTCATCTTACATTGCTTTGTTTCTTGTACTGATTGCCTGGAGAGATGTATTTCTACAACCATTTCATTTAAATTTAATAAAGTATAGTTTGATTGGCACTTATGTCACAAGTCACTTTTTGGCATTTGAATTATTATTTCAGGAAAAAAGTCATATAAAGCCTATTTAATTAACTGTCAGAAATATTATGCCTTTTTTATAATATTAAAATGTATAGCTATCGCGCATGTATTTACATTATGTTAAGGTTCCAACGTATAATATATTTAAATTTGGTTACTTTCTATTATATTGGTTTCAGTTTGAGATAAATAAACCATATTATAAAGAAAGTTCGGTAAATATGATGAAATCATGTAGTTAACAGCTTTATAAAATTTGTTTCAATTATACACTTTATATGTTATATTCAAACTATCAAATACGTTATAGGGTTCTAAGAAGTATTACTATACCTCGATTTTAGTGATAATTCTGTTTTTGATGACCTATTTTTGTACCAGGATCGAACTAAATAGTAGTATTATTATATATGTAGGCTAAACGGCCTTTTAGAAGTCAGTATAAATTCTCTTTCAGTTGGTATTTTTTGAATCTACCAATATACTATACGGGAGAATTCTGGTACAAGATACGGCCCTTAAAAAAGGCTTTCTCCCAAAATCATAATAAATATTAGTCTATGTTAACTTGTCTAAAGAATCAAAAAACGAGTTTCAAAGTTGATTATTATATTCATACCTTTTATTAACTTATTTTTATCATTTAAAAATCATATGCATTATTGTATATAATATTATATTCATATAAACTATCGAAATATGTCATGATTTCAGATTTCCTCGAATGTGTGTAAGAGAGAAAGAAATACCTGGAAGCTTCACGCTCTCACTCACACAATCGTGAGCAGCTGACATTTCGAAAATTTCAGCCTCAATGTCTATTCTGTTGTATTAGAGACTCCAATGGTTATCGCTGATTAAAAACAATCGGAGAAGTATGAAATAGCCCAGCTATCCAACCAACAACCATAGCTTTCAACTAAGTTCGACACCGTCATACAAATTATTAGAAACTGAGACTGTTAGAATACTAACAAAGATCTCCTAGAAAGCGTTAACAACGTTAACAAAATTTAACGACGATGAAACTATTACCATATTTCTTGTAAAACCACTTGAAATAATTAAAATCTATTGTGGAAATGTGTATTTTAAAGCCACATCAAAAAAAATTGTCCGTCATTTAGAGTAAAACAATACCCAATAAATTTAATATCCTTTGAAATTAGTTTTGACTAATAAGGATAACGGCTTATTTACTAATCAAGATACTAATCATAAGTAGCTTCTTAATGTCTCCTGAGGCTGGCTTTAATTTATTAACTCTATAATTTATTAATTATAATATTACCTTTAAATCAAAGTGACTTCTTGGTTGATATGCTACACATTCAATTAAAAGTAAAATAAAAGTCCTTTGTGTGTCATGACTAGAGATATGTTATTAACTTTGGATATAATAAATAGCAACTTAGTTTTCAAAATGAAATAGACATTTTCAATGCAAATTTAAGTGTCTTGAGTACAATCTTGTTTCTAGTTTATAATATTATGGTGATGGCTTACTGACATTTTAATTCTATGTACGATATTAATATTTCTTCTTTGTTTTCCACATAATAACGATGTTATAATGTTAAGTATTTTTTATTTTTAACTTTTTATACTACCAGAAAAAGAAGGCCTTTGTGTTCATTAAGCTCTATAATATAACTAGTTGGACATCTGTGACTGAAATTTTCAAGAAGTCGTCTAAATACCATTGCGTATTAGAGAGCTACACTTTAGGGTATCTTATTCTCTTATAAAACCATACAAGGTAGAGTAGCATTTTGACATCGTTAATTAATTAAATTGATTATAAGATATACAGAAATATATGACTAGTTAAATGAAATACATATATTAGTAAAAGCTTTGCAGAGCATAACAAAGATCGAATCTATTGAGTTTTTTCTATTAAATAAGTTGATGTAACCTAATATATATGATGATTTTTGAAGGAAAATCACTTGGATAGCTCTATCTCTAGCCATAATCCTATCCTATAATAGTGTTTAGGTAGGATAAAAAGATCTTCCAGAAGGAAATCTCTACTTCCGTTCTAAATGGCCAGCTCTCAAACTAAAATATTATATATATAATAGTATTCGGGTACGAATTAAAGTCTTAGAGATTAGGAGTCTTACTAAAAATCAGGGTTTAATAGATACCTTACTTCGTACAAGCCTAAAGCTTAAATTATCATTTGAACTTGGGCCTAAGACTTCTACACAAAGTATGTCAATCAAACATATGTATTCCAGTTTTTTAACTAGCTTGTTTCATTATAGTTATCGAATTTTCAAAATGTTTATGGTTTCTGAAACCAATATACAAGCTAGTAACCAGCTTTAAATATAAGTATAGTCTTGGCAGACTCTAAACAACATTGATGATAGCTACATATTTAAATATGTTAAAGATTTTATTCGTATTTGTACAGTATTACCTGTAAAACTGAATTGTATATCATTAATGTAAGTGTTTCTTCAGGAAAGTGTGATATAATACTTCACTATTTTCAAACAATAACACTAGTGTTCATCAGAAACAGGTTTTCATAAGAATATTGAAAGAAACTGTGAAATCTGTCCCTCCACAGTGTAGCTGACGATAAACTTGAGCGAAACGCTTATGGCCTTGGCAATGTGTATGTGTATATCCACCCAGTTATATTATAGAGATATATGTCAAGAACATAATTTTATATAAGTAATAACATACAATTTATTTAAGATTTATTATAAATTTTTGCATCAAAAACTTAAATACGATGTTTTAAAACAATAGGAAGATTATACACTATACTCCAATGTCAAAAATATCAAACTAAGGGATTTATGAGAATATCTTGAGCTTCTCTACAAGGTTTGTTCATCCTTCTTAGGATACAAAGATACGTAAATTATAAAGACAGGTTACTAGAGATTGGAATTACTTGTAAATATATTTCTTCCTCGATAACTTCTTTGGTTCATATTGCGCTCCAGTCAATCAATTGTTTGATGGTTTATGTAGTCGTTGCCTAGCAATATAAAGCTTTGTAGTGCCTTTTCGGAGCACTACACCACACGTCAATTTGAGTTCGAGAGCAAAAAATTTGTTGAATTAAAGAATTAACCAAAAATGTGCGGCGGATGCTTAAGTGGTTGTTGCGGAATTATCATAGGTCTCGGCCGGCGTTGTCGAGGAGCGTTTCGCAGTATCCGGGTGCGTCTGATACGCCGAAATGTACACAACGGTAAGTCATGTTCTTGCATCTTTTATATGTCAAACTGTTTCTACACAGTTATCATTAGCTTAACTTCATTAACATCAAGTTGTTACAAATACAATATTCTCTGTACATATTATAGCATCAAAACTAAGTTTCATATTATTAACTAAAACCTATATATATATATATATATTTAATTTTATATTTAAAACATATGCTTTTTGTCAGTAGTTGTTAAAAAGTATATAATTTTATATATATTTATATAAAAATTATAACATACAATTATACATATATTATACTGTAGAATTATATAAATATTATAATAAATTAGAATATATTTATATAATTCTTAATAACAACCGACTAAACGCATCAGTTTCTATGTCAACCAAGTAGATGCATTTAAACCCACGAAACAAATGAGGAAAAATGGGAGGATACATAAATATAAATAAAAAATAAGTGTACTCAATAAAAAGTTGACTGAGGGGGTTTTACCCCCCTTGTCATAACTCATCTAAAAATGATAGAAATGTGATTTCTTCAGTAAAATTATTCTGATAAAATGTACTTTATAAATGAGTAGTCCATTTACTAAACTCGTTATGTCCACGAAATATTGAAATTGAGTTGGCACAGCCATTTTGATCACGGTCACTTTATAAACCATCTTATAATACATACACGCAGCAAAACCCTTTTTTCCCGTTCTTTTTTGAGTGTTGAAAATCATGGACTGCAGCAGAGCTCGTCAAGTCTAGTAGCCATAATGTTTCAAAACCCGTTTTGTCCAACCAAAACAAACTGCTGCACAATTCGTCATGTCCACAGACGTGCACTGTAATAAAGATTGAAACTTCTGCAAAACTCGTTATTTTTCTTTACGAATTGCAGCCTAACTAAACTTTGCTCTATTTCTGTTTAGTTTGCTGTATAGTTTTGTATTTTTATATTATAATAATTATTACAGATGAGATTTTTCAAGTTCTGGGTTGGCACTACTGCCAATGTATTATTATCTTTGGAATTTTGATGTTTATGAACAAAACATTGTGTTTGTTGAACATACTTAATTTTTAGTGATTATTAAACCATGAACTCTATTCAAGTACAACCTTCACAGTTTGGAAAATGTCGAAAGAAGAGAAGAAATAATGAAAATTGGAAAAGGAATGTTGCCAAACGAATGAGGTAAGTTTGTGTCTTATTTTGCCACTTTAGTTTCAACATTTTAACACATATAGGTTAATATTCCAGACAAATGGCTTGGCCTATGTCATGTTTGTGTGTTATGGGTTTTATGTTTGTCCATTGACCTAATTACTATTATTACTATTATTTAATCATGAATTTTCAATAGCCTAACTAATTAGTTTCATACGTCTTAAATAAGGAAAAATAGGCCAGTATATAAGCATTGTCCTGTAATTCAGGACCTCAGGCCTAATCGGTTGTTAGTGAAAATAATAATGCTTTTAAAGAATGTGCATTAGGCCTATCTGGTTATTTTATATTACGGTACCCTCCTAGTTTAATAATGTTATTTAGCACTCAGTAATAGTCAAACAATGCTTACGCCAGGGATGAGTTAATTCAAATTAAACAAAGCCAGGAGTTTTGACACATTCCTGCCATCGGGTTGTCTGTGAGCATAATGCAATTAAACTCCGGCAGTATTTTTTTCAACTATACATTTCACAGTATAAGAGGTAGGCCTACTCCTAAATAAAACTTTTTAAATTTGTCCAGATGTTATTTCATTAGTATACTTAAGAATGGTCACATATAGCTAGGTAGCTTTGACTTAACAAAATTGGACAATCTTATGTTACAGGAACTTAGCATCTTCATTCCCTCAGCGACCCTCTTGCCAACATAAGGCTGCAAAGGCTTTTCACTGCTGATATGTAACAATGCAGGATGTAAGACGGATTTATCAAAAGTTTTATGCTGACACAAACAGACAAGCACAGAATAATTTCATACTACGACATGTCACAGTAGAAACTCCCAATCGTCAAAGATCTCGCAATGGTAACATGGAATACAGAAAGGAGGTAACTACAAAATATTTCATACCGTATTTGAAAGACAGAAAAGTTGAAAATGTGCCTGTGCGTAAAAAGCTCTTCATCAACAGTTTGAGTGTATCAAGATACAGAGTAAAATTACTGTGCAACAGGCTCCTTCAGACAGGCGACGCTCCAACTGAACAGAGAGGAGGTGACCGTAAATCAAAGATTTATTCAGAAAGGAAACAAGCTGTGAAAACCTTCATTGAATCTATTCAGGTACTAGAGTCCCATTACTGCCGAAGCAATAATACAACCTGCCAGTATCTATCGAGTGAACTTAGTATAAGAAAACTTTGGTCCCAATATTCAGAATCGTGCAGTACAAATCTAGCTGTGAAGTATGACTTTTTCCGATGTATTTTTGATAATGATTACAATATTGGCTTTGGTTCTCCTGACACAGAATGCTGCTCTCAGTGTCTTTCTCTCACTGAACGAATAAAGTCTTGTAGTGATGCAGAAAAAAAACAAGACTTAAAGACAGAATTAACTGTACACAAAAAAAAAAGAGCAGATGCATTTTACGAGCATTTGCGTCAACACAATGATGGCGAAATTACCTTTAGTTTTGACTGTCAGAAAACTCGATCCGTTCCCAAAATACACGACCAAGCAGCGTACTATTTACGCCAAATATACATATACAATTTTACCATCTTCCAGGATTCTTATAAGGATCCTCAAGGCAAAGATAAAGTTTTCACCTATGTTTGGTTGAAAAATGAATACCAAAAGGAGTCTAAACAAGTTGCATCGGCCGTTTACCACAGATTGACTTCCACAGATCTTTCAAGCTACCATACTGTGAAATTGGTAGCCGACGGCTGTGGAGGCCAAAACAAGAACAAGAATCTGATCTGTATGTTGGGAAAGTTTTTATCACAAGATGCTCCTCCTCGGTGAAAGAAATAAAGGTAATATTTCCAGTAGAGGGACATTCGTTTATTCCACCAGACAGAATATTTGGCCATATTGAATCTGAAGTAAAGAAACATTCTACTCTTCTAACCGACAAAGATTACATAAACATTATTGGATCCCATGCAACTGTCATCCGTCTAGGAAAAGACTGCCCTGTGTTAGAGGTCAGGTTGTAAAAGAGCCTGGTGTATGGCATTTTAAGCTCAAACTTTGCAAAAGGATAATTCTACGAAAAACAAACACAAAGAGCTTTGTGGTGCGAGGTGAGATGAACTACAACCTGAACATGGGCGAAGGAAAAAGCATATTGAAGCGGGGCAAACCTTTAAATTCCATTGCACCTACAGTAACAGAGGAAGGCACAACTCTGAAGAAAGAGAAACTGCAAGACTTGAATACCCTGTTGACTAAACACTTTCAAGCAAATTGGAGGGAGAAGGAACAACTGACTTTCTTTAAAGACATTTTTGAAAAAAAAAAACAGGAAGATATGAATGATCCAAATGAATATAACTCAGATGTTGGAGAAATTTTAGAGGAAGAGGAAGGGTTGGTTGTATAAAAAGAAAATGAATGAAAAAGTGAGAGCTTTGAGAACATTGAGTAGGACCACTTGATTGAATAAATAATATTAACATTATGCTAAATTATAAAAAAATGTATGAGTTTAATTACTGTAAAAAATAAAATAGTTTGATCTGCATGGAGTTTTTTTAATAGCCCTTTAAGATGGAATACTTTTTAAAGGTATTTGCAAATGTGAAATTTCTAATACTGTTGCAAAACTCGTTATGTCCTTCGGAATGCTGCAAAACTCGTCATCTCCAAGAGTTTTTTTTTTACTTTCCGTGAGTTATATCATTTTTATTTTGCTATCCCTTGGTCAATATATAGCTTGTAACAATTAATATTTAAAAAAATGTATATATGTATCTCAATTACAAACGAAATGGCAGTTTTTTGCCGTTTCTGAAATTTTGTTTGTTTGGACATAACGAGTTTTGCAAATGGACTACTCAAATATAAATATATATTCGGGGGACTACTGTCCCCTTACCATAATGCCTCACTAAAAATGTTAGCTATATTATTTCTTCTCTAAATTAGTTAGAATAGAGTGTAAGGCCCACTTTAAAAAAATACTTTAGGGGGCTTTTGCTCACCTAAATATGATAGATGTGATTTCTTCACTAAAATAGATCAGACAAACTGCACTTCATACAAATTTAGCTTTGGAGAGACTTCTGCCCCCATGGACATAACTTCTCACCTAAAAATGAATGAGAAGATATTTGGTAGAATAATTTGGGTAAGGTGTTCTGTAGGGAAAGTTGGACATACACAAATATATGGGCCATATTGGTGATGAAGACTCACTTCTTACGAACAAATGACTATCAGCATCGCTATCTCAGTTTCCAGTTTAAACAACAATACCTTGGGTTTAAATAGTTCGTTACCATAACTATGACATATATACTGGAATATACCATTGCTTGTGTGGTTTTTAGAGTTGAACTTTTAAGGAGTGTTAATTTTTTTTTTCAATATAAAGAGATTAAACCTGATAAAACTCTCTCTAGCCCTGGTGACTATTTTTACTATTAACTAATATCAGAAATAGTCATACAGGTAAGCGCTATTTCAATACAAATTATGCCCTTTATCACAGTAGCTATGAATGGAGGGGTAGCATTGAATGGAAAGGTAGCATTGAATGGAGGGGTAGCACGAATGGATGGATAGCATAGAATGGAGAGGTAGCATTAAGGGGAGGGATAGCTTTAAATGGAGTAGCTATGAATGGAGAGGTAGCATTGAACACATTTTTAAAATTATAACATTGAGACTTGGAGTTATTGTACCAATGTAAAAAATACTACATTTTTTCGTTTACCGATAGGTTGATAAAAATAACAGTCTTATCAAGAAATCTAAGGTGTTTTAATTCCCTTAATGTCTAATTGACCACCTCTATGGTAAAGAGGTTAGAGCTACAGATCCATACAGATACATGGGTACGTTCCACAGCTATTCCAGAAACTTCTGTAAAGCAGTGGGTCTGAAACGAGACTAACTATGCCTCGTGATAGCAATTGAAGAGCTGTATAAGTAAAGACATAGCGGCCCCGGTCTGTAAAACTTATAATAAGTGGCTATAGGGTTTGGGTTTGTTGTGTTGATTACATGACATCTATATGAAAATGTTTGAACAATTCTGGCCAACATACGGCAACTACTCTTCTGGTATAGCTCGTTTAAGTGTCGTTTTAAAGTGTACACTCGTTCCTAGCTACAAGTACATAAGGAATATTTAATACACGAAGGGAAGTAACCATCTACTTACCCAAGCTGCCCCATTTTACCATCAACTTCGAGATTCGACCACCAGAAGGCGTTTCCATCGCCAGAACCTTGGAGGATGATAGAGAATGCTCGAGCTTCCACTACCAGTTTCCAGATTCTGGAGAATGCTCGAGCTTCCACGACCAGTCTCTAGATTCTAGAGAATGCTCGAGCTTCCACGACCAGTCTCTAGATTCTTGAGAACGCTCTAGCTTCCACAACCAGTCTCAAGATTCTGGAGAATGCTCGAGCTTCCACGACCAGTCTCTAGATTCTGGAGAATGCTCGAGCTTCCACGACCAGTCTCTAGATTCTGGAGAATGCTCGAGCTTCCACGACCAATCTCTAGATTCTGGAGAATGCTCGAGCTTCCACGACCAGTCTCTAGATTCTAGAGAATGCTCGAGCTTCCACGACCAGTCTCTAGATTCTGGAGAATGCTTGAGCTTCCACAACCAGTCTCGAGATTCTGGAGAATGCTCGAGCTTCCACGACCAGTCTCTAGATTCTGGAGAATGCTTGAGCTTCCACAACCAGTCTCGAGATTCTGGAGAATGCTCGAGCTTCCACGACCAATCTCTAGATTCTGGAGAATGCTCGAACTTCCACGACCAGTCTCTAGATTCTGGAGAATGCTTGAGCTTTCACAACCAGTCTCGAGATTCTGGAGAATGCTCGAGCTTCCACGACCAGTCTCTAGATTCTGGAGAATGCTTGAGCTTTCACAACCAGTCTCGAGATTCTGGAGAATGCTCGAGCTTCCACGACCAGTCTTTAGATTCTGTAGAGTGCTCGAGCTTCCACGACCAGTCTCTAGATTCCAAACTTACTAAGTGAAGGGCCACATTAGAATATTCAAAGTTCTAGGTGGGATGGATTGAACACGATACATACAATAAACACATTATATATTTATATATAATTTCGTTCTAGATCTCATTTTGATATATGCATATCTTATAACCATAGTTAAACGTGACTAAAATGTAAGATGTGCAGCCAATCAATTACTCCCTTCCTCCTCAAATAGGAAACGTACCTTGGACCGGACCCTCTGCTCAAAAGACACTTTATTGAACGTGGCTAGCCTGGATCTTATACATTGCATTAAGGAGAACTATCATTTCTATATGTGTCATATTTTTGTTTGTTTTTTTAAAGCGTCCGTGGGCCGGCTAAACACATTCCGTGGGCCGGATTTGGCCTGCGGGCCGTAGTTTGGGGACCCCTGATTTAGAATATACCTGATAATTTTTGTAAAAAAATATTACGTTGTGTGAGTAGTAGAAAGTTCTATCATGATTCGTGTACTTAGAAACTAAATAGGAAATGAAACCAAATATTGCATTTTACTTTTGTTTTTATTTCCCAAATATAATCTTTAAGAAAATCAACGTTTTTGTAGTTATTGAAAATGTAGTATACTGTATATTCGTATACTGTATACCTGACTTTAGAGTAGAAAACAATAAAAGTTTTCCGAGTAAGAAAAAATAAAGGAAAGCTAATAGATGTTAAAGGTGAAAACACAATTACGGCATCACCTGACTTATGTATGTAGTCTATTTTTAGTTATTTGAAAAAATTAAATTTCGCAGTAAAAATATGTAAAAATAGGGTCTAGTTTTAAAATGGCCATATATAGTATTCTCCGCAGTTTTTTTCAGATGGGGAAGAGAGCGCAAATGTGAGCTTTGCTGAACACACAAATCTTTTGCCGGCCCTGCCAACTAGAGAGAGAATGGTCCTTGAGCATCTAAAAAATAATAACAATGTGTTCTCACGAATTAAATCAGTCAACGATCTAACTTTAAAAAAAATGTGTCACTTGAATACGATAGTACGATGTATGTTTGTTCCAGACATAGTCCAAAGAACCTGTCCAAGAGTGTCCTAGCTATAGATATATGTAGCACTATACTGTGATACGATATATCTTTGTTCCAGTCACCAGCGTGGCCAATGGGCTGGGCCAAGATTATTGTTGGGGGAGTCAGCGTGGTGGGCCTTTCCGTGGGCGCATATATACTTTATAAATATATGCGCCCAGCAAATAGTGTGCCCCCTGACAACCTCTCTACTGGCAAAGATGGGGATAACGACCACCCGGTTGTGCCCCCAGCCCCACGTAAGTACAAACCTGCATTTTGGAAGGTTACCCAAATTTAGAATTAGAAAATAAAGACAAAATCGTATAGTTTTAACTTAATAAATTAGGAGTATTTGATATCTTAGGTCAAATTATTTTGACCATCCAGGTAGAAAGGTGTAGTTTTTTGTGGGTGTTTATAATCTGTTGGAACTAGATGTGAAATCGTCCTCGACCATAGTTTCATTGGTGACCTGGTGGTCTAGGGGTAAGGTGTCAGACTTCTGTTCTGGGGGTCCGGGGTTCAATCCTCGGTCCCGGCACAGATTTATCTGATTGCCAAACCCTTCCTTCACCCCTGACAAGACGTGTATTAATCACGACTTGTGAATGTGAGGAATGCCAGGCCTCCACCGTGGTTCAGATCCCACGTTAAACTGTAGGTCCTCCATTTCATCTCACAATCACCCTACCATTACACATTAGCGTAAGTGCGTATAACCCGAACGGGTAGTAAGACGCGGTGCTAATAATAATAATAATAATAATAATAATAATAATAATAATAATAACGTGTTCTCACGAATTAAAGCAGTAAAATACCTAACTTAAATAAAATATGTCACTTGAATTCATAATTAAATAATTCAATTATAATTTTGTACCTGATTAATTTTCTTTTGTTTATAAATTCAATGAAGTATCTTGTGTGAATATCAAATTTATCAGAGTAAAAGCTTTACGACAAAAGGTTAGAAAAATGCAATTGCTTAGTAAGCTTCACACAAAGTTTACGTTAACTTTGCAACCAAACTAGAGGTTCTGCAATCCGTGAGGCCATGACTTTATTTGGTCCGATGGTGTTCCCTTCTCAACATCAAACTTAGTTAACAAGTTCTCCATAGTCAATGTTAACGTAACTGGTTAACGATGCAGTCGATGTTCTCGTAATTTTATGTTTCTCTTTTTTCCCCTAGTCTATATCTACCTTGTAGCACTACAGTCAGTGCACCCGTGATTTACATGTTTCTCTTCTTTCCCCTTGTCTATATCTACCTTGTAGCACTACAGTCAGTGCACCCGTGATTTACATGTTTCTCTTCTTTCCCCTTGTCTATATCTACCTTGTAGCACTACAGTCAGTGCACCCGTGATTTACATGTTTCTCTTATTTCCCCTTGTCTATATCTACCTTGTAGCACTACAGTCAGTGCACCCGTGATTTACATGTTTCTCTTATTTTCCCTTGTCTATATCTACCTTGTAGCACTACAGTCAGTGCACCCGTGATTTACACGTTTCTCTTATTTCTCTTTATCTACATCTATGGTTCAATTTTATTTCGAATGGATATATCTGACAGCTAAAATAATTTAGTAGGTTTACTTTTCGTATCCAGACGTCGAATCATTTGATCTGAGGCTGTCAGTTTTTATTGATGTTATTAATAGTGTACTTATAAAAAAACACTGATAATATAGTAGAAGTTAGTATTATTTCTCTTTTCTCGTCAATTCATCAGAAAAACAAGCTATAAGCCTACCGTAGTTCAAACTTTCCCCAACTATATTAACAACGTAACTGGTTAAATTTGCAGATCGTTCGCGTGTGATTCACATAAGTATTACGTTCGCTTATTTGGTAGAGTAATTCACGCAATCCCAAAAATGCTCAGTCTTGTTTTGGTCCTTGAAAGTTTTTACGTTTTGTAAATGACCTACGTGAAACCTTGTTTTCATTTTAACACGGCAGCATGATTAACCCCCGTACGTATGGTGGTTCAATATTCTCGCAGTCACCTAGGTCAGCTCTTTATATTTGTTTTTGGTGTTTGGGGGGTTACTGTGTTTTTCGGTGGCTTTTAGCTTCTTTTTTTTTTTTTTGCAATATATAGGGGTGGTATGTATTCGAAGTTTTACTAGCCCTTTTTGGTGGTATCTAGGGGCAGTATGTTTTGGGGGCCCCCATAATTGTTTTAAACTTAAACCACAGTGAACATACTCTCAATCCTGGGAAACATAGTTCAGTTCTTTAAATGGTTCCCCCCTGCGGGACGGGGTTTAGAATAGTCCCGCAGTAACCCCTGCTTGTCGTAAGAGGCGACTAAAAGGGGAGGCTTCTGTGCAGGACGTACCTTGTGCAGGAAAAACATATCCTAAATCTTTCCTTTCACCTCCTTTTTTCTTCCTTCTCTTTCACTCCTTTTTTTTCATTCTTCTCCCTTCGCTTTCTTTATTCTTTCCTCTTTCTTCCCTTCCCCTGCCGTTCAGTCCTGCACGGAAACTTTGGCCCCTCCGTTGACGACCCTGGCATCTAACACGGCTTTCCTTGGACGATTATTGGACACCACTGCTTTGAGCTCCCGAGTGAAAGTGCGCCGGTTGTAATATCTTAGTAGAAGGGCCTTAGGGATGACAATAACCGGGTACCCTACTTTGAGAAAAGACCGGTTGCGTTCACGAGGGCCCGGGCGTAAAATTGGCACTTTCCTACACCCACTTGCTGCGATGACCTCTCTCTCGGCGATGCCATATGCGAAGGTTGTCATGTCTAGCGTCGTATGGGGCCTCTCGTCGGGACAGTTAACAGGGCCATATGTGGTAGCACCAACTTGGATCACCCTGGGTCTACGATCCGAGTACTGTGTAGGTTGTCCCCTAATACGGCATGGCCGATAACCTTGTCACCGCTGGCGCCGTACTGCCAAATTCTGCTGGCAACTCACTGCCCGGCCTCTCACAGGGCCGTAATAATGATAAAAGGCGGAAACGGGTAAGGCCATCCAGCCCTATTTTGGAAAAAATCCAGGAAGTGGTGAGGCCCCAGCCCCGCTTCCTGGTGATGTCTCGAGTTAATGATACTGAGAACCTTAAACGCGTCAGCCCATTTATCCTCGAAAGAGCGATAAATGGTGCAGAAAAAATCGGACGTTTCGATAAGGAAATTGCGTGATGGCACTATATTGATTCAGACAGCGACTGATGCCCAGTCCTCCAATATAATGGCTATTACTGAAATACCGTCGAGTAATACGGCTTCTATACCGGTGAAGGTGGAACCTCACAGGTTCCTCAATGTTTGCAAGGGAGTGGTCACTTGCTTTGACCTCGACTGCGTGAGCATTGAGGACATCTGTGAGGAGCTCTCCCCACAGCATGTAACTGAAGTATACCGTATTGTGACCAAAAAAACGGACAAGAAAAAAAGACGGATACGTATATCCTCACATTTGCGACTCCTACCCTTCCGAAGGAGGTCCGAGCAGGTTTCCACGTGCTCAGGGTCCGGCCGTATGTCCCTAACCCTCGGCGCTGTTTTCAATGCCAGGAATTTGGGCATACGAAGCTGCGATGCCGTGGTAAGCCAACCTGTGCGGATTGTGGACAGGAGGCTCACAAAACACCATGTGAGTCTCCGAAGTTCTGCGTAAACTGCAAGGGTCCACACTCTGCCTGGTCTCGGGCCTGTCCGAAATGGAAGGTAGAGAAAAAAGTCCTGGAGATTCAATCCGAAAAGAAGATCTCTTATGTCCAGGCACGCAAGGAATACGTATCTAGTCAGGCTCCGGTATTTCAAACTTCATACAGCCAGATTGTCAGCCAGAACATCAACTGTCCTAACTGCCATTGCGCAGTTAATCTTGCCAAAACGTCTACGCAACCGGTTCCACTAGTATCTGATCGAGACATCCATTGTTTTACTGCGCCAAATACAGTGGCGCCTAAATTTTTAAAAGAGGCGAAACCGCCAAAAAGGTCGTCTCCCCCACCTGTACCACCGAGGAGCCCACCTCGGGGAACCCCCCCGAGCCCTACTCGGGAAACACCCCCGAGCCCTCCTCGGGGAACACCCCCGAGCCCACCTCGGGGAACACCCACGAGCCCTCCTCGGGGAACACCCCGAGCCCTCCTCGGGGCCCAAAACTACTTGCGGCCGTTGTCGAGCCGCTCAATGCCGCCTCTGGGACTCCGGAGGTTGGGATGAGTGGTAGGACAGGTGAGGCCGCAAAGGCGATTCCCTCTGGTGCCTTGAGAAAGGACCAGCGAGGGAGCGCCGAAAAAATTAAAAATAATAAAGCGCCGAAGGCCTTAACAAAGCCTTCGCGCAAAGACCCAACGACCCTGTCTCTCCAGGATAAATCAAAACCTCTCCTGAAGCGGGAGGTCCAGGAGAGACTGGGAAAAGCAAGAGGGCCTAAAAAGGGCCTCAATCAATTTTTATTTTTAAAAGATAACGTTATGGATTGCGAGGATTATTAAACTTTATATTTATAAATAATGTCGCTACTACAATGGAATTGTAGGGGTTTCTTTGCTCGTGTAGAGGAAATTAAACAAATAATATCTTCCCTGCATCCCCCCATCTTGTGTTTGCAGGAGACCCACTTCCGCACAACTGACAACCCGAAGCTTCGTGGGTACGATATATATCGTACCGACAAGCCATTCTTTGATCGGGCTAGCGGAGGTGTGGCTATATTCGCACGAAGCAACATATATCATAAACATATTAATATCGTCTCTGAACTCCAAGTGATCGCTGTCCGAATCTCCCTTGCTATGGAAGTGACAGTATGCAGCATTTACCTCCCACCAGGTGAGCGCGTTTCAAAGAGGACACTAGAGGCCCTCTTTATACAACTTCCCGCCCCTTACATCATCTTGGGGGATTTTAATGCGCATAACCTGGTGTGGGGGTCTAATTTTACAGACGCCCGTGGGAGGATGGTAGAGGATATTCTTGTCTCGGGCAACCTGGTGTTAATGAACACCGGGACCCAGACACACCTCTCCACCTTTAATGGTGTATCCTCTGCCAACGACCTAACTTTATGTAGCCCCGGGATCGCTGCTCACTTCCTTTGGGAGGTTCACTCGGACCTATGTGGCAGCGATCATTTTCCAATTCTGGTTTCACCACTTCAAGATTCTTCCAGTACAGCACGGTTACCCCAGTGGGTTATCAAACGTGCTGACTGGGATAAATTCCGCGAGCTCGCCGTATTTGATGAACCCCATTCTCATGACGTCGATGTTAGGGTTGGGCGTTTTACTTCGACGGTAATAGCAGCTGCGAGGGCTTCTATTCCTAAATCCTCGCCTTATCCGCGCCACCGTCCAGTTCCCTGGTGGAACGAGGAATGTCGGTTGGCTATTTCTGACCGTCGAAGGGCCCTATGTCTCTTCAATCGGCGTCCTACCTTGGATAATCTAGAATCATTCCGGATTCTGCGTGCTCGAGCTCGCCGTATCATTCGTGAAAGCAGAAAAGAGTCTTGGAGACAATTTATTTCTACCCTTACTATTTCCACTTCCACTACTAAGGTTTGGGAAAATATTCGTAAATTACGTAGTAGCAAAAATACCATAAATAATATCCCTGCCCTTATGTCAAACGGTACGCTTGTCGAGGCTGTGGAGGTCGTCAATGTATTGGGCTCTATGTTCACCGCTATTTCTAGCACTGCGAGCTACTCCAATGAGTTTGAAGCTTATAAGCGGGACATAGAGCGCCATTTTATCGACTTTGGCAAGAGCCAGGGGGAGGATTATGGCTCTCCCTTTACTTTAGATGAACTGACGTATGCTCTATCCCAGGCGGGTAGCACATCTTCTGGCCCCGACGACATCAATATGATATGTTGCGCAAGTTACCCCTGCTGGACGGGCATATCTGTTGGACCTTTACAATAGTGTTTGGGGATCTCATAAATTCCAATCACTATGGAGGCGAGCAACAGTCATACCAATACATAAAAGTGGCAAGGATAAATTAGAGCCAACTAGTTATAGACCGATAGATTTAACTAGCTGTGTATGCAAAATATTGGAAAAAATGTTAAATAAACGATTAATATGGTATTTAGAATCTCGAAATTTACTATCTGATATGCAATGTTGTTTCCGCCGCAACCGATCCACGGTGGATCATCTCGTCCGTCTCGAGACGGCGGTTCGTGACGCCTTTCTCCACAAACAGCACCTCTTAGCTGTTTTCTTTGATTTGGAGAAGGCTTACGATACCACGTGGCGGTACGGCATTTTAAAAACACTTTTTAATTGAGGGTTCCGAGGGAACCTCCCTGTTTTTATATCTAATTTTATGTCAGATAGACACTTCCGGGTAAGGTTAAACAACACCTTATCCGATGATTTTATTCAAGAAAATGGGGTGTCTCAGGGCAGTACTCTGAGCTGTACGTTGTTCGCCATTGCAATAAATGGCATTGTGGACAACGTGCGGCTACCTGTCCGTTCATGCCTTTTTGTGGATGACTACGCAATTTATTGCAGTTCATCTAGTCTCCACAGGGCTGAACGGCAGATACAACTCTCTGTCAACAATCTGTGTTCGTGGGCATCGCGAAATGGCTTTCGCTTCTCTGCAGCCAAGACGACAGTCGTCCACTTCAACAGATTACGTGGAACACAACCTGTCCCCAGTATTTTAATGAACCACGTTGTTTTACCAGTCTCAGAGACCGTAAGGTTTCTGGGACTTTTATTTGATTTTAAATTAACTTGGATCCCTCACATCAAAGACCTGAAAGCGAGGTGTATAAAAGCACTCAACCTGCTCAAAGTGGTTACCGGTCGGTCCTGGGGTGCTGATAGGGAAACCTTGATGCGCCTTTATAGGGCCTTGGTAATATCTAAACTAGACTACGGCAGTTCCGTTTATGGATCAGCGAGACCCTCGACGTTAAAGATGCTGGATAGTGTCCACCATGTTGGCATACGACTGGCTACTGGTGCTTTTCGTACCAGTCCAGTCGTCAGCATCTGTGCCGACGCCGGTGAGCCCCCTCTCTCTTACCGGCGGTCCTATCTTCTGGCATCTTACGTGTCGAAACTACACTGCATGCCGGAGCATGTTGCCTACCGTCCTGTGTTTCATCCCCCTAACCGTGTCTTGTATGAAACCAAATGGCGTAGTACAAGGCCGGTTGGGATCAGGATGCTATCGGTTTTTGACACGTTTGGGATAGTCCAACCAAAGGCTATCCCCACATCTCCAGGTCGAGTTTCTCCCTGGAAGATACGCCTACCTCAATGCCATTTTGATCTTGCCAAGTTCCCTAAAGCGACCACCCCACCGATTATATATGAGAGGACCTTTTATGATCTCCTCTCCACTCGCTTTCAGGGCTTTAAGCGCGTCTATACAGATGGCTCCAAGTGTGGGGCCTCCGTTGGATGCGCATTTGTTGTGGAGGGAAACATTTTTAAGTTTGGTTTACCTGGTGAATCCAGTGTTTTTACGGCTGAATTATACGCCATTTTTAAATCTCTGTGTTTTATTTATCGTGTCACCGTTCTGTGCTCATATGCACGGATTCCATGAGTGCTCTGTTGGCATTGTCCACTCTCTACTCCTGCAATCCACTCGTGCAGATGATACATGAGCAAATTTTAAAAATTGATTCATTAAACACCCGGCTCGCCTTTTACTGGATTCCTGGTCACGCTGGTCTTTCAGGAAATGAACTTGCTGACCAGGCGGCCAAGGAGGCAGCACGCCTGCTTCCGGAGGTGAGTCTGGGTGTCATGTTTTTAGATCTAAAGGGTTATGTTCGGCGTGGGGTCTTACGCACCTGGCACGAGCAGTGGGTCTAGACCACTGCTCAGAACAAGCTGCGGTCCATCAGGGACGGTGTGTCGCGATGGCCCTCTTCTATACGAAAGTCTAGAAGAGAGGAGGTCATCGTGACGAGACTCCGCGTCGGGCATACATTACTAACCCACGGATTTTTATTGAGAGGGGATCCACCTCCAGTGTGTGAATTTTGCGATGCTCCCCTTAGTGTGTACCACATTTTGGTGGAGTGTCGTAAATATGCCCCTATCCGCCTGGCTTTTGATTTTAAAGGTGACCTACTTTATTATTACGTGATAGCACGGATGGAGTTATTTGTTTACTCCGTTTTATACGCCAGGCGGATCTTTTTAATGCCATTTGAGTCACTTTTATAAAGTGACTCATCTGGATTTATCCCATATTGAGAACTTTTTAACATTTTAGTACATTTTAATATGTTTGTTCTGTCTTTTTAACGTATTATTTTAGCATGTTTTATGATTTAAATGTGTTATATTTTAATATGTTTGTTTTGTATTTTTAACGTAGTGTATACACCTGTGGTTTTATTTTAGCAGGTGTATCACTTCTTTAATCTAATTGCCCATTTGAGCGCTCCTATGGAGTGTCTCAAAAGGGCTTTTTCTCATATTGAGAATATCTGTTTTTTAATTGATATACAAATTTTAATATTGTATATTGTTTTATATTTTATGTTTCCATCTGTTTTCTAACAGGTGGACTATGTGATGTGTCTTTCCCTAATGGAGATTTTACTGTGTTTTTAAATGTCAAGGCCCTAATGACCTCATTGTGTCGATGGGCCTCTAAATAATAATAATAATAATAATTTAAATGGTTTTTTAGTGTTTAGGTTCACCTACGCTACTCCTTGACGTTATTTGGAGATAAAACTCTACTACTAATGTGGGGACTTAACCCCAAAAGGGTTGCTTTTCTTAGCCCAATAGACTCATTGTCTAGTGCCAGTGTGTTAGTTTGGTTTGGGGGTTATTAGTTCCAATCTTTCTTTTTTGACTATGGGCAGTGTGTCTTGGAGAAATCTTATTCCAAAAAGTGTTTTGGCAAGTGGGTAGAGTTCACAGGTTGGAACAAACTAGGAATTTATTTGGAGGCTATGCCTCATGGCAACCTCTCATTGCGGAACCTCACAGGAGGCTGACATAAACAAAGTGTGAAAGCTGAGGTTTTTTTCACTTTCCAAACCTATTTCCCCCTTCTCACACCCAGAAGGTCACGGTGGTTGATCGATCCGTGCACCAAACAATGTGCTACTTTAGGTTAAACAAGTTACGGGATTGGCTATAACAAGAACAAGCAATCGAATATTTTCCCGACACAGTAAACTAATGACGTCCAAGACACTTTTGATTTCATCAGGAACTGACGAATAATCGTCAACAAGGAGTTTTGTAAATAGCTAAGGGTAGAGAAAAACAACCCTTGAAAGATTCACGAAACCATCCAAAAGTGGATACCCGGGTAAAAGCTGCAAATCAATTTTTTTTTGGTGCTTTTTAAAGTATCCAGTAAGCCAATGTCTACTTAACGGAAAGAAGTTACTTTTGGAAATAGGAATCTTTTTTAAATAAAAAAAAAAAAAAGTCGAGCTATCTTTTTAAAAAATTTTTTTTAAACTAAGAAAAAAAAAAAAACCACATTTTTAAACCGAGCGGGGACACTTTTAAACTGTTCAAAACGATTTTCTACAACTTCCCTAGAAGCTTTTGGAATAATTGTTTTCATTTTAACCATCCACCAAGTAATAGTCCAAGACATTTAGCATTTAATTAGTTTCCCGGGTTTCTGATTTTACGTTTCCACCATACGTTGGTCAAGATAAAACGAAACCCTTTGGGCCCCCTGTTAAGGTGTCCCCAATACATTCTAACGAGTGTGTAGCCCCAAATCTTAGCAATTATTTGGGCCAGGTGTCAACCAATACCCCTTCTTTTCTACTGGGACGTCGATTAGGTCCCAAACCTCACAGAAAAACCGCCCTGGGGTCGGGGAAAAAGATCGGCGACATCTGTGAGGAGCTCTCCCCACAGCATGTAACTGAAGTATACCGTATTGTGACCAAAAAAACGGACAAGAAAAAAAGACGGATACGTATATCCTCACATTTGCGACTCCTACCCTTCCGAAGGAGGTCCGAGCAGGTTTCCACGTGCTCAGGGTCCGGCCGTATGTCCCTAACCCTCGGCGCTGTTTTCAATGCCAGGAATTTGGGCATACGAAGCTGCGATGCCGTGGTAAGCCAACCTGTGCGGATTGTGGACAGGAGGCTCACAAAACACCATGTGAGTCTCCGAAGTTCTGCGTAAACTGCAAGGGTCCACACTCTGCCTGGTCTCGGGCCTGTCCGAAATGGAAGGTAGAGAAAAAAGTCCTGGAGATTCAATCCGAAAAGAAGATCTCTTATGTCCAGGCACGCAAGGAATACGTATCTAGTCAGGCTCCGGTATTTCAAACTTCATACAGCCAGATTGTCAGCCAGAACATCAACTGTCCTAACTGCCATTGCGCAGTTAATCTTGCCAAAACGTCTACGCAACCGGTTCCACTAGTATCTGATCGAGACATCCATTGTTTTACTGCGCCAAATACAGTGGCGCCTAAATTTTTAAAAGAGGCGAAACCGCCAAAAAGGTCGTCTCCCCCACCTGTACCACCGAGGAGCCCACCTCGGGGAACCCCCCCGAGCCCTACTCGGGAAACACCCCCGAGCCCTCCTCGGGGAACACCCCCGAGCCCACCTCGGGGAACACCCACGAGCCCTCCTCGGGGAACACCCCCGAGCCCTCCTCGGGGCCCAAAACTACTTGCGGCCGTTGTCGAGCCGCTCAATGCCGCCTCTGGGACTCCGGAGGTTGGGATGAGTGGTAGGACAGGTGAGGCCGCAAAGGCGATTCCCTCTGGTGCCTTGAGAAAGGACCAGCGAGGGAGCGCCGAAAAAATTAATAATAATAAAGCGCCGAAGGCCTTAACAAAGCCTTCGCGCAAAGACCCAACGACCCTGTCTCTCCAGGATAAATCAAAACCTCTCCTGAAGCGGGAGGTCCAGGAGAGACTGGGAAAAGCAAGAGGGCCTAAAAAGGGCCTCAATCAATTTTTATTTTTAAAAGATAACGTTATGGATTGCGAGGATTATTAAACTTTATATTTATAAATAATGTCGCTACTACAATGGAATTGTAGGGGTTTCTTTGCTCGTGTAGAGGAAATTAAACAAATAATATCTTCCCTGCATCCCCCCATCTTGTGTTTGCAGGAGACCCACTTCCGCACAACTGACAACCCGAAGCTTCGTGGGTACGATATATATCGTACCGACAAGCCATTCTTTGATCGGGCTAGCGGAGGTGTGGCTATATTCGCACGAAGCAACATATATCATAAACATATTAATATCGTCTCTGAACTCCAAGTGATCGCTGTCCGAATCTCCCTTGCTATGGAAGTGACAGTATGCAGCATTTACCTCCCACCAGGTGAGCGCGTTTCAAAGAGGACACTAGAGGCCCTCTTTATACAACTTCCCGCCCCTTACATCATCTTGGGGGATTTTAATGCGCATAACCTGGTGTGGGGGTCTAATTTTACAGACGCCCGTGGGAGGATGGTAGAGGATATTCTTGTCTCGGGCAACCTGGTGTTAATGAACACCGGGACCCAGACACACCTCTCACCTTTAATGGTGTATCCTCTGCCAACGACCTAACTTTATGTAGCCCCGGGATCGCTGCTCACTTCCTTTGGGAGGTTCACTCGGACCTATGTGGCAGCGATCATTTTCCAATTCTGGTTTCACCACTTCAAGATTCTTCCAGTACAGCACGGTTACCCCAGTGGGTTATCAAACGTGCTGACTGGGATAAATTCCGCGAGCTCGCCGTATTTGATGAACCCCATTCTCATGACGTCGATGTTAGGGTTGGGCGTTTTACTTCGACGGTAATAGCAGCTGCGAGGGCTTCTATTCCTAAATCCTCGCCTTATCCGCGCCACCGTCCAGTTCCCTGGTGGAACGAGGAATGTCGGTTGGCTATTTCTGACCGTCGAAGGGCCCTATGTCTCTTCAATCGGCGTCCTACCTTGGATAATCTAGAATCATTCCGGATTCTGCGTGCTCGAGCTCGCCGTATCATTCGTGAAAGCAGAAAAGAGTCTTGGAGACAATTTATTTCTACCCTTACTATTTCCACTTCCACTACTAAGGTTTGGGAAAATATTCGTAAATTACGTAGTAGCAAAAATACCATAAATAATATCCCTGCCCTTATGTCAAACGGTACGCTTGTCGAGGCTGTGGAGGTCGTCAATGTATTGGGCTCTATGTTCACCGCTATTTCTAGCACTGCGAGCTACTCCAATGAGTTTGAAGCTTATAAGCGGGACATAGAGCGCCATTTTATCGACTTTGGCAAGAGCCAGGGGGAGGATTATGGCTCTCCCTTTACTTTAGATGAACTGACGTATGCTCTATCCCAGGCGGGTAGCACATCTTCTGGCCCCGACGACATCAATATGATATGTTGCGCAAGTTACCCCCTGCTGGACGGGCATATCTGTTGGACCTTTACAATAGTGTTTGGGGATCTCATAAATTCCAATCACTATGGAGGCGAGCAACAGTCATACCAATACATAAAAGTGGCAAGGATAAATTAGAGCCAACTAGTTATAGACCGATAGATTTAACTAGCTGTGTATGCAAAATATTGGAAAAAATGTTAAATAAACGATTAATATGGTATTTAGAATCTCGAAATTTACTATCTGATATGCAATGTTGTTTCCGCCGCAACCGATCCACGGTGGATCATCTCGTCCGTCTCGAGACGGCGGTTCGTGACGCCTTTCTCCACAAACAGCACCTCTTAGCTGTTTTCTTTGATTTGGAGAAGGCTTACGATACCACGTGGCGGTACGGCATTTTAAAAACACTTTTTAATTGAGGGTTCCGAGGGAACCTCCCTGTTTTTATATCTAATTTTATGTCAGATAGACACTTCCGGGTAAGGTTAAACAACACCTTATCCGATGATTTTATTCAAGAAAATGGGGTGTCTCAGGGCAGTACTCTGAGCTGTACGTTGTTCGCCATTGCAATAAATGGCATTGTGGACAACGTGCGGCTACCTGTCCGTTCATGCCTTTTTGTGGATGACTACGCAATTTATTGCAGTTCATCTAGTCTCCACAGGGCTGAACGGCAGATACAACTCTCTGTCAACAATCTGTGTTCGTGGGCATCGCGAAATGGCTTTCGCTTCTCTGCAGCCAAGACGACAGTCGTCCACTTCAACAGATTACGTGGAACACAACCTGTCCCCAGTATTTTAATGAACCACGTTGTTTTACCAGTCTCAGAGACCGTAAGGTTTCTGGGACTTTTATTTGATTTTAAATTAACTTGGATCCCTCACATCAAAGACCTGAAAGCGAGGTGTATAAAAGCACTCAACCTGCTCAAAGTGGTTACCGGTCGGTCCTGGGGTGCTGATAGGGAAACCTTGATGCGCCTTTATAGGGCCTTGGTAATATCTAAACTAGACTACGGCAGTTCCGTTTATGGATCAGCGAGACCCTCGACGTTAAAGATGCTGGATAGTGTCCACCATGTTGGCATACGACTGGCTACTGGTGCTTTTCGTACCAGTCCAGTCGTCAGCATCTGTGCCGACGCCGGTGAGCCCCCTCTCTCTTACCGGCGGTCCTATCTTCTGGCATCTTACGTGTCGAAACTACACTGCATGCCGGAGCATGTTGCCTACCGTCCTGTGTTTCATCCCCCTAACCGTGTCTTGTATGAAACCAAATGGCGTAGTACAAGGCCGGTTGGGATCAGGATGCTATCGGTTTTTGACACGTTTGGGATAGTCCAACCAAAGGCTATCCCCACATCTCCAGGTCGAGTTTCTCCCTGGAAGATACGCCTACCTCAATGCCATTTTGATCTTGCCAAGTTCCCTAAAGCGACCACCCCACCGATTATATATGAGAGGACCTTTTATGATCTCCTCTCCACTCGCTTTCAGGGCTTTAAGCGCGTCTATACAGATGGCTCCAAGTGTGGGGCCTCCGTTGGATGCGCATTTGTTGTGGAGGGAAACATTTTTAAGTTTGGTTTACCTGGTGAATCCAGTGTTTTTACGGCTGAATTATACGCCATTTTTAAATCTCTGTGTTTTATTTATCGTGTCACCGTTCTGTGCTCATATGCACGGATTCCATGAGTGCTCTGTTGGCATTGTCCACTCTCTACTCCTGCAATCCACTCGTGCAGATGATACATGAGCAAATTTTAAAAATTGATTCATTAAACACCCGGCTCGCCTTTTACTGGATTCCTGGTCACGCTGGTCTTTCAGGAAATGAACTTGCTGACCAGGCGGCCAAGGAGGCAGCACGCCTGCTTCCGGAGGTGAGTCTGGGTGTCATGTTTTTAGATCTAAAGGGTTATGTTCGGCGTGGGGTCTTACGCACCTGGCACGAGCAGTGGGTCTAGACCACTGCTCAGAACAAGCTGCGGTCCATCAGGGACGGTGTGTCGCGATGGCCCTCTTCTATACGAAAGTCTAGAAGAGAGGAGGTCATCGTGACGAGACTCCGCGTCGGGCATACATTACTAACCCACGGATTTTTATTGAGAGGGGATCCACCTCCAGTGTGTGAATTTTGCGATGCTCCCCTTAGTGTGTACCACATTTTGGTGGAGTGTCGTAAATATGCCCCTATCCGCCTGGCTTTTGATTTTAAAGGTGACCTACTTTATTATTACGTGATAGCACGGATGGAGTTATTTGTTTACTCCGTTTTATACGCCAGGCGGATCTTTTTAATGCCATTTGAGTCACTTTTATAAAGTGACTCATCTGGATTTATCCCATATTGAGAACTTTTTAACATTTTAGTACATTTTAATATGTTTGTTCTGTCTTTTTAACGTATTATTTTAGCATGTTTTATGATTTAAATGTGTTATATTTTAATATGTTTGTTTTGTATTTTTAACGTAGTGTATACACCTGTGGTTTTATTTTAGCAGGTGTATCACTTCTTTTAATCTAATTGCCCATTTGAGCGCTCCTATGGAGTGTCTCAAAAGGGCTTTTTCTCATATTGAGAATATCTGTTTTTAATTGATATACAAATTTTAATATTGTATATTGTTTTATATTTTATGTTTCCATCTGTTTTCTAACAGGTGGACTATGTGATGTGTCTTTCCCTAATGGAGATTTTACTGTGTTTTTAAATGTCAAGGCCCTAATGACCTCATTGTGTCGATGGGCCTCTAAATAATAATAATAATAATAATTTAAATGGTTTTTTAGTGTTTAGGTTCACCTACGCTACTCCTTGACGTTATTTGGAGATAAAACTCTACTACTATGTGGGGGACTTAACCCCAAAAGGGTTGCTTTTCTTAGCCCAATAGACTCATTGTCTAGTGCCAGTGTGTTAGTTTGGTTTGGGGGTTATTAGTTCCAATCTTTCTTTTTTGACTATGGGCAGTGTGTCTTGGAGAAATCTTATTCCAAAAAGTGTTTTGGCAAGTGGGTAGAGTTCACAGGTTGGAACAAACTAGGGAATTTATTTGGAGGCTATGCCTCATGGCAACCTCTCATTGCGGAACCTCACAGGAGGCTGACATAAACAAAGTGTGAAAGCTGAGGTTTTTTTTCACTTTCCAAACCTATTTCCCCCTTCTCACACCCAGAAGGTCACGGTGGTTGATCGATCCGTGCACCAAACAATGTGCTACTTTAGGTTAAACAAGTTACGGGATTGGCTATAACAAGAACAAGCAATCGAATATTCCTGACACAGTAAACTAATGACGTCCAAGACACTTTTGATTTCATCAGGAACTGACGAATATCGTCAACAAGGAGTTTTGTAAATAGCTATTGGTAGACAAAGACAATCCTTTAAAGATCCAGGTAACGATCAAAAAAGTGGATGCCCCGAGGTGAAAGCTGCAATCAAATTTTCTTGGTGCTTCTAAAGTATCCAGTAAGCAATGTGCTACTTAACGGTAAAGAAGTTACATTTGGAAAAAAGAATTGTTTAAATAAAATAAATAACAAGTCGAGCTATCTGTAATACATTATTTTTACTAAGAATAAAAAACCCATACATTATTACGAGAGTGACACATTTAACTGTTTAAACGATTTTCTACAACGTTCCCTAGAAGCGTTGGTATAATTGTTTTCAGTTAAGAATCCACCAAGTAATATCCAATACAGTAGCACTAATTAGATTCAGGTTTCTGATGTACGTTTCAACCATACGTTGTTCAAGATCAACGAAATCCTTGGCCTCTGTTAAGGTGTCACATACATTCTAACGAGTGTGTAGATTAAATCATAGCAATATCTGTCGGCAGGTGTCAACCACATATCCCTTCGTTCTACGTCGACGTCGATTAGGTCCCAAACCTCACAGATATGCGTCTAGGTCAGGGAAAGATCGGGGACATGTTTAAATTCAATATCTCGTTTCTCGCTGATGACAACATACATTTCAGAGAGATTTTATTATTGTTCAGGTGTATCATCTGAGAAGTTTGGGTGTTGTTGAAAAACTTCAAAATGACTGACTTTAAGATAACCAATTCCAGCCAGACAGTGCGAATAAATACCACACAACTCCCAAAGCATTTCCCTACCTGGAAAAAGAGCGTAAAGTTGTTCTTGACACTCATGCAAACAATGACCCGTTCACCGCCAACAACGTCGAAAGGGAACATAGTACTGAATACACCTGTTATTACGATTGGACTTGTCGATTTTGCTTTGCGCGTGCAAACGTTTTCAGATTGGTTTTCCATGATAAAGTTGACAATGAATGTGATCGTTACGACTTCTGGCAGCAGACTAAGTAACATGACAGTTGCCTCCCCACCGTGACGCTCCTCTATACCATCTGGAGATAAAAACAAGGTGCACACTGAATGGAGGCTGGACCATCTGGAGAGAAAAACAAGGTGCACACTGAATGGAGGCTGGACCATCTGGAGAGAAAGACAAGGTGCACCCTGAATGGAGGCTGGACCATCTGGAGAGAAAGACAAGGTGCACACTGAATGGAGGCTGGAGTGGCAGGGCGGTTTCGTCTTGAAACCCACTTTGTAATACATCAACACTTTGGCAACGCTGTCTATACTATTGATGATTGAAAATAGGGCAAGGACAGATTTCATCAGAATATTTTGGGCATTGTTAAAAGGGTACATGTGGAAATTATGGCTGTAAACATCCGAATCCATGTCTTGAAGTTGAATCGTGTTGTGTGTCCATAGGGAAAATTTTTTTGTTTATAAATGCCCAATGCAACATTATACATGGAAATTGTCCATAAATAGGGTTCGGATGTTTAGGATAGTGATGGGCACAATCGAGCAAAAATAATCGAGTAACTCGATTGTGTTGTGTAATCGGGAGTACTCGATTCTTCCGGGATTACTCTAACTTTACTCGGACCGTGTTATTCTTTTATTTTCTCTTTTCTTACCAGATAAATAAGAATCGACCTTATTGGCTAGACTGTTTACCACGCTATTTCCATTTAAAAGCTATATTCCCTTAGAGTTCATTTTTCATCAACAGTTTCTGCTGCCACGCAAAAATGACCCTTTATGGTTTAAACGTTGCACATGCATTCTCAATACAAATTACTCGCAGATGTAAAGTACACAATCGAAAAGCATGCTACTAGTTAAGCGTATCACATTTCCGATTCTTTTCAAAAGTACTCGATGAAAGTTACTCGATTCTTTTTACTCGGCACCTCGGCAGTCTTATTTTCACAATCGCATTGACGAAACTAGATATTGTCTTTCATAATTATTTTAATTTCTCCTTAGTAAAATATGATTATTTATAAATTGAAACTAATCAGAGTAAGATACAAAACAAAACAACAATTGTTTTTACTTTTATAAAGGTACAATTATTATCAATTTCTTTAACATGAACGTTTAAAGAAAAGTTTATTTTATTAAAAAGAGTACAAAACAATTTTTATTTGTGAGACATTTCATAAAACGCATACTTTCATATTAACTGTAGATGTAAAGTGAAACATGAAAATAAGGGGGTGGAGGTCAGTGTCGACTGCCTTCTACAGGAAGAGATTATGGACTTGTTATTAGTATCGAATTCCATTGCAAGACTTCCGAGTAATGTCCAACCGATTGCCACGGATTCGAGTAGATGATTTGCTAAAAATTACTCGAGTAATTTTACTCGATTCTTTTAAAGAGAATCGAGTAATTACTCGATTCTTAGAATTACTCGATTATGCCCATCACTAGTTTAGGACCTTAAAAATCACGAAATATGCAAACAAATATGTTCTTAAAAATACCAATATTTGAAATTAAGATTAACAAATATCCCCTAAAAATATTTTAATATTAAATGAATATTATCATAAATATATCTCATTATCTTGCATTAAAAGAAATTTGTCAGCAAAGTCTTTAATTATTGATCCGTCAAGCTCACAACTAATTCAGAGCAACATTCTAAAGATAACCATGAAAGTCCTTACAAGGAGAACAATAATTCAGTGGGGTGGGGAAGGACAGTTCCACTAAGAGGTCAGAAACACCACCTACCACAGCTAGGCTTCCCTTTCTTATTACCTAGGTTTCTTCAGAAACTGTCTCTCGAACAGGTATACACTACTTGGAGTCGTCAGGCATACTGAATCTACTGTGAGAAAGCAAAACTAAATATGATTCTTACCTTCAAGTAATCTGGTCGGAAAATATTTACATAATAATAACCTTAATATAAAATGTGAAGTACACATTGTTTTTGATAGAAATTATAAATATACAGTAATTAATTAATTTTAAACAAAATATCACTTTATGCCTCCAAAATTGTGGAAATATGATCTAAAATAAAAAACTGCTCAAAACATTAATTAAATGCTAGGTAAGATGTGTATATTTTGTGTGAGGGTTGTATAGAACTGTTTATAATAATTCATTAAGCATGAAATTAAAAGTTAAACTAAAGTTATGAAATGTCATGAACATCTAAGCCTTATCCATGAGTATAAAAGTAATCTCCTATGACGTTCTTGTCGATAAAGAAAGCAATCCAATGTATCACGGGTTTGTAGTGTGGGTCCATATCGACTAAGATAGCTGCAATGTGGATATATAAGTTGGCAGTTTATATGAAAGGAAAACACATGAACGTGAAGAGTTGAAGCGCTGGTTAGTTTTCAGTGAACATCTTATGGTTTAAGTGTCTATCTTCAATTATGCAGTCCCAAACGACGGTGGCCAAACACAAATAATTATATATATAACAATGGGCCATGTATGTGGTGCGCACCTATTTAAGGGTTTCAAAAAATGGCATTGTCGGTCGTGTAGATCGATGTACAGTGTAGGTGTGTATTTGGCGATAAACCTTTTCTTCTCCAACCCTTTGACCTTAACTTTTTGTGAGCGCAGTTTGGAACGCGTAATGAGATGTTTGATTATGTTGTAATCCACATCACACATCATCACTATCCCAGAGAATTTAGTGTAGTGTGGGATTAGTTTTTCAGCAGCGGAGTCGAGTTTATCGTATTCGTAGGGGGATGTTAACACACAACGGTCGATTAATGTGACACATACGGATGAACTACTCAATTCCTTAACGATGTATTGTTTGTAGTTTCTGACACTGCTCTGGAAATCCACAATGACGTCCTTAATTTAAATGACGTAGAATAAGGTTAAACGTCGCTTATATTAACTGTCATAATCAACTGCCACGTCTCTGTTCTTGTCAATAAAAATTATGTTGTCAAATTCCGCATATATGACTTAATTGGCGGCTTTGTTGAGTGCTCGCGTGAGGACCATTTCGAGGATCCGAGATACATACCATGTCAAACTCCAAAAAGAAATAATGTGGGTGGAACGATTTGATGTAAGATCAAAAGACATGAGATAGTATCCCTTAGCGTATAGTTCTCGCTTGATATCATCTCGTTCATGAAATAGATACCCGTCCCAGACAAAAGCGTGTGGTAGGACAGTACTTAATTCCTGTTAGTGAAATCGAGCTGAAACGGTTTGGACGGGACTTGTTTCCCATTCTCATACATCGAGGAGTGATTCATATCATAGGTTTAAAAATTGAAAGGATTTGTGTTGATGTCTACATTGAACGCCGCATTAAATATGAATCTCACAATGCACCCTCGTGGTAACTGTTCCGTGAATACATTGTCCAACTATTCCCCTTGCACGTCCAAAGGAATGATGAGCGTTTTTACTTCAGCTTTGGTGATGGGATACTTTGCAGGACTGACATTTGAAACTTTTGTGAGTATTACAGATGATGCTACTTTGAAACGTCAAACTAAGAGACACGCCTCAACGATTTGGACTTTAATTTGGGAGATTCCATGAGGATGAACCCATCTCTAGAACGGATCAACTTCACCCTGAGCTCGGCACTGTATAAAAATATATTTCTCTTGGTTAAAAAGTCACCATTTAGATACCCCAAAAGATCGACCGTCATACATTTTGAAGAGAGACTACGACGAGCCTCAATTCCCTAGTTGCATTGCCAATTTCTTCAAACATATTCTTGCTGTCTGCGTTCCATAGGCCACAGGTCAGGTGAGTTATTTTGAATTCGCTGTTGTAATTTATTAACGTCTCAATGTATGATCTATTGATCTATAAGCAAAGGTATTGCTCTGTGGTGAGAATGTTTTTACTTTTAAAACATATCCACTTTAATAAATAGCGAGTGTAACCAGTCGATGACGGGGGAAATATGTTGTTCCACATCCATTAAAGCGCAACCATCGGGTTTCATGATTTTAATCATGGGCTATGAAAGATCGAAATAAAATCCACTTTCACTCGTAATGGTTCGATAGATTGATCATCTGTTAGGGATGAGAAAGTTTTGTATAACAAATCCATTATCCTTTTTCGAAACTGGTTTGTGTAGCTCGAATGGAAAATAAATCAAGTTCGCTGTTAGCACGGTCACCGGACTGAGGGTGTAGTAAAGACATTTCAACAAAAATGATCTTCTTCCTTGACCATTTAATGTCAGGCGACGACAGAAGACTGACGTTGATGCTTCTTACGATGCCCTTTATATTCTTAGCCAGACACCAGAGTTTAGATTTTTACTTGTACCTTTCATTCCATCTTATTTACAATCTCTTGTACGCTGGCGTAGTGTCTCTTTGAAATAACTAAACTGATTAGCTACGTTAGGGAGCATATTGAGGCCTGCAGGATATGTTTTTTTTCTGAGGACCTTATCACAACTCATCAGAAACGGTATGACACTCATGAATAGCCCACTGTAAAAACTCTCTATTCCATACCCACGTTGATAGAGAACAACCTAGTAGATAGCAGATATACTGGTTTCAGCTTGGTTGACGTAATATTTTTGATAATGGCAGTTCATGTTCAGCAGCGTCAAAAATTAAGTTTCACGCACACTTTTCCAAACCCTAATGGTACAAGCGTACTAGTGTTTGATCTTATATTGATTTCCAGGCTCTCAATACCCCGCACAATTTCGGGTACATAGTACTTTTGAGTATAGGTAATGGTCTTACAGATGCCTTACACATAGTCAGAGTTGTTGATATCAAATATAATTTGAAGCTGTGCAATAATGTCACCCACGGGCTGGGGATCGATAATATCCGTAGAAACAAACATTTGAGACGGTAATCTAGGTAGAATTTTTGTGGTGTACGATGACTTCTGGACTTTGACCAGATTAGTATTTGGTTCCTTCCATAAATCTAAGCTTTCTTCAATAGAAGGTTTAACCAATAGTATATTTCACGAATTATTGATAATATCCACTTTTTTCTATTGAGATATATGTAACTGAATTGAATGGTGGAGTTAGTTTTAAATGCCTCTAAAACGTTTAGGGCTTTGACCAATTAATGGATAGTGGCGTAGTTTCCAGACGGAATTTAGACCTTGAAAAGTTGTTCCAAACCAATATCGTCCTCCCAGTTGTACCATATAATGTTTTGATCTTCAGGTACGGTGGTAAAAGAGCAAGGTTACTGGAACTCTTTGAGAGCGACTTCACACTGTCCGTTAAAAGTGAGGCGGTAATAGAGTTATGAGGTGTAATTCGTGATGGTATTATTTGGGAAAATTCACATAGAGTACTTCTATGTTTCTAGGTATTTTAGCTATAAGAATAGGTTTTCACAATATATAGTAACTTAACCTTTTAATGACAATATAGTCTGAGAAGTACAAATCAATTCGGTTTATTTTCAGGTAATTTTATATATATCAAGGAAACTCTAATTTATACTTATAGCTGATGTTGATGTAAATCAGGACACTCGTTTCCATGCTTCCCAGTTGGACCGTGCGATTTATTCAGTTATGTTTGTTGTGTGTTTGATGGATAATACTGTATCAAGATAGTCATCATATCTTGAACCAGTTGTAAATAAGTTCGTGATGCTGAATGTCAATATGTTTTGCTACGCAAGTGGCGTACGCGATTATTTATGAAATTTTCTGCTGATTGATTGTGATAATAAACAAGGGTTGATTTTGCATTGACACTCAAAAAACCAATTTATTTTAACAGGTTTCGCCAGTAAACTGTCTCTTTTTCTGAATCTCTGAGTCATGTACTCAGCTTCAGTGCTCGAAAGAGCTCGGTGGGTTGTTTTCTTGTCTCCTCCTAACGGCACCTCCTGCTTCTTGAACAATGTAGCCTGTATATGATCTCCTGTGTCATGAGATCCTCCCCAGTCTGCAGCCACATATCCAATCAGTTCAGTACCTGATCTCTTGTAGACTAGTCCATGGTTTCTCGTACCTTTCAGGTATCGCAGGACAGGTTTGTTGCAACCTGGTGTACTTTCCTAGTGTTTCAATTGTACTGGCTCAAGGAACAATGCCGGGTCTTGTCGATACGAGGTATATCAGAGAACAATTGAGTTGCTGGTATATAACGTCCCTCCTTTCCTTTGGCTTTTCCTTTGTTGATGGCTCCATGGCTTTGGATAAATTACTGTTTTAATCTAATGGAATTTTCACACATACCGAATTTCTTAAGTACATTATCTATATAGGATCTCTGTTACATAGTGACTGACTTTGAATGTTTATCTTGTTTAAATTAAATTTTAAGACAGTAATGGAGTTTTTCTAAATGTTTTATCTGGAAGTTTAGAGATTAATCGTCTCTCAATCTTGCGTAAGCTTATTTGTGTTAGTCATGGTGCTTAAATCATCTACATAGACAACCACAGTAAGAGTCACACAAACATCATTCATATAGTAGACACACATTTATCAATATTTAATGGTTTTAGCCCTTAGGTATTTAGTCTTTTGTGCAATTTTTTAAACCATTGATGGCCTGACTGCCTTAGTTCATTAATAGACTTTTCAATAAAACAAACTATATGTTCCATTCTAGGAGTGTTGAAACTGCGCACCTGCTCCGTATAGATCTGCTCATCAAGATCTTCGTTTATGTAGGCTATTACAACCCAAAGCTGTACAAAGTAAAGCCCAGCTCTGCTGCCAGTGCAGAAACTAATCTTATTTAGCTAAGTCGAGAAACTGATGAAAACGTTTCATGGAAGTCGATCCCAGGACGTTGAGTGTAGCCATTCGCTACCAATCTAGCTTTTCGGCGTTTGACTTTACCATCTGATCTATACTTTGGCCTGAATACCCAATGATAACCAATGATAGTTTTATTTTTCGGACGTGGCTTCAATATCCAGGCGTTAAACTCAGATTTCTTCACTTCATGCCATTCTGCTGCATATGATCTTTATAAGAATTATTGTACTGATTGATTTACCGCCTTTTTAAACGCTAAGCTCATACTTTCAGGATTCTTCACTACCAAATTAAATGATTTTGCTGGTTTCCCCAACTTGCTAGTTTTAATCAATTTAGGTCGACCAGATCCCATCTTATATTAAATCACTGTGCAGTCTTGGCTTGTGTTTTCTGAAAGAAATTCACTTTAACTATTTGATTGGAGGTTATTCTCATTGACCCCAGGATAAGGATCATGGGGTCATCTTCTTGGACTTAGTCTAAAGGTCCATCAGTTTCTTCAAATAGGCCTATAATGTCTTTCATACTGTTATCAACTTTGAAGTAAGCAGACTCAAAGTTCACAGATTCTATATGTTCGTTCAAAATTTCACCGTTTCGAAATTCTCTAAAAATTTATCATCTCGACTTCTCCTAATTCTCTATTTTTTAGGTTCCCAAATTCGATATGTCTTTGATTCGGTGTGAGTATCCTACTAAAATACCTGCTTTAGATTTTGGATGAAACTTTCCTTTATTCAGAGCTTTATTCAGAATATAAGCATTATAACCAAAAGTCCTACAATGTACTATTTTTTGTTACAAACCACACCAAATTTCATAAGGGGTTTGAACTTCTAGCTGTTTTGATGGACATCTGTTTCTGATGTAATCAGTTGTGGAAATCGCTTAAGCCAAAATACCTTTTAGTAAGCCAGACTCCAACAGCATGAATCGTGCCATCCCCACTAGTGTGAGATTCATGCGCTCGGCTTTAACATTCTGTTCTTGGGTTTCTGCTACCTTATATTCTCTTCTTATACCTGCTATACGTATTCTATATTCTGTGAAGTCTTTTCCCCCAGTAATCCAGGCCGTAGTCCACCCACAAAGTTTTAATTTTATTTTCATGGAGATTTTCTGATAACGCTTTGAAAGTTTTGAAAGCCTGTTTCACGTCATTTTTGTTTTTCAGAAAATGTACTTCTAAATTACCCAATTAGATTTATCGTCAATGAACGTTGCGAAGTAAAAATATTCACAGTGGGACTTTACTCTCATGGGGCCACACACGTCTTAGTACACTAATTCAAGTAATCTTTCACTCTTCGACTAGGACTTTTTTTGGGAATGATTAGCATCTTGCATTCCTAAGATGCAAGTTTCACAAATTGAAAATTTTTTCGAGCTCTTAAAATCCATTTTACTAAAAAAATCTCTTTATTAACAAGTTTACGCAGGTCATGTTCATTTAAATGCTCATACTTCCATACCACTTTTAAAGATCAGTAAGCTTGTATTTTGCACTCACATTAGTTAATATGTAGATTTTTCATTTGGAACGTCAAGGTCTGTAAAATACAAATTTTTCAGTTTATGGGCAATCTACAACACTTTACTGTTTATATCGACAATTTCAGCATTATTTGCTTTGATTCATACGCTTCGTCCACTTTGAACGGTTTTAGAAATCGAGGATAAATTTGTCTTAAGTTTGGTTACAAAATGTGTGTTTTCTAACCTCACTTTTACTAATTGGTCTTTTCTATTTAAAACATTCATTACTGAAATTCAAATTCCATTTATGTCAGTCGTGACGTCGTCCAATGACCTAACCTTTTGATTTACGGTTTGCGTGATTTCCGAAAAACTACCCTTGTTGTTGAACATATGTGTTGTTGCTCCGCTGTCGACACCACACGTCATCGCTTCGATCCAGCTGCGCGTGGAGAGTGCCCGCTCTCTGAGGATGACGACAAAGTCACAATATCTTCTGCTACAATATGGATTTGCTCCAATGCCATTGTGGTTGCTTTTCATTCGACATTTTTGTCTATCATTCAGTTGCATTGTTCCCGGGACTTTTACAATAGTTGCACTTATATGACTTCTTTGATGTTTTAAAATGTTGAACTTTCTCACAACCCTGGACTTGGTTTTGACCAGTTTTAATATTTTGATTTTTATTGTTCCTATCCGATGATTGGTTTTTATTTCCATTTCAACCTCCGTAAGATTTTACGTACACAGTGCCCGCGAACTCTGAATCCGCTTTATTTTCCTTTCTTATGTGTACGCTTTGAGAAGTTTTACTTTCAACGACTCTGTATACGGAAGTTCATCTCTAGCTTTGATTGCACAACGAAAATTATCGTAGCTATCAGGCTCATTATACAGTAACACTATCTATACTTGATAATTCTTCAGAGATGCGAATATCCATTTCGTTGAGTTTACCAACCATGTTGAGAAAGTTTGTCATGTGATGCGACATGTTTTTTTTTCATTCATACATTTTTGTAACAAAAGAATTTTTAGGAAGAGCTGCTTTCCTGGCGGGACACTTCAACTGATAAACTAGTTCTAGTTTTTATAACACCTCGTGGGATCTTTCGCAATGTCGTATGTGACAAAGCTCTGCAGGACTCCCAGACTAGACAATGTTGGCTTTAGCTTTACAATCGGCTTTATCCCACGCGGCCTGAGAATAGTTCCATCGACGTATTCCCAATGGTCGTTCTTTATAAGGTTTTCTTCCATTTGTTGTCTCCATGTGTTGTAATAATTGTCCTCGCCTAGTTTTTTGATGTGAATTGAGAATCCGGATTTCATCTAGGTTTCTTGGTAAGCCCTCTGATTTCAGAATCCAAAAACGTTTTTAGAACTATTTCACTTCTGATAGCCCTAATAACACACAGATAATTTATTTTAATAAGCAGCATAAACGTTATTACAGCATCATAATCCCATAACCTGTTGGTTTCATTTATTAAAACACAAAAAATGGTTGTTTAGTAAATATTTTATCTTGCATAAAACAATAAACATTAGCGTTACTAAGCTATACAGAACAATAGAATGCGTGTTTGATCATTAAGAAAAGAGAATGTTTATTTACAATGCACAACAGTTATTTTACTTATTAGATATTTAAATATTTTTTCATCTAAAAAATTAATATATATTAGGTGAATGATTTTTGTAAATCTATATATTAATACTAGAAAATTCTTTAATTGATGTTAAAGTTTGCTAGCGTATTTTCCCAAGGTGGTGTAGACAAAGAATGGCTCTACAGAGCAGATTAAACCACACCTTTTTGATTAAAATTACACATTGAAACGTACATTGATTATAACTATTAAAGTGATTAACAAATACATTATACTACTAAACATAGTAGATAAATTGATTATTACACACTGAATTAAAACTTTATCAGGGCCTGTATAAGGCGTGTGCGACGTGTGCAACCGCATACACAAAAATGCAAAGGAGGGGGAGGGGGGGAACCAAAATGTCCCAAAAAATATATTTTTTGTTTTATCTGAGAAAATATAAATATAATTAAAGAAAGTCATTTGTAAGAAGAATGCCTATTTCTTGAATTAATAATTGCATCCATATCAAACAGAGTACTTTTTTGTTTCAATTTAGTGCATTAGAATACACTAACAAAGGAAATACATTTTTAAATTTGTTCGGCGCGACGCGCCCATTGAAATCTATTGAATGTACTAAGTTTATTGTCAAGTTGCAAATCAAAATATGTCAGGAAAGGTTGAACAATTTATCAATATTAAGATTTAATTAACACTTTCGCTTCTAAAAAAGCTAGGAAATTTAATATTTAGAACAGTGGTCACCAAACTTACTAAGTAAAGGGCCACATTAGAATATTCAAAGCTCCAGGTGGGTTGGATTGAACACGATACATACAATAAACACATTATATATATATATATAATTTCGTTTTAGATCTCATTTTGATATATGCATATCTTATAACCATAGTTAAACGTGACTAAAATGTAAGCTGTACAGCCAACATAATTATTCCCTTCCTCCTCAAATAGGAAACGTACCTTGGACCGACCATCTGCTCAAAATACACTTGAGACCTCAAGAGAAGAAATAAGTCACGATTTACTTTATCGATCTTGACATGAATGTCAAACATCTGATTGTTGGGATCCAATTACGTATTAGCCAAATGTTGCAAATATATTTCTTAATTACCAGACTGGTATCAAACTCTAGAAGTTATGTAACAGACTATAACAAATTGTCAGGTATTGGCTATGGAGAATTCACATTATGTTAAACTTGTTGTCCTGAAATAGATTATAGTAAGGTTGGCTTGATACAAGATTTAAAATTTGTGAATACAATTTAGCCGAGAATAAATACAATTTTGGTGTGGCTTCTAAGTGAACTATTTATAAATTCAGGGTATTTCTAAGCTAAGCCTTATAGTAGTCAGGATCAGCTGTTGTTGATTTCTCGTTCTACCAACAAGAATAGGAATTGTTGCTAGGGATTAAAGCCTGAAGAAATCCTAGAAAATAAAAGCACTTGGTATTATTTGTGAAGAATTGAAATAACATCAAATTATTTACTTTCAAAGTCAATTTTAATTAGTGGAAAAACCTTTTAAGGCAAAGGGGGATAGTGTGCTTGTGTTATTTTTTTTAAATACATGATATAGTACTTAGTTAATTTCCAAGCATTTAGATATTATTTTTTATTTGTTTTGTCTCCATCGTCTTTGAATATTTGGAAACAGACAGAAGAAACGGTCAATTTTTAGCGGTCATTTTAGTAAATATATTTAAAATAAGACAAAAAAAAGTTTATTTACGAGGAAGCAATGCAAGTGCTTTATGGACCTTTTAGTTAGTCGGGTTATCTAAGTTTAATGTGATTTAAAGAAAACCTGATATATTTCGTATTCGCGGCCATTTCAAAGTAAATATATTATGTTTATAATATTAATACTCTATGACTTAAATAATTGTATTGTTTATTATTAATATTTAAATATTAATATGCCATCTGAATACAAAAGTATGAAAAGAGAAAGTAAGGTTTGAGGAAGTTTTAGGGAAGAAAGGATAAGGAGAGAGAATTTAGGAGGGTAGAAGATTGTTGGAGTCATGTGCGGGAAATAAAATGAAAGTGGCAAACAGCTGGTATAAGAAGGAAAGAGAAAATCATAAGATCACAAGATACAGATGGGATGGGGAGAAAAGTCGCTGATAGACTACTTTATCATGGATGAGAACAGTCTGGTGGGAATGGTAGGAGAGATATGGGGAAGGACAAGTAATAAAGAATTCAGAACGCGTTTTAAGAATAGGAATAAGCAAACAATGGAAAAATATAGGGAGAAGAAGAAAAGAGCGAAGCAAACTGTGCGAGAAGCCAGGAAGGAATGTAAATGATTATTCAGGCTAGTGTAGTATAACACTTCACTATTTTTAAATAATTATACTTTTATTCGTCAGACCCATGATTTCGCATAAGAACATTGATATAAACCGTTAAATCTTACTCCCCACAACGTAGCAGACGATAAACTTTAACCCTAGAACACTATGATGGGTGAAATTCACCCAGGGAAATTTTTGAACGGCTACCGAACGTTGGCTGCACTACCAACCAACTTGTCACTCAAGGTAGTTTCCTACAATTCATTGATAAGGGAAATTGTGGTTTGAGTTGATTTGTGTCCGATTTTGTTCTTTCTTTTCTGAATGGTGTTGGGTGAAAAGTCACCCATCCTAGCTATAGTGATAATTTATTTTTACCATTTTCAAATAGATAAAAATATTTCCATATAAATATTGGGTGTATTTTTATTTATTTCATTATCTTTGAGTGAAATTTTACTTTAATGTCTTTGTTTATTCTTTTATTTCATAGAAAAAGTAGACAAAATTCTTCAAAACTTATTCAAGCTGAAATTTTGAGTACATTGATCGAAGAGGAACTAAATCTGGAGAATGAGGACTCAAATGAAGAAGACCCCTCACATTCCATGGATCCTAAAGAGGATCATGTAAGGCAAGATGTCGTAGAGGAGGATGAACAGGATTATTCAGAAAAGGATGAGGATTATATTCCTGCTGACTCGTCGTCATAGTCTGATGAAGAAACTTAGCCTGCCACTAAAAAATAAAACAATCAAAGGAAGATTCAACACCTGGGCGACCACAGAAACATAAAAAAAAAATGACGAGTGCCAGAAAGGAGCATTATAAAAAAAGTACTAGGTCCAGTTGGTGAAATAAGAATTTGTGCCAGAAAAATAGAAAGTCGGTCTCTATTTTTCTGTTAAGAAATGCTGGAGATGATTGTGATGTACACGAACTTGGAGGTGGCTACACAAAGAGTTAAATATTACTGGATTGGTAATGTCGATCTGCTTGAAATAAAACTCTCATCGGGATTTTATATATATATATATATATATATATATATATATATATATATATATATATATATATATATGCCGCCAAACATAACATTTACATATCAGCAAAGTTTATGTGGGGAAGTTTTGGCAGTCAAATATACTCTTGAATCATGCTTCATTACAAACTGTCTTCGTTTCGATGAAAATAATCTAGACAAGAATCATAAGTTGCCAATCCATTCGATCATATCTGATTGCTATGGGATAAATTAATTACAGCCTGCACTAAACACTACCGGCCTTATGTTGAAGTCATTGAGACCTCGGCAGATGAGCCGTACCTGCTGTTTGATCCAGTACATCTGGGCAAAGACGGTGTCTTTTGTGTCCTTCAAAGCAGGACAAGAAGTATACGGTTAGATGTGCTAAGCGTCAGTCATTATTCTGGGGAAAACACAGGGAAAATGTTTGCAAATGATGAAATGAGCTGATGGGGTTTATGGAACTGTGAAAAGCACACACAAATAGTATTTTAATTTTGTATTATTATAATAAAAATAGTTATTATCATTATTAAATTCATGTTTCATTTTAAAAACTTTATTCAGACTCTAAAGAATAAATTTTGAAAAAAATCAACATTTTTTAATTGTATGAAAAAAGCAGAATATTTTGTCAAATGTCTGGCAAAAAAATATATTAAAATTATTCATATTAATTTTGGAATTGTAAAGGTTTTTTTTTAACTTAAACATTTGTACATGTTGTTCTTCCATCCTAGTAAGTCCCTAATCCAAACCAAGGGGAAAAAATTTAATTTTAATTAGGAAATATAAAAAATAAAATGTTTGGTGAAAATTCACGCATCCTAGTATTAGGAGGTAAAAAAAGATCCTAATGTTTTAGGGTTAATGTCACGCTTTAGACCTTGGAAATGCGTATGTTTATGTCCATCCAATATAATGTATAGATCATTAGGTAAAACCTGTGATCTCTATATTATACTGGATTAACATAAACCTACGCACTGCCAAGGTCCAAAGCGTGTCCCTCAAGTTTATCGGGTTCTACATTGTGGGGGGAAAGATTTAACTGTTTCTTTGAATGGTTCTTAGCGAAAACATGTCTCTGATGGATAAAAGTGTTATTGTTTGAAACTAGTGAAGTATTTTACCACACTTGTCTAGCGAATAATTTACATTAAAGGATTTACAATTCATTTTTACAGGTAATATTATACAAATACGAATAAAATCTTGAATATATTTAAATATGTAGTTATCATCCACTTTATTTAGAGTCTGCCAGTCTAAACTTATATTTAAAGTTGGCTATTGGCTTGTAAATTGGTTTCAGAAACCATATTATATTGAAAGTTCGATAAATATTGAATAAGGTGTCTTAAAATTTGATTACATTTGTTTAATGAGAACATTTGTGTAGTTGCCATACGTTCAAAAATCACAAAGTTTATAGTCGTGTAGAAAGTATTATAATGATACCATATTTTCGTTACATTTCCTTCACAAACTATATTTTGTTAAAATTTCGATAACTATAATGAAACAAGTTTGTTAATAACTGTATTACTGCTGTTTGAATGACATACTTTGTGTAGAAATCTTACGTTCAAATGATAATTTAGGTCATATGCTTGTAGGAATTATGGTATCTACTAAACCCTGATTATAGTAAGAACCCCAATCTTGAAGGATCTATTCCGTACCAGAATACTATCATATATAAGTATTTTGGTAGGATGAACGGCCACTTAAAATTGTCGTATTGATTCACTTTTGGAATGTCTTTTATCCTACCTAAATACTACTATAGGGTAGGCTTCTGTTACGAGATAAAGCCTTAAAAACGAGCTTCCTTAAAAAAAATACGTAGTTATTAGCGTACAACAACTTATTTAAAAAAAACTTACTTTTATATGCACTTCAAAGCTTTTACTAACACATTCAATCCATTTAACTAATCAGACATTGATGTATCTCATATATTCAATCAAATTAATGAACGTTGTCAAAATGCCACGTTGCTTTGTATGGCTGTAAGAGAGAAAGAAATAACCGAACGTGTTCTTTTCTCTTACACAATGGTATGCAGACGACAGCTCGAAAATTTCAGCCCCAGATGTCCATCCAGTTATATTAGAGAGATCGATATGTAAAACACAGGCGTAAAAGTCTGCAACATTATAGCCAACCAACTAACCATAATTACTTTCAGCTTATATTAGCACCACTTGACAGATTATTAAACAATGAGGATTTTGGAATACTAACACAGCTCCTGTAGAAAGCTTAAAAACGTAAACAGACTTCAACGAGAAGGACACACAAAATACAATGCTTTTTAAACCATATGAAATATTTGAGCTCTATTACATAAAATTTTGTTTTCTAGCTGCATAAAAAAAAGTATTTCATTATAAGGAAAATGTACAATCAACATACTTAATGAATCTTCCAGGGAATGTAGTTTTGGCTAATAAAGAAAAAACTGCTTATCTACTAATTAAGATGTTAATTATAAGTAGTTTCTGAACGTCTCCTGAAGCTAACTTTACTTGATTAAATCTATAATTTTATTATTCTATAAATATCTCCAAAACATAGTGTTAAGTTAAAGTCTTAACATTTCTTCTTAAATATCTTATTTGATATACGAGAGATTCATTTATATATAAAACAAAAGTCTTTTGTCGGTTAATTTAATTTAATTATATTTAATTAATTGTGTGTGTATTAAACAAAGCATTTTTTTAAAACAAAATAAACTCTATTAATGCAATATTAATGTTATTAATTGAGTTAAAAATAGTTTTGATTCTAGATTATAATATGGTGATAGCTTGGTGATATTTTATGCATCTGTAATATTAATTTTATAAACGCGACTAAGATTTCTTCATTGTTTGCGATACACAACAGTGTTTTTAGTTTTAAATGAAATGATATTTTAATTATTTCTACTACCTGACAAAGAAGGCCATGGTTAAGTATGTAATAAATTAAAAAACGAGATAATAATTTTTGTAAGGCTTGCAGCATTTAAGAATCAAATAATTAAAATAATATACATTTTAATCTTGATTTATTTTATAATCTTTTCACCCATAAACCAAATATTATGTTTTAAAACAAAAAGAAGTTGACTGTACTCCAATGACAAGAATATAAAACTAAATGATTTATTAGAATATCAAAAGCGTCTCTCCAAGGTTTGTTCTTTCTTCCTAGGAAACAAATCTTGTTGCCTAGCAAGAAAAATCTTTGTGGTGTCTTCTTGGAGAACCAAAAAAGAGGTTAATTTGAGTTTGTGAGAAAGTAATTAAGTTATATTGATGAATAAAACGAAAATGAGCAGTGGATATTTCGGTGGTTGTTTCAAAGGGCTAGGCCGGCGTGTCCGAGGGGCGGTTCGCCTTATCCGGGAGCGTCTGGTACTGGTTCGCCGAAATTTATACCACGGTAAGTCACGAACGTGCATCAATAGTTTATTTGTCTTTTCTATGTCAAATGTTTGTTGCTGTTGTTACTTCAATAACATCAAGATTTTTCAAAACAATGTTTTAGGTATATATAGTAACATCAAAACTAAGTTACAGAAACACAAATCTCTCTTCTAAAGTAGAATAAAGTGACTGTTTTTAAAGACTACTGTATTCTTCTTAATTAGGGGCTGTCCATTTAAACCATGTATCTTAGGCTTAGTGATTTGTGGGAGTGTGGGAGAGTGGGGAGCTCTAATATCCACATGAAGAGAGGTTTGGTTACAGTATATCAAAATGTTACAAAATACAGATCTTATAACCTACCTAAAGTACTCACATTTTAATGTTGAATTTTTGAAAAATCTACTTAGCATGTAGTCTCACTACCCATTCGGGTTATAGCCTAAACTTAAGTACTAATTATGCAAATAGGTTAGGATTTGAGAAGGCTGAATTTAGAGGAAATAAACCCGCATTGGTGTGGAGGGAGAATGGAAAACCATTTAGGAGAATTTGCCTCCAGTTCACCCGACCAAGATTCGAACCTCGATCTCTCCGTCCTTTTCAGTCCAGCTCCACACAATATTAGCGCGTTAGCTAACTACGCCAACAAGGTGTGTTTTAGAAAATTACTATTTTCATGTTTTCACCTTTAATAAAAGTAGGTGGCTTATTTACTTAAAGATTAGAGGTACGGTGCTTCTGAATAATTATCTACGATATTAAAAATTCAAGTTTAATATGAGGCTACTATTTGCTTGGTAATATTTTGAATGCACATAAGTCTGCCCGAATCTATGAACCTCAACACATTTGAGGACACACATTATGATGAAATAATGAAATTCATTCTTGGTGAGAAAATTTATGTACCGTAACACTAATTGAGGGTGTGGGTGTTAGGTTTAATATCTACATGAAGTTTCATGTGGGGAGCTAATAAGGTAAGAAAAAGTATTACCGGTATGTGGTTTATGATTGACCCCTTGTAGTAGCATCAAGTTGTTGTTAAAAAGATAATATTCTCTTTATATATAGTAGCATAAGTTAAAAAGACATTCTTTTCTTTATATATATAGTAGCATAGAGTTGTTTTTAAAAATAAAGTGTACTCTGTGTATATAGTAGCTTCAATTTGTTGTTAAAAGACAAGGTTTTCTGTATATATAGTAATATCAAGTTGTTGTTAAAAATACAAGCTTGTCTGTATATATAGTAGCATCAAGTTGTTGTTAAAAAGATCAGTTTCTCTGTGTAAATTAGTGGTGGGTCGCTCGTGAGCGAGTCATTCAAATTGAACGATTCTTGAACGAGAGCTTTGAACAAACGACTTTCACTTCGCGAGCGATTTGTTCACACCGCCATTACATGCTACATTATTAAGAGTCAGGAGTGTTTGTCAATCACGACACTTCTGTCGTTCTTCGTTGGTTACTACGGAAAAATCAACTATAAATGCTTACTATCGTTACTAGATAACAGCACAGCCTACAATATTAAACTAGCTATTTTTCTTAACATCAATAGACATAATTCTGTGAATTAGACACTAAAGGCTACATGCTAAGGTTAATTATTATAAGTAATATGCGTAAGTAATAAAATGAAAGAACAAAACACAATAGGCTTTGGATATATAACACATAAATCTAATTCGTTCTTAAGTTTAAAGTTAAGGAACAGATTTGAACGCTTGGTAGGGGAATTGTGGTAACAAGTTAGCGCTCGCTCGTCAAGTTATGATGGCGAAGGGGTTAAGGGATTGGGAGAGAGCCAGACAGCTTGAACCTGAGCTTGAACTTGTGCATGGGCCTGAGCTTGAACTTGAGCCTGAGCCTTGGCCTGAAGCAGAGCCTGGGCCTGGGCCTGAGCCTTAGCCTGGACCTTATCCTTGGCCTGACCTAAACCTGGGCCTAAGCCTGAGACTAGGACTGAGACTGAGCTTGAGTGAGCCTGGGCCTGATCCTGGGCCTAGGCCTGAGACTGAGCTTGATCCTGAGCCTAAATCTGAGCCTGAGACTGAACCTGGGCCTTAACCTGAGCCTAAGCATGAACCTGAGCCTGCGGCTTAGCCTGAGCCTAAGCTGAAGCTTGGTCCTGAGCTTGGTTCTGAGCCTGGTTCTGAGCCTGGTTCTGAGGCCGGGCCTGAGCCTGAGCATGGTCCTGAGCCTGGTTCTGAACCTGGGCCTGAGCCTGCTTCTGAGAATGGGCCTGGTTCTTAGCCAGGGCCTGAGCCTGGTGCTGAGCCTAAGCTTGAGCCAGGGCCTGAGCCTGAACCTAATAATGAGCCAAAGCCTTAGCCTGAGCTTGAGCCTGGGCCTAAGCCTTATCCTTAGCCTGATAATTAGCCTAAACCTAAGCCTGAACCTGATCCTGAGTCTGGATCTGAGCCTGGACCTGAGCCTGAGCCTGGGCCTTAGCCTGATTCTGAGCCTGGACCTATTTTTGAGCCATTGCCTTAGTCTTAATCTGGGCCTGAGTCTTGGCCTGAGCCTTAGCTTGAGCCTTAGCTTGGGCCTGAGCCTTAGCTTGGGCCTGAGCCTTAGTCTGAGCCTTAGCCTGGGCCTGAACCTGAGCCAGAGCCTTAGCCTAGGCCTAAACCTGAGACTGAGCCTGAGCTTGAAACATAGAGCCTGAGACTGGACCTGAATCTGAGACTGAGCCTGGGCCTTAGTCTGGGCCTGAACCTGAGCTTAAACCTGAGCCTGGGTATGAGCCTGGGCATGAGACTGAGCCTGCTGCTGAGCCTGAGCCTGCTGCTGAGCCTGAACCTATGCCTAAACCTGGTCGTGAGCCTGGTTCTAAGCCTGGTTATGAGCCTGGTTCTGAGCCTGGGCTTGGTTCTGAGCTTGGGCCTGAGTCCAATTCTGGGCCTGAGCCTGGGCCTGACCATAGGCTTAGCCTGAGCCTGAGACTGTTCCTGAGCCTGGCAGTACCAGGCCATGGCCATGAGCCTGTTTCTGAGCTTGAGCCTGAGCAAGGTCCTGAGCCTGGTTCTGAGCCTGGGCCTATTTTTGAACCATTGCTTTAGACTTAATCTGGGCCTGAGCCTTAGCCTGAGCCCTAGCCTGGGCCTGAACCTAAGCCTGAGCCTAAGCCTGAGCCTGGAACTGAGCCATAGCCTTATCCTTAGCCTAAGCCTGAGCCTGAGCCTGGGCTTTAGACTAAGCCTGAGCCTGAGCTAAGCCTGGGCCTGTGCTTAAACCTGAGCCTGAGCCTAAGCCTGCGCCTGATCCTGCGCCTGAGCCTAGTCCTCAGCCTAGTTCTGAGCCTGGTCCTTAGCCTGGGCCTGAGTCTTAGAATGGGTCTGAGCCAGGGCCTGGGCCTGAGCCAGGGCCTGGGCCTGAGCCTGAACCTGAGCCTTAGCCTAAAGCTTAGCATGGGTCTGGGCCGAGCCTGAGCCATAGCTTGAGCCTAGGCCTGGGCCTGAAACTGAGCCTTAGCATGATAATGAGACTGGACCTGAGCCTGATTCTTATCCTGAGCCCAACCTTCATTCTGAATATAAGTCTAGGTCTTAATCTTGGTATAAATCTGGGCCTGAATCTGGGTCTGGGTGTGGATCTAAGTCTGGGACTGGGTGTGGGTCTGAAAATAAGCATGCTCAGGCCTGGGCCTTAACCTGAGCCTTAGCATGAGCCTGGGCCTGAGCCAGAACCTGCGGCTGAGCCTGAGCCTAAGCCTAAACTTGGTCCTGAGCCTGGTTCTGAGCCTAGTTAGGAGCCTGGTTCTGAGCCTAGTTAGGAGCCTGGTTCTGAGCCTAGTTAGGAGCCTGGTTCTGAGCCTGGTCCTGGTTCTGAGCCTAGGCCTGAGTCTGAGCCTAAGCCTGAACCTTAGCCTGGGCCTGAGCCTCGGCCTGAACCTGGTCCTGAGCCTGATTCTGAGCCTAGGCCTGTACCTGGTTCTGAGCCTGAGTCTGAATCTTAGCCTGAGCCTGGGACTTGGTCTAGGTGTGGGTCTGGGTCTGGTTCTTAGTCTGGTCCTGAGCCTGAGCATGTACCTGTGCCTGAGCGTGAGCCTGAACCTGAGATTGACCCTGAACCTGAGCCTTAGACTGAACCTGAACTTGAGCCTGAGCCTGAAACTGAGCCTATGCCTGGGCCTGGGCCTGAGCCTGAACCTAGGCCTAAGACTGAGCCTGGGCCTAAGCCTGAGCCGGAGCCTGATTCTGAGCCTTATCCTGAGCCTGAAGAAAAGCCTGGGCCTGAGCCTGGGCCTGATCCTTGGCATGAGCCTGAGCTTGAGCTTGAGCCTGGGCCACAGCCACAGCCTAGGCCTGAGACTGAGTCTGAGCCTGTGCTTGATCCTAGGCCTAACTTGAGACTGAGCCTGAACCTGAAACTGAGACTGAGCCTGAACCTGAAACTGAGCCTGAGAATGACCTGTGCCTTAGCCTGAACCTTAGTCTGGGCCTGAGCCTGTAACTGAGCCTAAGCCAGGGCCTGAGCTTGTGCCTTAGACTGGGCAGAACCTGAAATTTAGCCTGAGCCTTAGTTTGAGTCTGGTTCTGACCCTCGTTCTGAGCTTGGTTCTGAGCCTAAGCCTGAGCCTTAGCCTGAGCCTGAGACTGGTCCTGAGCTTGGTTCTGAGCCTGGCCCTGAGCCCGTTTCTGGGTCTGGGCCTGAGCCTGTATCTGGGCCTGAGCTTGAGCCTGAGCCTTAGCTAAGTCGGGTTCTTAGCCTGGACCTGAGCCTGGACCTGAGCCTGGACCTGAGCCTGGTTCTGTGCCTGTTTCTGAGCCTGGGCGGGAATCTTTGCTTGGGCCTGAGACTGAGCCTGGTCCTTAGCCATAGCCTTAGTCTGAGCCTGAGCCCGAGACAGGTCCTGAGACTGATTCTGAGAATGGCGCTTAGCTTGTTTCTGTACCTGGGCCTGAGAATGAGCATGGGCCTGAGCCTGGGCCTGAGCCATAGCTTTAGCCTGAGCGCGAGCATGAACATGCGCCTGAAACTGAGCCTGGTCCTGAGCCTAGTTATGAGCCTGGGCCTGAGCATGGGCCTGAATCTAAACCCGGTTCTGATTCTGAGCCTGAGCATGAGCCTGATCTTGTGTCTCTGCCTGAGCCTGAACCTGAGCCTGAGCCTGAAGCTGAGCTTTAGCCTGGGCCTGATCCCGGGGCCTGAGCCTGCGCCTAAGAATGGGGCCTGGGCATGAGCCTGAGCCTGGGTCTGAAACTAAGCTTGAGCATGAGCATGATCCTGAGCCTGGACCGAGGCGTTAGATTGAGCCTGAGTCTGAGCCTGGGTCTGAACCATAGCCTGAGCCTGTGTCTGAATCAGGATCTGTGTCTGGGTGTGGGTTTGAGTCTGAGCCTGAGTCTGAGCCTGAGCAAGAACTTGAGCCTAAGCCTGGGCTTGAACCTTAGACTGAACCTGAACTTGAGCATGAGCCTGGGCATAAGCCTGAACCTAAGCCTGGACCTTAGATTGAGCCAGAGTCTGTGCCTAGGCCTGAACTTGAGTCTGAGCCTGAGCTTGAAACTGAACCTAAGCCTGAGACTGGGCCTTAGTCTGAGAATGAGCCTGAGCCTGGGCCTGAGCAGGAGTATGAACCTGAGCCTAAGACTGAGCCTGAGACAGTTCCTGAGCTTGAGACTGGTCCTGAGCCTATTTCTGAGCTTAGGCCTGGGCTTGAACCTGAGCCTGAGCATGTGCCTGAGCCTGAGTCTGGGCCTGAGACTAGGCCTGAGCCTGGTCCTAGGCCTGAGACTGAGACTAAGGCTTAGTCTGAGCCTGCGCCTGAGCCTAAGCCTGAACCTTATCCTGAGACTGAGCCTAGTTCTGAGCCTGGTCTTGAGCCTGGGCCTAGGCCTGAACCTGAGCCTTATCCTGAAGCTTAAATATGGGTTTAGGCCTTAGACATAGCCTGAGCCTGAGCTAAGGCCTTAGACATAGCCTGAGCCTGGGCCTGAGCCGTGGCCTGGGCCTGAGACTGAACCGGATCCTGAACCAGAGCCTGAGGCTGAGCCTGATCCTGAACCGGATTCTGATCCTGAGCCTAACCCTCAGTCTGAATCTGAGTCTTAGTCTAGGTTTGAATCTTGGTCTGAATCTGGGCCTGAATCTGAGTTTAGGTGTGGATCTAGGTCTGGGACTGGGTGTGGGTCTTAGAATAAGTCTACGTCTGAGCCTGGTCCTTAACCTAGGCCTTAGCCTGAGCCTGGGCCTGAGCCAGAACCTGTGGCTGAGCCTGAGCCTAAGCCTAAATCTGGTCCTGAGTCTGGTTTTTATCCTCGTTAGGGATTTGGTTCTGAGCCTGGTCCTGAGCCAGAGCCTGGTTCTGAGCCTAGGCTTGGTCCTGAGCCTTGGCCTGAAGCTGAACCTTAGCCTGAGCCTGGGCCAGTGCCTTAGCCTGAACCTGAGCCTGAAACTTGACCTGAGCCTGAGCTTTGTTTTGAGCATGGGCCTGAGCTTGAAGGTGGTCCTGTGCATTTTTCTGAGCCTGGGCCTGAGTATGAGCCTGGGCGTGAGCCTAAGCCTGGTCCTTAACCATAGCCTTAGCTTGAGCCTTGGCCTGAGCCAAGCCTGGTCCTTAACCATAGCCTTAGCCTGAGCTTGAGCCTGAGACTTGTCCTGTGCCTGAGACTAGTCATGAGCCAGGTTCTAAGCCTAGCCCTGAGCCTGTTTCTGAGCCTGGGCCAGAGTCTGAGCCTGGACCTGAGCCTGGTTTTGAGCATGAGCCTGAGCCTGAACCTGGGCCTGAGACTGAGCCTAAGCCCTAGCCTAAACCTGGTCTTGAGCTTGGTTCTGAGCCTTGTTCTGACCCTGGGCCTGGGCCTAGGCCTGAGACTGAGCGTGAGCCTTTGGCTGAGACTAGGCCCGAGCCTGGGCCTAGGCTTGAGAATGAGCCTGAGTTGGTGCCTGAGCCTGCGCCTGAGCCTCAGCCTGAGCCTTATCCTGACCCTAGATCTGAGCCTGGGCCTGAGATTGGTTCTGATCCTGGGCCTTGGTCTGAGCTTGAAGCCTGGGCTTAAGCTCTAGATTGAGCCTGAGCTTGTGCCTGGGCCTCATTCTGAACCTTAGCCTAAGCCTTAGCCTGAAGAAGAGCCTGGGCCTAAGCCTGGTCCTGGGCCAGAGCCTAAGCCTGGGCCTGATCCTTGGCATGAGCCTGAGCCTGAACGTGGGCCTGAGCTACAGCCTAGGCCTGAGACTGAGTCTGAGCCTGGGTGTGAGCCTGAGCCTGGGCCTGAGCCTGGGCCTAGGCCTGAGATTGAGCCTGAGCCTGGGCCTGACATTGGGCCTAGGCCTGAAGCTGAGTCTGAATCTGAGATTTAGCCTGAGCCTAAGCCTGGCCTGAACCTGAAACTGAGCCTAAGCCTGAGCCTGGTCTTGAGACTAGTTCTGAGCCTGGTCCTTGGCCTGAGAATGAGCTTGAGCCTGAGCCACAGCCTGGGCCTGAGCCACAGCCTAGGCCTGAGACTGAGCCCTGAGCCTGGGCATTAGCCTTAGACTTTGCCTGAGCATGAGCCTGAGCCTTGGCCTGAGCCTTAGGAAGGGCAGAGCTTGATACTTAGCCTGAGTTTTAGTCTGAGTCTGAGCCTGACACTGAGTTTGAACCTGATCCTGATTCTGAGCCTGAGCTAAAGCCTCTGTCTGAGTCTGATTCTAGGTCTGAATCTGGGTTTGAATCTGGGCCTGAATCTGGGTCCGGGTGTGGTTCTAGGTCTGGGTCTGGGTGTGGGTCTGAGAATGAGCCTGGGCCTGAGACTGGGCCTTAGCCTGGTCCTGAACATGAGCCTAGGCTTGAGCCTGAGCTTTTGGCTAAGCCTGAGCCTAAGTCTGAGCCTGGTCCTGAGCTTAGTTCTGAGCCTGGTTCTGAGCCAGGTTCTCAGCCTGGGCTTGAGCTTGAGCCTCGTTCTTAGCCTGGTTCCGAGACTGTCCCTGAGCCTTTTACTGAGCCTGAGCCTGAGTCTGAGCCTTGGCCTGAGCTTGAACCTGATTCTTAGCCTGAGCCTGGGTCTGAGCCCGACGCCGGACCTGAGCCATAGCCTTAGCCTGAGCCTGAGACTGGTCTTTAGCCTGGTTCTGAGACTGGTCCTGAGCCAGTTTCTGAGCCATGTCTGAATCTGTGCCTTGGCCTGAGCCTGGGGCTGAGTCTGAGCCTGAGTTTGAGTTTGAGCCAGGGCTTGAGCCTGAACCTTTGCCTGAGCCTTAGCCTGGGCCATAGCCTTAGCCTGAGCCTGCGCCTAGTCTTGAACCTATGCTTGCGCCTAATCCTGAATCTGAGCCTGGTCCTGAGCCTATTATTATAATTATTATTATTATGGTTTATAGGCCCATCGACACAATGAGGTTATTAGGGCCTTTTACAATATAAAAAACATAGTAAAATCCCCATAGGGGAGAGTCATAATAATTCACCTGCATATGCAGGTAAATAAAGAGTATAGTACAAAATGAGTCATATACCTGATAAAAAAATTACAGGTGTATACACTACTAAGTACAAAACAAACATATCAATATAACACGTTAAAATAACAAAACATGTTAAAGTAAAATATGTTAAAAGGACAAGACATGTTAAAATAACAACATATTAAAATGTATTAAAAATTTTAAAATAGTCTCAATATGAGATAGAATCCAAATGAGCCACTTTATAAAAGTGACTCAAATGGCGTTTAAAAGATTCGCCGGGCGTATAAAACGGAGTAAACATATGACTCCATCCGCACTGTCGCGTAGTAAAAAACGAAGGTCACCATTAAAATCTAGAACCAGGCGAATAGGGGCATACTACCGACACTCCACCAAAATGTGGTACACACTAAGGGGAGCATCGCAAAGATCACACACTGGAGGTGGATCCCCTCTTAATAAAAACCCATGGGTCAGAAATGTATGTCCGACGCGGAGGCTCGTCACGATGACTTCTTCTCTTCTGGACTTCCGTACAGAAGAGGGCCATCGCGACACACCGTCCCTTATCGACCTCAGCTTGTTCTGAGCAGAGATCGAAACCCACTGCTCGTGCCAGGTGCGTAAGACCCCACGACGAACACAACCCTTCAGGTCTAAAAACATGACACCCAAACCAGCCTCAGGAGGCAGATGGACCGCCTCCTTGGCCGCCTGGTCCGCCAGTTCATTTCCTGAAAGTCCGGCATGACCAGGAATCCAGCAGAAGGCGAGCTGGGTGCTTAAAGAATCTATTTTAAAAATTTGTTCGTGTATCATCTGCACGAGTGGATTCCAGGAGTACAGAGTGGTAAATGCCAAAAGAGCACTCATGGAATCCGTGCAGACGAGAACAGAACGGTGACAATTTATATAGACAAAACATAATTATTTAAAAATAGCATACAGTTCTGCCGTAAAAACACTGGATTCACCAGGTAAACCAAATTTAAAATTATTTCCCTCCACAACAAAGGCACACCCCACAGAGGCCCCACACTTGGAACCATCCGTGTAGATGCGCTGAAAACAATGAAAGCGAGTGGAGAGGAGCTCGTTAAAGGTCCTCTCATAAATAACATGTGGGGTGGTCGCTTTAGGAAATTTGGCAAGATCAAAATGGCATTTCGGAAGGCGTATCTTCCAGGGAGAAACTCGACCTGGGGATGTGGGGATAGCCTTTGGCAGGACTATCCCACACGTGTCGAAAACCGACAGCATCCGGATCCCAACTGGCTTTGTACTACGCCGTTTGGCACGATTGGGGGGATGGAACACAGGACGGTAGGCAACATGCTTTGGCATGCAATGCAGTTTTGACACGTATGAAGCCAGAAGATATGACCGACGGTAATGAAGAGGGGGCTCACCGGCGTCGGCACAGATGCTGACGACTGGACTAATACGAAATGCACCAGTTGCCATTCAAATACCAGCATGGTGTACACTATCTAGCATCTTTAATGCCGAAGGTCTAGCTGAACCATAAACAAAACTGCCGTAATCAAGTTTTGATCTCACCAAGGCCCTATAGAGGCGCATTAAGGTTTCCCTATCCCCACCCCATGAGCGACCACTAACAACTTTAAGCAGATTCAGTGCTTTGACACATCTCACTTTCAGGTCTTTGATGTGGGGGATCCTAGTTAGTTTAAAATCAAATAAGAGTCCCAAGAACCTTACAGTTTATGATACAGGTAAAACTACTTTATTCATTAAAATGTTTGGGGCTGGATGTAATTCACGCAATCTGTGGAAGTGGACGACCGTCGTCTTGGCTGCAGAGAAGCGAAAGCCATTACGCGATGCCCACGAACACAGATTGTTGACAGAGAGTTGTATCTGCCGTTCAGCCCTGTGGAGACTCGATGATCTGCAATAAATTGCTTAGTCATCCACAAAAAGGCATGAACGAACAGGTAGGCGCACGCCGTCCACAATGTCATTTCGGGCGATAGCGAACAACGTACAGCTCAAAGTACTTCCCTGAGGCACCCAATTTTCTTGAATAAAATCATCGGATAAGGTGTTGTTTAACCTTACCCGGAAATGTCTATCTGACATAAAACTAGCTATAAAAACAGGGAGGTTCCCCCGGAACCCCCAATTAAAAAGGGTTTTTTAAATGCCGTACCGCCATGTGGTATCGTACGCCTTCTCCAAATCAAAGAAAACAGCTAAGAGGTGCTGTTTGTGGAGAAAGGCGTCACGAACCGCCGTCTCGAGACGGACGAGATGATCCACCGTGGATCGGTTGCGGCGGAAACAACATTGCATATCAGATAGTAAATTGCGAGATTCTAAATACCATATTAATCGTTTATTTAACATTTTTTCCAATATTTTGCATACACAGCTAGTTAAATCTATCGGTCTATAACTAGTTGGCTCTAATTTATCTTTGCCACTTTTATGTATTGGTATGACTGTTTCTTGCCTCCATAGTGATTGGAATTTATGAGATCCCCAAACACTATTGTAAAGGTCCAACAGATATGCCCGTCCAGCAGGGGGTAACTTGCGCAACATATCATATTGATGTCGTCGGGGCCAGAAGATGTGCTACCCGCCTGGGATAGAGCATACGTCAGTTCATCTAAAGTAAAGGGAGAGCCATAATCCTCCCCCTGGCTCTTGCCAAAGTCGATAGAATGGCGCTCTATGTCCCGCTTATAAGCTTCAAACTCATTGGAGTAGCTCGCAGTGCTAGAAATAGCGGTGAACATAGAGCCCAATACATTGACGACCTCCACAGGGGAGGAGACAAGCGTACCGTTTGACATAAGGGCAGGGATATTATTAATAGTATTTTTGCTACTACGTAATTTACGAATATATTTTCCCAAACCTTAGTTGTGGAAATAGTAAGGGTAGAAATAAACTGTCTCCAAGACACTCTTCTGCTTTCTCGAATAGTACGGCGAGCTCGTGCACGTATAATCCTGAAAGACTCCAGATTCTCCGAAGTAGGACGTCAATTAAATATACGTAGGGCCCTTCGACGGTCATAAATAGCCAACCGACACTCCTCGTTCCACCAAGGAACAGGTCGGTGGCGCGGATGTGGCGAGGATTTAGGGATGGATTCCCTCGCCGCCATGATGACCGTCGAAGTAAAATGGTCTATATTCACATCGACGTCAAGAGAAAGGGGTTGATCAAATACGGCGAGCTCGCGAAATTTATCCCAGTCAGCACGTTTAAGAACCCAGTGTGGTGCCCGTGCTATACCGGGAGGATCGTGAAGTGGCGAAAGCAGAATGGGAAAGTGATCGCTGCCACATAGATCCGAGTTAACCTCCCAAAAGAAGTGAGCAGCGATCCCGGGGCTACACAAAGTTAGGTCGATGGCAGAGGATACACCATTGAAGGTGGAGAAGTGTGTCTGGGTCCCAGTGTTCATTAACACCAGGCTTCCCAAGACAAGAATATCCTCTACCATCCTCCCACGAGCGTCTGTAAAATTGGACCCCCACACCAGGTTGTGTGCGTTAAAATCCCCCATGATGATATAGGGGGCGGGAAGTTGTATAAAGAGGGCCTCTAGGCTCCTCTTTGAAACACGCTCACCTGGTGGGAGGTAGATGCAGCATACGGTTACTTCAATAGGAAGGGAGACTCTGACAGCAATCACTTGGAGATCGGATATAATATTTATATATTTATGATATATATTGTTACGTGCAAGTATAGCCACACCTCCGCTAGTCCGATCAAAGTATGACTTGTCGGTACGATAAACATTGTACCCACGAAGCATCCGGTTGTCAAATGGGCGGAAGTGGGTCTCCTGCAAACACAAGATGGAAGGATGCAGGAAAGAAACTATTTGTTTAATTTCCTCTACACGAGCAAAGAAACCCCTACAATTCCATTGTAGTAGCGACATTATTTATTAATATTAAGTTTAATTATCCTCGCAATCCATAACGTTATCTTTTAAAATAAAAAATTGATTGAGGCTCTTTTTGAGCCCTCTTGCTTTTCCCAGTCTCTCCTGGACCCCCCATTTCAGGAGAGGTTTTGATTTGTCCTGGAGAGACAGGGTCGGGTGATCATTGCACGAAGGCTTTGTTAAGGCCCTCGGCGCTTTATTTAAATAACTTTTCTCGGCGGTCCCTCGCTGGTCCTTCCTCGAGTCACCAGTGGGAATCGCCTTTGCGGCCTCACCTGTTCTACCACTCATCCCAACCTCCGGATTCCCAGAGGCGAGATTGAGCGGCTCGACAATGGCCGCTGATAGTTTTGGGCCCCGTGGAGGGTTCGGGGGTGTTCCCCGAGGTGGGCTCGGTGGTGTTGCCCGAGGAGGGCTCGGGGGTGTTTCCCAAGTAGGGCTCGTGGGTGTTTCCCGAGTAGGGCTCGGAGGGGTTCCCCGTGGAGGCCTCCTCGGGGGTAAAGGTGGTGGAGGCGACTGAGTAAGGGTGTCGCCACCTGTACAAATTTTTGCACCACCATAGTTGGTGGTGGTTGTCTTTGCGTCTCTGGAGTAGACCTGGAGACGAGTGGCACAGGACGTGTAGGCGTATTAGAAAGATTAACTACGCAATGGCAGTTGAGGCAATTTATGTTCTGTCTAACAATTTGGCTACACGATGTCTGAAATTCCGGAGCTTGACCAGATACATATTCTATGCGTGCCTGGGCATAAGGGATCTTTTTCTCATTGAATTTCCAGGACTTCTTTTTCCGCCTTCCATTTCGGACAGGCCCGAGATCAAGCAGAATGCGGACCTTTGCAGTTGACGCAGAACTTAGGAGACTCACATGGTGTATCGTGAGCCTCCTGTCCGCAATCTGCATAGGTTGGCCTTCCACGGCATCTCAGCTTCGTATGCCGTATGAGACATAGCCTGGGTCTGAGCCTGACCCTGAGCCTGGGCCTGAGCCATAGCTTTAGCCTGAGAATGATCCTGAGTCTAGTTCTGAGCCTGGGCTTGAGCCTGAGTCTAAACCTGGTTCTGATTCTGAGCCTGGGCCTGAGCATGAGCCTGAGCCTGAGCATGAGCCTGAGCCTGAGAATGATGCTGAGCCTGAACCTTAGCCTGAAGCTGAGCCTGAGCCTGGGAATGGGCATGGGCCTGAGCCTTGGCCTGAGCTTGAGCCTTGGCCTGAACTTGAGCCTGGGCCTGAACCTGGGCCTAGGCGTGAGACTGAGCCTGAGTCTGAGTTTGGTTATGAGCCTGGGTCTGAATCTGAGCCTGAGCTTGGGCCTGGGCTTGAGCTGGGCCTGAGCCTTAGACTGAACCTGAACTTGAGCCTGAGCCTTGGCATTAGCCTGAACCTGAGCCTGGGCCTGAGATTGAGCCAGGGCCTGTGCCTAGGCCTGAACTCGAGCCTGAGCCTAAGCTTGAAACTGAATCCAAGCCTGATACTGGACCTTAGTCTGAAAATGAGCCTGAGCCTGGGCCTGAGCAGGAGAATGAGCCTGAGCCTGAAACTGAGCCTAAGATTCGTCCTGAATCTGAGCCTGAGCCTAGTCCTGAGCCTGGGCCTGGTTCTGAGCCTGGGCCTGAGTCTGGGCCTGGGCCTGAGCTGAGCCTTGTCCTGAACCATAGCCTAAACCTGAACCTGAGCCTTAGACAGGTCCTGAGCCTGGTCTTGAGACTGTTTCTGAGCCTGGCCCTGAACTTGTTTCTGAATCTGGGCCTGAGTCTGAGCCTGGGCATGAGTTTGACCCTTAGCCTGAGCTTGATCCTGGGCATGAGCTTGACCCTGAGCTTGGTCGTGGGCCTGAACCTGAGCCTAAGCCTGAGTCTGAGCATGAGACTGCGCCTGAACCTGAGCCTGAGCCTTTTCCTGAGCCTAGTTCTGAGCCGGGTCCTGAGCCTGGGCCTGGGCCTGAGCCGGAGCCTGGTCCCGAGCTTGAGACTAGGCTAGAGCCTGAGCCTAGGGCTGAGACTAAGCCTTAATTTGAGCCTGCACCTAACCCTGAGCCAATTTCTAAGCCTGAGACTGGGCCTGATCCTTAACCTGAGCCTGAACCAAGGCCTGAGCCCGAGACTGGGCCTGAACCTGGGCCTAGGTCTGAGACTAAGCCTTATTCTGAGCCTGCACCAGAGCCTGAGCCTATTTATAACCCTAGGCCTGAGTCTGAGCTTGAGCCCGAGCCTTAGTCTATGTCTGAGTTTAGGTCTGAATCTGGGTCTTAATATGGTACCTGAATCTGGGTCTAGGTCTAGGTGTGTTTCTAGGTCCGGGTCTGGGTCTTAGAATGAACCTAGGCCTGAGCCTGGGCCTAAGCCTGAGCCTGGTACTGTGCTTGGTATTGAGCCTGGGCCTGAGCTTGAGGGTGGTCCTGAGCCTTTTTTTGAGCCTGGGCCTGAGTCTTAGCCTGGCCCTGAGCCTGAGCCTAAGATTGGTCCTGAGCTTGAGACTGGTCATGAGCCTGCTACTGAGCCTAGCCCTGAGCCTAGCCCTGAGCCTATTTCTTAGCCTGGGTTTGAGTCTGAGCCTGGACCTGAGCCTGGTTCTGAGCCTGGGCCTGAGACAGCCTAAGCATAAACCTGGTTCTGAGCTTGGTTCTGAGCCTGGGCCTAGGCCTAGGCCGGAGAATCAGCCTAAGCCTGTGGCTGCCACTGGGCCTGAGCCAGGGCCTAGGCCTGAGAATGTGTCTGATTCTGAACTTGAGCCTGCCTTGAGGCCTGAGCCTTATCCTGACCCTAGATCTGAGCCTGGGCCTCAGCCTGGATCTGATCCTGGGTCTGAGTCTTAGCCTTGGTCTGAGCTTGAAGCCTGGGCTTAATCTTGAGCTTTATCCTTAGCTTGTGCCTGGGCCTGACTCTGAACTTGAGCCTGAGCATTAGCTTGAAGAGCCTGGGCATGAGCCTGGTCCTGGGCCTGAGCTTAGGCTTGATCCTAGGCATGAGCCTGAGCGTGGGCCTGAGCCACAGCCTAGGCCTGAGACTGAGTCTGAGTCAGAGCCTGGGTGTGAGCCTGAGCCTGGGCCTAGGCCTGAGGTTGAGCTTGAACCCGAGCTAAGCCTGGGCCTGAGTTTGGTCCTAGGACTGAGCCTGAGTCTGAATCTGAGATTGAGCCTGAGCCTAAGCCTGGGCCTGAACCTGAAACTGAGCCTAAGCCTGAGCCTGGTCCTGAGACTAGTTCTGAGCCTGGACCTAGGCCTGAGACTGAGCTTGACCCTGAGCCACAACCTGGGAGTGGGCCGGAGCCTAGGCCTGAGACTAAACCTGAGCCTGGGCATTAGCCTGAGACTTAGCCTGAGCCTGAGCCTGAGCATTAGGAAGGGCTGAGCCTGAGCATTAGGAAGGGCAGAGCCTGAGACTTAGCCTGAGTTTAAATCTGAGTCTGAGCCTGAGCCTGACACTGAGCCTGATCCTTATTCTGAGCCTGAACCAAAGACTCAGTATTAGACTGAGTCTGATTCTAGGTCTGAATCTGGGTCTGAATCTGGGCCTGAATCTGGGTCCGGGTGTTGTTCTAGGTCTGGGTTTGAGTCTGAGAATGAGCCTGGGCCTGAGCCTTGTCCTGAACCTTATTCTAAGCCTGAGCTTGGGCCTGAGCCTGTGGCTAAGCCTGAGCCTAAGCCTGAGACTGGTCTTGAGCTTGGTTCTGAGCTAGGTTCTGAGCCAGGTTCAGAGCCTGGGCTTGAGCCTGAGCCTGGTCCCTAGCCTAGTCCCGAGACGGTCCCTGAGCCTTTTTATGAGCCTGGGCCTGAGTCTAAGCCTTGGCCTGAGCTTGAGCCTGGTTCTGAGCCTGGGCCTGAGTCTGAGCCTGGGCCTGAGCATGAGGCCGGGCCTGAGCCATAGCCTTAGCCTGATCCTGAGCCTAAGACTGGTCTTTACCCTGGTTCTGAGACCGGTCCTGAGCCAGTTTCTGAGCCATGCCTGAATATGTGCCTTGGTCTGAGCCTGAGCCTGTGGCTGAGCCTGAGCCAGAGTTTGAGCCAGGGCCTGAGAATAAGCCTGGGCCATAGCCTTAGCCTGAGCCCGCGCCTATTCCTGAACCTGTGCCTGCGCCTAATCCTGAACCTGAGCCTGGTCCTGAGGCTAGTTCTGAGCCTGGTTTTGAGCATGTTTCTGAGCCTGGGCCTGGGTCTTAGCCTGAGCCTGGCCCTGAGCATGAACTTGAGCAAGGTTCTGAGCTTGAACCTGAGCCTTAGACTGAATCTGAGATTGGGCCTAATCCTGGGCCTGATACTGGGCCAGAGCCTGGGGCTCAGCATGAGCCTGGGCATGAGTTTGAGAATGAGCCTGATCCCAAAATAGAGCCTAAGCCTGTGCTTGAGCTTGAACCTGAAACTGAGCCTAAGCTTGGGCCTGTGTTGAGCCTGAGGCTAGGCCTGAGCCTGAGAATGAGTCTGAGCCTTAAACTGAGCCTAAGCCTGGTCCTGAGCCTTAGCCTGAGTATGAGTCTGAGCACGGGCTTGAGCCTGAGACTGAAATCAACCCTGAGCCCTAGCAAGTCTGGGCCTCAGCCTGAGCCTGAGAGTAAGCCTAAGCCTGAGCCTGGTCCTAAGCCTAAGCCTGGTCCTGAGCCTGAGCCTGGTCCTGAGCCTAGGCCTGAACCTGAGCCTGAAATTGAGCCTAAGCCTGAGACTGAGCTTAAGCCTGAGCCTGAGCATGGGCCTGAACCTAAGAACGAGCCTGAGCCTAAAACTGGGTCTGAGCCTTAGCCTGGTCAGAGCCTGAGCTTTAGCCTGAGCCTTAGTCTGAGTCTGAGCCTGAGCCTAAATCTGAGCTATAACCTGATCGTGATCCTTCGCCTGAGCCTCAGTCTGATTCTGAATTTAGGTCTTAATCTGGATCTGAATCTGGTCCTGAATATGGGTCTGGGCGTGGTTCTAATTCTGGGTCTGAGAATGAGCCTGAGTCTGAGCCTAGTCTTGAACCATGTTATGTGCCTGGGCTTGGTTCTGAGCCTGAACCTGGGTCTGAGCCAGGGTCTGGGTCTGAACCTGGGCCTTAGTCATAGCCTGGGCCTGAGCTTGATCCTGGTCCTGAGCCATAGCTTTAGCCTAAGCCTGAGCCTGATACTGGTCTTATGACTGGTTTTGAACATGGCCCTGAGCCTGGTTCTGAGCCATGGCCTGAGTCTGAGCCTGAGTTTGAGTCTGACCCTGGACCTGAGCCTGGGAATAAGCCTGGGCATGAGCTTTGGCCTTGGCCTGAGCCTGAGTCTGAGTCTTATCCTGAGCCTAATATTGATCCTGAATATGAATTTGAGTCTGATCCTGAGCTTGTGCCTGATCCTGATCCTCAGGTGGAGTCTTAGTCTGAGTCTTGGTCTGAACCTGGATCTGAATCTGGGTCTGGGTCTGGGTCTTGTTCTCTGTGTCTGGGTCTGAGTCAGAGTCTGAACCTGAGCTTGAGCCTGAGTCTGGGCCTGAGTCTGGGCCTGAAACTGGGCCTGAGACTGAGCTTGTTCCTGAGCCTTAGCCTGGGCCTGAGACTGATCCTAAGCCTGAGCCTGGGCCTGAGCCTGGGCCTGAGCCTAGGCCTTAACCTGAGACTGAGCCTGAGCATGAGAATGAGACAGAGCCTAGGCCTGAGCCTGAACCTAATCCTGATCCTGATTCTGATCTTGAGCCTGACCCTCAATCTGAATCTGAATTTAGATTTAGGTCTGAATCTGGGACTTAATCTAGGTCTGGGTCTGCGTGTGGGGCCTGGTCTAGGTGTGGATCTGGGTCTGACCATGAGTCTGGACCTGAGACTGAAACTTTGCCTAAGCCTGAGTCATACCCTGAGCCTGAGCTTTAACCTGGGCCTGAGCCTGATTCTAAGCATTAACCTGAGCCCGGGCCTAAACCTGAGTCTGAGAATGAGTCTGAGTCCGATCCTTAGCCTGAGCCTGAGCCTGGGCCTGAGCCTTAGACTAAACCTGAACTTAAGCCTGAGCTTGGGCCAAGCCTGAACCTGAGCCTGGGCCTGAGCCTTAGGCGGGGCCTTATTCTAGGCTTGAACATGAGACTAAGCCTGAGCCTGAAACTTAGCCTAAGCATGTGACTGGGCCTGAGCCTGAGAGACATAGCCTAAGTTTTAGCCTGGGCCTGATCTTGAGAATGAGCCTGAATCTGAGTCTAATCCTGGGCCTGAGCCTGAGCCTTTTAGCCTTAGCCTAAGTTTGAGTCTGATCCTGGACCTGTGCCTGATCCTGAACTTGAATCTGAGCTTGACCCTGAGCCTCAGCGAGCCTGAGCCTTAGACCGAACCTGAACTTGAGCCTGAAACTGGGCCTAAGCCTGAACCTGAGCCTATTTCTAAGCCTGGGCCTTGGCCTGAACCTGAGCCTGGGCCTGAGACTGGGCCTGAACCTTGGCCTAGGCCTCAGACTAAAACTTAGTTTGAGCTTGCGCCTGAGGCTGAGCCTATTTCTAAGCCTGGTACTGAGTCTGAGTTTGAACCTGAATCTGGGCCTGAACCTGATCCTGAGCCTCAGTCTGAGTCTGAGTCTAGGTCTGAATCTGGTTCTGAATCAGGATCTGGGTGTGGTTCTATATTTGTGTCTGGGTGTGGGTCTGAGAATGAGCCTGTGCCTGAGTCGTAGACTGCGCCTGAGCTTGAGCCTAAGCTTGAGCCTGGTCCTGAGCTAGGTTTAGAGCATGGTTCTGAGCCTGGACCTGAGCTTCAAGCTGGTCCTGAGTCTGTTTCTGAGCCTGAGTCTGGGCCTGAGCCTGGTCTTTAACCATATCCTTAGCCTGAGCCAGAGCCTGAGCCTGGTACTTAGCCTTGTTCTGAGACTGGGCCTGAGTCTGGACCTGAACCTGGTTCTGAGCATGAGACTGAGCCTGAACATAAGCCTAAACCTGGTCCTGAGCCTGGTTCTGAGCCTTATTCTGAGCCTGGTCTTAGGCCTGAGACAGAGCCTGAGCCTGATACGGGGCCTGAGCCTGGGCCTAGGCCTGAGAATAAACATGAGTCTGAGCCTGATTTTGAGCCTAGTTCTGAGCCTGGTCCTGAGCCTGATTCTGCGCCTGGGTCTTAGTCTGAGCCTTGGTATGAGCTTGAGCCTGGGTTTAAGCTTGAGCTTGAGCCTGAGCTCGTGCCTGGTCCTGAGTCTGAACCTGAGCTTGAGCCTCAACATGAGTCTGAGTCTATGTCTGATACTTAGCCTGAGCCTGGACCTGTGCCTGATCCTGAACCTTAGCTTGACCCTGAGCCTTGGCGAGCCTGGGCCTGAGCCTTAGACTGAACCTGAACTTGAGCCTTAAACTGGGCCTAAGCCTGAACCTGAGCCTGGTATTGAGCCTGAGCCAGGGCCTGTGCCTAGGCCTGAGCATGATATTGAGTCAGAGACTGAAACTGAGCCTAAACCTGAGACTGGGCCTGAGAATGGGCTTGAGCTGGAGCCTATGCCTGAGATTGAGCTTAAGCCTGAAACTGAGCTTAAGCCTTGGCTTGTACCTGGGCCTGATTCCAATTCTGGGCCTGAGCCTGAGCGTGGGCCTGAGCCATAGGTTGAACCTGAGCCTGAGTCTGGTCCTGAGCCTGGCTTGAACCGGGTCATGAGCCTGTTTTTGAGCCTAGGCCTGAGTCTTAGCCTGGGCCTGAGACTATTCCTGAGCCTGAGCATGAGATTGAGTCTGGGCCTAAGCCTGAACCTGAGCCTAATCCTGATCCTAGACCTGAAACTGAGCCTAAGCCTGGGCCTAAGCCTGGGCCTGAGCCATAGCCTTTGTCTGAGCCTAAGCTTGAACATGGGCCTGAACCTGGGCCGTAGCCTGATCCATAGCCTTGGCCTGAACCGGGGCCTAAGCCATAACCTTTGCCTGAGCTTGAGCCTGAGCCTGCGCTAGAGCCTGGTCCTGAGCCTGGCCATGAGCATGTTTCTGAGTCTAGGCCTGAGTATGAGCCTTGGCCTGAGCCTGAGCTTGAGTCTGGGCCTGAGCCTGAACCTAAGCCTGAGCCATTGCCTTAGCCTGAGCATGGGCCTTAGCCTGGGCATTAGACTGAGCCTAGCCTCGGCCTGAACCTGGGCATGAGCCATAGCATTAGCCTGATTCAGAGCCTGAACCTGAGCCTGAGACTGGGCCTGAATTTTAGCCTTATCCTGAGCCTGTGCCTGGGCTTGAGCACAAGCCTTATCCTGAGCCTAGTTCTAAGCCTGATTATGAGCCTGGGCCTGAAACTGAGCCTTGTCCTGTGCCTGGTTCAGAGCCTGGGCCTGGTTCTTGGCCTGGGCCTGAGTCTGAGCCTGTGCCTTAGAATAGGCAGAGCCTGAGCCCTAGCTTGATTCTGAACGTGATCCTGATCCTGATCCTCAATCTGAGTCTTGGTCTGAATCTGGGTCTGAATCAGTGCCTGAATCTGGGTCTGGTGTGGTTCTAGGTCTAGGTCTTGATGTGGGTCTGAGAACCTGAGCCTAAGCCTGAGCCTGGGCCTGAACCTTCGGCTGAGCCTAAGTTTAAGCTTAAAACTGGTTCTGAGCCTGGTTCTGAACCTGGTTCTGAACCTGGTCCTTAGCCTAATTCTGAGCCTGGTCCTGAGCCTGATTCTGAGCCTTGGCCTGGTTCTGAGCCTGGGCCTGAGTTTAAGCTTGGGCCTGAGTCAGAGCTTGGATCATAGCCATAGCTTTAGCCTGATCCTGAGCACGAGCCTGAGTCTGGTCCTGAGCCTGGTTCAGAGCATGGCCCTGAGCCAGGTTCTGAGTCTAGTTCTGAGCCATGGCCTGAGCCTTTTTCTTAGCCTGGGCCTGAGTTTGAGCCTGGGTGTGAGCCAGAGCCTGGGTCTGAGCCTGAGCATTACCCTGAGCTTGATCCTGAGCCTGGGCTTGGGCCGAAGCCTGAGACTAGGCCTGATCCTGGGCCTGAGCATGAGCCTTGGCCTGAGCTTAAGCCTGGGCCTGAGACTGACGCTGAGCCTGTCCCTGGGCCTGAGCCTGGTCAAGAGCCTGGTCCTGAGCCTGGTTCTGAAACGGGCCCTGAGCTTGTTTTTCAACCTGGGCCTGAGTCTGAGCTTGGGCTTGAATCTAACACTGGGCCTGATCCTGGGCCTGAGCATGAGCCTTGGCATGAGCCTGGGTCTGAGCTTAAGCCTGAACCTGAACCTTACTTGTGCCTGATCCTGGGTCTGAGACTGAGACTTAGCCTGAGTCTAAGCCTTATCCTGAGCCTTATCTTAATCCTAAATCTGAGTCTAGGTCTGAATCTGTGACTGAATCTGGGTCTGGTTCTAGGTCTGGTTCTGGCTGTGGGTCTGAGTATGAGCCTGGTCCTGAACCTGAGCCTAAGCCTGAACCTGGGCATGAGCCTGGGCCTGAGCCTGAGCATATGACTGAGCCTGAGTCTAAGCCTAAACCTGATCCAGAGCCTGGTTCTGAGCCTTGTTCTGAGCCTCATTCTGAGCCTGGTTCTGAGCCTGGGCCTAGGACTGAGCCTGGGTTTGAGCCTTGGCCTAGGATTGAGAATTAACCTGATTCTGAGCCGGAGACTGAGCCTACGACTGAGCCTGGTCCTGAGCCTAGTTCTGTGTCTGGGCCTGAGTTTGGTTCTGAGCCTGGGCTTGAGTCTGAGCCTGGGCTTAAGAATGAGTCTGAGACTGGTCCTGAGCCTGGTTATGAGCCTGGCCCTGGGCCTGAGTCTGAACATGGGTTTCAGCCTGAGCCTGGGCCTGAGCATGGGCCTGAGACTGAGCCTAAGCCTAAAACTGGTCCTGAGCATGGTTCTGAGCCTCATTCCAAGCCTGGTTCTAAGCCTGGGCCTTGGCCTGAGATTGATACTGAGACTGGGCCTGAGCCTGATCTTGAGTCTGAGTCTGAGCCCGAGCACAAGCCTGAACCTGAGTCTGAGTCTGAGCTTGAGCCTGAGTCTGTGCCTGAGACTGAGCCTGATACTTAGCCTGAGCCCAAGTCTGAGACTTTTCCTGTGCCTGCTTCTGAGCCCGGCCCTGAGCCTGAGCCTGTGCTTGAGCCTGAACCTAAGCCTGAACCTAGGTCTGAGCTTGGTCCTGATCTTGGGCCTGAGACTGAGCTTAAGCCTAGGCCTGAGCCTGATCCTGCGCCTCAGACTGGTCCTGAGCCTTTTTCTGAGTCTGGGCCTGATCCTGGGCCTGAGTTTGAACCTGGGCCTGAGCCTGGAACTGATCCTGGGCCTTAGCCTGAGCCTGGGTCTGTAGATGGGCCTAGGCCTTAGCCTGATCTTGAGCCTGAGTCTGAGCCTGGGCCTTAGCCTGTGCCTGGTCCTAGCCTTGCTACTGAACCTAAGCCTGAGTCTAAGACTGGGCCTAAGCATGGGCCTAGGCCTGAGCATGAGCTTGAGCATAGTTCTAAGCCTGGGCCTGAGCTTGGTTCTGAGCCTGGGCATTAGCCTGAGTCAGATCCTGGGCCTGAGCCTGAACCTGAGCCTTAGTCTGGGCAGAACCTGAGCATTAGTCTGAGCCTTAGTTTGATTCTGAGTCTGAGCCTGAGCTTGAGTCTGAGACTGAACCTGATTCTGAGCATGAGCCTCAGTCTTAGACTGAGTCTGAGTCTAGTTCTGAATCTGGGTCTGAATCTAGCCCTGAATCTGGGTCTGGGTGTGGTTCTAGGTCTGGGTCTGGGTGTGGGTCTGAGAATGAGCCTTGGCGTGAACCTTGTCCTGCACCTGAGCCTAAGCTTGAGCCTGATCCTGCGGCTGAACTTGAGCTTAAGCCTGAGCTTGGTCCCGAGCTTGGTTTTGAGCCTGGTTTTGAGCCTGGGCCTGAGCCGGGTCCTGAACCTGGTTCTGGTCCTGAGCCTTAGCCTGGTCTTGAGCCTGGTTCTGAGCCCGACCCTGAGCCTGTTTCTGAGCCTTGGCCTGAGTCTGAGCCTGGGCCTGGGCCTGCGCCTGGTTCTGAGACTGAGTCTGAGCCTGCGCCTGAGTCTCAGCCTGAGCCTGGTCCTGAGCCTAGTTCTGAGACTGAGCCTGAACCTGAAAGTGAGCCCAAGCCTGAGATTTGGCCTGAGCCTGAGACTGTGCCTGAGCCTTGCAATGAGCCTGAGCATGAAATTGATCCAAAGCCTGGGCCTGAGCCTCGGAGCCTTAGATTGGGCAGAGCCTGAGAATTAGTCAGACCCTTAGTCTGAGTCTGATCCTGAGTCTGAGCCTGAACCTGATCCTGAGCCTCAGTCTGAGTCTAGGTCTGAATCTGGGCCTGAATCTGGGTGTGGTTCTAGGTTTGGGTCTGGGTGTGAGACTGAGATTGAGCCTGAGCCTAAGCCTGAGATTGGTCCCGAGATTGGTTCTGAGCCTAATTCTGATTCTGAGACTGGGCCTGAGCTTGAGACTGGTCCTGAGCCTGTTTCTGAGCCTGAGCATGCGCCTTAACCTCAGCCTGAGCCTGGTATTGAGAATAGTTCTGAGCCTGGTCCTGAGTCTGGTTTTGAGCCTGGGCCTGAGTCGTAGCCTTGGTCTGAGCCTGGGCTTAAGCTTGAGCTTGAGCTTGTCCCTGGGCCTGAGTCTGAACCTGAGCCCTAGCCTTATCCTGAAGAAGAGCTGGGGTCTGAGCCTGGGCCTAAGCCTGATCCTGATACTTGGCATGAGTCTGAACCTGAGCCTGATCAACAGCCTAGGCCTGAGACTGAGCCTGAACCTGAATCTGGGCGTGAGCCTGAGCCTGGGCATGAGTCTGGGCATGAGTCTGAGCCTGGGCTTGAGTTTGGGCCTAGGCCTGAGATAGAACTTGAGCAGAGCCTGAGCCCGGGCCTAGGCCTGAGACATGAGTCTGAGCCTAATACTGGGCCTGTACCTGAGCCTAAGCCTGAGCCTGGTCCTGAGATGGGCCAAGGCATAAGATTGATCTTGAGCCTGAGCCAAAGATTGTGCCTGATCCACAGCCTAGGCCTGAGACTGAGCCTGAGCATAATCTTGTGCATGAGCCTTAGCCTGAGCCTGGGCATGAGTCTGAGCCTGAGCATGAGCCTGGGCCTGAGCCTAGATTGAGTCTGAGCCTGGGCCTGAGCCTAGATTGAGTCTGAGCCTGGGCCTAAACCTGGTTATGAGCCTCGTTTGAGTATGGTTCTGAGCCTGGGCCTAGGACCGAGACTGAGCCTGATCCAGAAACTGAGCCTAAGACTGAGACTGAGCCTTCTCCTGAGCCTGGTTTTGAGCCCGGGCCTGAGCCTGGTTTTGAGACTGGGGCTGAGCCTGGTTCTTATCCATGGCCTGAGTCTGGTCCTGAGCTTGAACCTGAACTTGAGCCTGATCCTGGGCTTTAGTCACACCCTAGCCTTGGCCTGAGCCTGGATTGACCTGAGCCTTAGCATAAACCTGGTCCTGAGACTGGTTCTGAGCGTGGTTCTGAGCCTGGGCATGAGCCTAGGCCTGAGCCTGATCCTGAAACTGAGTCTAAGCCTGAGACCTTGCATGAGCCTGCTCCTGAACCTGGTTGTGAGCCTGGGCCTGAGCCTTGTTCTGAGACTGGGGCTGAGCCTGGTTCTGAGCCAGAGCCTGGTTCTGAGCCAGGGCCTGGTTCTGAGCCTGGGCCTGCAGCTGAGCCTTAGCCAGGTCCTTAGCTTGGTTCTTAAACTGGTTCTGTGCCTGGTTCTGAGCCTGGACCTGAGCCTGAGCCTGGCCCTGAGACAGGTCCTGAGCCTGGTTCTGGGCCTGGCCCTGAGATTGTTTCTGAACCTGGGCTTGAGTCTGCTCCTGGGCCTGGCCCTGAGCTTGTTTCTGAACCAGGGCTTGAGTCTGCTCCTGGGCCTGAGCTTGAGCCTGGGCATGATCCTGAACCTGAGCCTGGGCCTGAGCCCGAACCCTAACCTGAGCCTGAGCCTGGGCCTGAGACTGAGCCTAGTCCTGAACCTGGGCCTTAGTCATAGATTTAGCCTGAGCATGAGACTGGTCCTGAGTCTAGTCCTGAGCCTGGGCCTGAGTCTGAACCTGGATCTGAACCTGGATCTGAACCTGAGACTGGCCCTTAGCCTGAGCTTGTGCCTGGGCCTGATCCTTGGCATGAGCCTGATCCACAACCTAGGTCTGAAACTGAGCCTGGGCCTAGGCCTAGGCCTGATACTTGAGTCTGAATCTGAGATTGAGCCTGAGCCTATGACTGGGCCTGTATATGAGCCTAAACTTGAGCCTGGTCCTGAGCCTAGTTCTGAGATGGGCCTAGGCCTGAGATTGAGCTTGAGCCTTAGCCAGAGCCTGGGCCTGATCCACAGCCTAGGCCTGAGACTGTGCATGAGCCTGAGCCTGGGCATGAGCTTTACCTTAGCCTGAGCCTGAGCATGAGTCTGAGCCTGGGCTTAAGGGTGTATGGCCCAAAATTAATAATGTATAAATTATATATATATTAGTAGGTCTTCTTAAACCAAACTTGGATCAGTGTATTAAATATAGATTAAATGTATATTTTGAGCACAGTGTTTACTCAAAGTTTGAAATTTTGGCGTCTAATGCAATAATTTTTAGAAAAACCAAATAATGCAAAGATTTCATATTTGGAATGTTAGAAGTACTTGAAGAGGTTTATTAAGAGAAATAAATATTATTTCAATGAACCTTCAATCAATTGCATAAAAAACTGCCAAATAAATGCAATATTCAATTAATTATTTTGTATACTTAAACGTATGTAATAAATGGGGGAAGTAAATCAATTAGTGCCGACTTCTTTTAACTTTAAAATGGTACTTCAATCACATTAATATTCAATCTGAAACTCATGAAATTTGATGTGAGCTGAGGTGCTACATATTTTGCCCCCGGATTTTGAAAATATATCTGATGCAACCCCGCAATAGCCGAAACAGAACGGCCCGGTTAGAGTAGAGAGAGAGCTCATCCCTTCTCACTCCACGTCACTAGCTGTCTGTCCTTGAAAACACAAATATGTCGCCAGTGGTTTTGGCCTGACCCATCCCCATCTCTCTTTAGGGATTGTTACCTGGGCTTCACCGTTTTCAAGTCCATGTAGCAAGTGCGACGATTGTTGAAAGGATTTTTTCAGTGTGGCTGAGTATAGTTGCATTTATTGTCTTTAGGTATGTGTGAGGTGTAATAATAGTGAGAAGAACATTTTTATTATTTAAAAAAATGGCCCCACAAAAGTTTAAAGATGGCAGAATATATGTATAAGTGCAAAAGTAATAAGCATTCCAAGTCAATAAAACGCTTTTACGAAGAAATTCGGAAATCCCAAACCACTAATAAGATGGTGAAATGACTTCAAACCTAAATTATATCATTGAACTTAAATAATAAACTTTTTTTTGAAAATCCTTTTTAAATCTCGAACTAAATCTGGAACCTCCAACTTAGCACGTCAATATCTTACCACTGAGCTATCTAGGGCTAAATCTGTATTAGGGTCATTTATCGCTCATATTTTAAGGGTTAGTCGGTAATAGATGTGTAAAATCGTCGGCCATTTAATAACAATCAGAAACAAATTCCATCGTTGATCTATGGTAGCTTTATGCTACCGTTTGAAAATTTTCTACTAATTTTAAATTGTTTCTTGGATATAATTTGTAAAGCAGAAGTCACCAGCCTTTATTTAGCTGAGGACGACATAAATGTTTTACCAATACAGTAAACCACTTATTAAGTATTTAATAAAAAAAATAGAAAATATTTTAAAGAATGACTTGACCACCAAGGACGGTGATATCGAGGTTCGAATCTCAATCGGGTGAACTGGGGTGGTTTTTCCTAAATGGTTTTCCACTCTCCCTCCCCGCAAATGCGGGTTCATTTCCTCTAAATTACACCTTTCCCATTCTTAATCCGTTAGTGTAATTAGTACTTAAGCGTAGAAACCGAATGGGTAGTAAGACGCGGTGCTAAATAATAATAAATTTAAGAATGACCTTGAACAAAGAATACGCGTGAGATGAAAGCCTATATTTGAGTTACGTTAATAGGTATGGACAATTATGCATTATGTTAGATAAATAAAGATAGATTACTTTTTAGTCATATTGGCCATGAGATGAAATTTGTAGGTTAATATATATTTCCTACTATATATAATTTGATTAGCCCGCTTACGGTAATAGTAATTATGAGGAAATGACTGAACAGATTTTGACAAACTACCACTCATTTTAACGATTAGGAGTCCAGGATATCGGGAAAAGTAGTAGTTTTCCACGGAAACCCAATTTCACAGATAATTTTCAGGGTTTGATTCTTTGTTTAATCATCATGGAAACCGCTATTTGCTGCATGACTGTAAATCTCTAAATAAACTATATCATCTTGGCTAAAAAATAATAACTCAATCTTCATTAATTTTGTTGGTCCGAACACATCACATTTTTCTCTTTGAATGCTGGTCATAACACATCTAAATTGAGATGCCTAAACTGGGAAAATATTTATTTTTTATTGGAATGTTATCGTTAATTGGAATTTAAATTAATAATATTGAGTATAATTTGAAAATTAAAAGGGTAAGTTGTTAAGTTCGTGAAAATATTGTCTAAGTTTAGTTTTGCGCATGATACAATTATTTTAAAATATGTTTTGGTATGTGTTATAAGCTCAAAAACGATAAAATAAACTTGAATAGTGTTAAAAAAAAAGTAAGTCATTTTAACTATCTAAGTATGAGTTTTGGTGCTCACTTTTTCCAAATAATGGGTTTTAGTGTTCATTTTAGCAAATAGTAACAAAATACAAATACATAAGTTAAGCTATGTTTTCATTTTACCGCTTAATTTGAGTGTATATTTAAAATTAGTAATGTTTTGTATACCCCATCTATCTTTTCACATTCTTACAAATAGATAAGTTCACTTATGTTTCCATGTTGATAATTAATTTTGAGGGAATGATATTTCAAATGTTTGAGTACCACATCTATATTTTAACATTCTCTCTTTCTATCAGACTCCCACGCTCTCACACACTCTCTCCCACTCTCACCCTCACACACACACTATAAAACACTCTCTTTAATATAATCTTTTCTCATTCTTTCTCTCACACTTTATCCCTCACTCTCACACACTCTCTACACTCACATCCACGCTATATCACACAATTTCTCTCACATTATCTTTATTATACTCTCTCTCTTAACCTCTCTCTCAAACACTCTCTCTCTCAACGGCTCTCTCTTTCTCTAACGCTTTCTCTTTCTCAAATTCTCTCAAATGCTCTCTCACAAACGTTCTCTCTATCTCTCAAACTCCCTCTATTTAAAGTTCTCTCAAAATCTCTGACTTAACTCTTTCTTTCTCTATCTCACTCTCTCAAACACTCTGACTCAAACTGTCTCTATCTCATTCTCACTATCTCAATTTATCTTTCTAACTCTTTCTCTTAAACTCTCGCTATAACTCTCTCACAATTTAATTTTCCCACTCTGAACTAGTCTCTCCATTTTAACTTTATCTCTCGAAATCTCTCCCACATATCCTCACATTTTCTCTCTCCTTCACACAATATCTATCCCAAAATTTTACACGCTTTCTTTCTTTCTCTCTCTCTCTCTCTCTCTCTCTCTCACACACACACACACACTTTATCACGCATTCTCCCTTGCCTATTCTATTTCTCTCTCACACATACACACTCTCCTCACACGCACTCATACTCTCATTTTCACACTCACCCTCACACTTACACAATCACACCCTCAAACACTTAAACTCTCATTTTCCCTATCACATTCTATCACTCTCTATATCAGATATCTTATATATAATTTGATAAGCCCGTTTCCAGTTATAGAAATTACGAGGAAATGACTGAACAGATTTTGACTAACGAACACTCATTTTATAGATAAGGGAATCAGGATGCCGATAAAAATAATGGCCTAAAACTAAAACCTAATTTTCCTAGCGAATCTTCCATCTTTTCTTCTGTTTGTACAGTAGCTCATCTATACAATCATTCTTTGCTTACATCATCATGGAAACCATGATTTGTGTATATCTGTATATAGGCAAATAAAATATTTGTCTTTGTTTAAAAATAATATCAGATCAATCGTTAGGTACTTGAGTGGTTTGTGCAACTATTAGATATAGATCTGGGAGAAGAGTAATTTTAAAGTTCCCATCGGGGCGTAAAGGGGGAAAATATACGTTTTAATTCTAATTACACACCGAGAACTAAATATCTAAGAAAAGTTGATAGCCTTTGACGAGTAAACTTTTAATCAAAAATTGAGTGAGGGCTTGTTTATTATAGAGATCCTTTCCCAATAAAATTTTAAAATACATTTTAGTGTAATAATCTGCAGCCATTGCTGCAACGACCAACTAGTTAATATATAATGTTACTTATGATCATCTCACACCTCTCTAGTTGAGTAAAAATAGTATTTGTAATAAAAAAAAAGCTCGAGATTTTGATGGATGTCAACGTTTTATTACCCCTTAAATCTGAAAAAGTTTTTTTTTTAAATAATGTCAGTCTGTAGCTCTGACTAGAGACAAAACTATTTTACCAATTGGGATAAAACTTGGGATATGGGGTAAGGTTTCTCAGAGGTTTTTATAATCTATTCAATCCTAAAATTAATGGTAGTATTTTTTACTTAGGGATGGAAAGTGAAAAAATAGATTATATCAAACTCGACTCGATTAAAATTAATATATACATATATATAGTTTAATATTAAAACAAAATGGAAGTTCTCATATCCTCATGAAAGTAGCTTTGAGGGTAATTTACACTTAAGGAAACTTTCAATATTTATTGTATCGCCACACCTCTTTGGGATACGAAATAATTTATCATTTCAAAAATGAAGGCATACTAAATATAAAAATCTTTATTTGAAATTATACTACTATAAAGCCACACGGCTGACTCACTCACTGGCATTAATGTTTACCCACTTCCAGATGAACTAGAAATTTGAAATTTGACAAACTTATAGCTTCTTAGATATATTACGACCCAGTCTAATCAAAATTAAAATAGATTTACTCGGTGATTGTAGGGGTGGTAAAACTGATTACAGCTCAGACAGACGGTGCAGCCGCACAGTCTTGTAATAAACACGCAGACGGTTTAACCTACACAAAATTACGAGAATTGTTGGGGTGGTACAACATTCCAAAAGTTTGGGAACCACTGCTCTACAGAATATAATATTTTTCTCTTTCAGCATGTTCTTAAATTAATTTACTTAGTTCCTTACGATTGCAAGATTTAATTAAAAATCTCAAGTTTAAGTAATGTAACGCGTTTACAAGTATATTGTGACATTTACCATTGTCAATTCACACTTTACACACAACACTTTTTTATTTATATCCACACGGTAAACTGCTGTGACATTTTGATGTACACAATTAGTTTACCTTTTTACAGGCACACTTTTTCGTTTGACGCTGTTTTTTCTGAGACTATACACTTGCAACTGGCATATCCCTGGCCCTCAAACTTTGATTTCTTATTCACAGCTTCACGAACTGTTACATATTTTTCTGGGATGTCTTTATAAATTTATGTGCCAGAAATCTAGAGGTCACTTCTATTACACTGGGTTGTAATATATTTATTAGATTTTATGAGGTCTTTTTTTACGACTTTAATTTGTTTGTTTTGTTTGGATTTTCACGGCATACCATCTGGAATAATTGTATGTCCCACAGTTTGGGAACCTCTGCTGTAGATTTTTTTAAATAAGCCTTTACTATCTTGGGCGTATTGCAATAAGCCTGTAACCAACTAGACTGATTGAGCGAACAAAGGTGCATTTCCTTACTAGCCTAAGGCTGTATGGGCTCATTGCAATAAGCCTAAAAGTTATCAGGCTGATAAGAAAATAGAATATTTTTTTCAATTAGCCTGGTTCATTGTAAATTGACGATGCCTTTTCCATTAAGCCGGATTTTCTAATTAGCCTACGACATATATACTATATGTATATATAATATATACAGATAAATATATATAAATACATTACATATATATTACGGATAAGTCTTTAAATTTGTAATTTGCTGTAATGCTCTGTGGGTGTGATATTTCTCTTTTCTCTAAAAGTGTATATTATTTCGTTTATGCTCTTTGGTAGAATGTGCAACAATGTATATTATCTCTTTTCAAATATCTTACGAGTTTTAAGTAAATATATCTTTTTTTATTTATAGTAGCGAGAAAGTCTATGCTGTGCACACTCCCCACCTTTTTTTAAAAACAAATTAGCCCTTTTGCATAAAAAAATCTATAAATTTGTTTGTGGATATAACTTAGAGAAAAAATATGATCTTGCTAGAAAATTACGAAGTTTAGCTCCGGTGGTAGTGCGTCCACCTACGGAACTAAGGGCCCGAGCTCGATCACTGGCATGGTCGAGAAATTTATCATTGTTGGAATGTGGGGTTACCCTTTCACAGTGATGAATTGACGGCCGGGGGATGGATTTTGTGTCTGTCCTAGATTTAAAATTAGAGTAATTAGTACAAGGCGTATAACCTGAACAGGTAGTAAGATACACGGCGCTAAAATAAAAGTTAAAAAAATAATAACACCGACAACCTAAAATGGCATAACGTAACATAATTTGCGAGCTACTACTGTATTAGCTGGTTCAGGTTACAAACATGTCCAGATGGACACTAACATATTCCACTTCCTCCTTTACATCTCCACAATCATAATTTCTTTTTATGTCCTTTCTCGTCAAATGTTTTTTCTAATGTATTTTCTACCCTTTGTTCAGACGTAACGAATTAGTTTTATAACAACTATCAAAACATAGTTTGTAGGTCCCAAATTCAATTCCCACGTCAAGATGTCATTTTTTAATCAAAATAATATGTAGATGAGGCTATAACCGTAATTAAAAAATACTCATATTCGACATCATGTAGAGATAATGCTTTAAATACGTAACATCCGCGCCCCCCCCACCCCTTTCCCTCCACTCTATTAGTTCGGCATATCTGTATAAAGCACACTTAGTAAGTTTAATTATTATTATTATTAATTACATTATTGTGTTAATAATGAGCGATATCTAAAACAGAGGAAATGTACCCACATTTCTGTGGAGGGATAAAGAGAAACCATTTAGAAAGATGCACTCTTTGTTTACTCGTTCGGGATTTGAACTCTGACCACCATTCATCGTTAAAATAAACTAATTGAGCTAAGTGTTTAAATCAAGTTAAGGTTCACTTTAAAAATGAACCGACGGTTTAGTTCGGTCCCGGGGTGACCTGGTGGTCTAGGGGTAAGGTGTCAGACCTCTGTACTGAGGGTCCGGGGTTCAATCCTTGGTTCCGGCACAGACTTTATCTGATTTCCAAACCCTTCCTTCACCTCTGACAAGACATGTATTAATCACAGCTTGTGAATGTGTGGAATACCAGGCCTCCCCCGTGGTTCGGATTCCACGTTAAACTGTAGGTCCTCCATTTCATCTCACAATCACCCTACCATCACACATTAGCGTAGTTGCGAAAGGGTAGTAAGACGCGATAATAATAGTTCGGTCCTTGACTTACAGTTTTTATTCATAATAGCCAGAGAAGAAGACTGTCTACCTGCTAACCTGCCCCCTCTCCCACCCTAAACTTCAAACCAAGACTTTCCAGTCACTCCACCGCTGACGAAGATAGTTTTTTTTTGGTTCTCAACGGGACGGACAGTTAGCATTCACTTTCATCTTTTGCTCAGCAACACTAATGCTATCTTACGGATTTTTCTCGACATTAGCTCTTCCCAAACAACGTTAAGCCTGGATTGAGCCTGGCCTTAACCTTGTTCTGAGCCTCGTTATGAGCATGGTCCTGAGCCTGGGCCTAGGCCTGAGACTGAGCCTGATCCTGAAATTGAGACTAAGCCTGAGACTGAACCTGAGCCTGCTCCTGAGCCTGATTCTGAGCCCGGGCCTGAGACTGGTTCTGAGACTGGAGCTGAGTCTGGTTCTGATCCAGGGCCTGAGTCCGGTCCTGAGCCTGAGCCTGATCCTGAGCCTGAAAATGAGCCTGAGCTTGAAACTGAGCCAAAGCCTGGGCCTGATCCTGAGCCTGAAAATGAGCCTGAGCTTGAAACTGAGCCAAAGCCTGGGCCTGAGCCTGAGCCTTAGGAAGGCAGAGCCTGAGACTTAACCTGAGTCTTAGTCTGAGTCTGAGCCTGAGTCTGAACGTGATCCTGAATCTGAGCCTGAGCCTAAGCCTCAGTCTGAGTCTGAGTCTAGATTTGAATCTGGGTCAGAATCTGGGCCTGAATCTGTTTCCGGGTGTGGTTCTAGGTCTGGGTCTGAGAATAAGACTGGGCTTGAGCCTGGTCTTGAACCTGAGCCTGAGCCTAAACCTGAGCCTTGTCCTGAGCTTGGTTCTGAGCCTGGGCCTGAGTCTGAGCCTGGTCCTTAGCCTGGTTCCGAGACTGTCCCTAAGCCTGTTTCTGAGCCTGGGCCTGAGTCTGAGCCTTGGCCTGAGCTTGAGCCTGGGCTTGAGTCTGATCCTGAGTCTGAGATTTGTCTTTAGCCTGGTTCTGAGACTTGCCCTGAGCCAGTTTCTGAGCCATGCCTGAGTCTGTGCCTTGGCCTGAGCCTGGGGCTGAGCTTAAGCCTGAGCCTGAGTTTGAGCCAGAGCCTGAGCCTCAGTCAGAGTCTGATTCTGAGTCTAGGATTGAACCTGAGTCTTAATCTTGTTCTGGGTGTGGGTCTGTGTCTACTTCTACGTCTGTGTCTGGTTCTGGGTTTGTATCTGGGTCTTGGTCTGGGTCTAAGTTTGAGCATGAGCTTTATCCTGAGCCTGGTTCTGAGCCTTTTTTTAGCCTGGGCCTGGTTCTGATCCTGTGCCTGAGTCTGATACTGTGCCTGAGCCTGAGGCTGGGCCTGAGCTTGAGCCTGGGCCTGAGAATGAGCCTTAGCCTGAAACTGAGCCTAAGCTTGAGCATGAGCCTGAGTTTTATCCTGGGCTTGATACTGAACCTGAGCATAAGCCTGAGCTTGGGCCTGAGCCTGGGTCTGAAACTGAGCCTGAGCCAAGGCCTGAGCCTGGACTTGAACCATAGACTTAGCCTGAGCCTGGTCCTGAGCCTGCTTCTGAGCCTAGTTCTTATCCTGAGCCTGATACTGAGCTTGAGCCTGAGCCTGAGTCTGAAACTTAGACAGAGCCTTAGACTGAAGCTGTACCTGGTCCTGAGCCTTGGCCTGAGCCTGAGCACAAGCCTTATCCTGAGCCTAGTTCTAAGCCTGGTTATGAGCCTGGGCCTTAGTCTGAGCCTGTGCCTTAGAATAGGCAGAGCCTGAGCCTGAGCCTGTGCCTTAAAATAGGCAGAGCCTGAGCCCTAGCTTGATTCTGAACGTGATCCTGATCTTGAGCCTGATCCTCAGTCTGAGTCTGAGTCTAGGTCTGAATCTGGGTCTGAATCAGGGCCTGAATCTGGGTCTGGGTGTGGTTTTAGGTCTAGGTCTGGATGTGGGTCTGAGACTAATCCTGGGCCTGAACCTGAGCCTAAGCCTGGGCCTGAGCTTGAACCTTCGGCTGAGCCTAAGCTTAAGCCTAAACCTGGTCCTGAGCCTGGTTCTGAGCCTGGTCCTGAGCCTGATTCTGAGCCTTGGCCTGGTTCTGAGCCTGGGCTTGGTTCTGAGCCCGGGCCTGAGTCTAAGCTTGGGCCTGAGCCAGAGCCTGGATATGAGCCATAGCTTTAGCCTGATCCTGAGCATGAGCCTGAGTCTGTTCCTGAGCCTGGTTCTGAGTATGGCACTGAGCCAGGTTCTGAACCTAGTTCTCAGCCATGGCCTGAGCCTGTTTCTTAGCCTGGGCCTGAGTCTGAGCCTGGGTGTGAGTCTGAGCCTTGGTGTGAGCCAGAGCCTGGGTCTGAGACTGAGCCTGAGCCTTACCCTGAGCTCGATCCTGAGCCTGAACCTGAGCCTTAGCCTGAAGCTGAGCCTGGGCCTGAGCCTGGTCCTGGGCCGAAGCCTGAGACTGGGCCTGATCCTGAGCCTTGGCCTGAGTTTAAGCCTGAGACTGACGCTGAGCCTGTGCCTGGGCCTGAGCCTGGTCAAGAGACTGGTCCTGAACCTGGTTTTGAGCCTGGCCCTGAGCTTGTTTTTTAAACCTGGGCCTGAGTCTGAGTCTGAGTCTGGGCCTGAGCCTAAGACTGGGCCTGAGCCTGAGCATGAAACTTGGCATGAGCTATGGCCTGAGCTTAAGCCTGAACCTGAACCTTACTTGTGCCTGATCCTGATCCTGGGTCTGAGACTGAGACTGAGCCTGAGCCTTATCCTGAGCCTTATCTTGATCCTAAATCTGAGTCTAGGTCTGAATCTGTGTCTAAATCTGGGACTGAATCTGGGTCTGGTTCTAGGTCTGGTTCTGGGTGTGGGTCTGAGTATGAGCCTGGTCCTGAACCTGAGCCTAAGCCTGGGCCTGAGCATATGCCTGAGCCTGAGTCTAAGCCTAAACCTGATCCAGAGCCTGGTTTTGAGCCTCGTTCTGAGCCTCATTCTGAGCCTGGTTCTGAGCCTGGGCCTAGGACTGAGATTAATCCTGAGACTGGGTCTGAGCCTTGGCCTAGGATTGAGAATTAACCTGATTCTGAGCCGGAGACTGAGCCTAAGACTGAGCCTGGTCCTGAGCCTAGTTCTGTGTCTGGGCCTGAGTTTGGTTCTGAGCCTGGGCTTGAGTCTGAGCCTGGGTCTGAGCCTGGGCTTAAGCATGAGTCTGAGACTGGTCCTGAGCCTGGTTATGAGCCTGGCCCTGGGTCTGAACCTGGGTTTCAGCCTGAGCCTGAGCATGGGCCTGAGCATCGGCCTGAGCCTGAGCATGGGCCTGAGACTGAGCCTAAGCCTAAAACTGGTCCTGAGCATTGTTCTGAGCCTCATTCCAAGCCTGGTTCTAAGCCTGGGCCTTAGACTGATACTGAGACTGGGCCTGAGCCTGATCTTGAGTCTGAGCCCGAGCCCGAGCCCGAGTCTGAGTCGAGCCTGAGACTTTTCCTGTGCCTGGTTCTGAGCCCGGCCCTGAGCCTGAGCGAGGGCCTGAGCCTGAGCTTGAGCCTGAACATAAGCCTGAGCCTAGGTCTGAGCCTGGTCCTGAGACTGAGCTTGAGCCTAGGCCTGAGCCTGATCCTGCTCCTCAGACTGGTCCTGAGCCTTTTTCTGAGCCTGGGCTTGAGTCTGGGCCTGAGTCTGAGCCTGGGCCTGAAACTGAGCCTGGGCCTTAGCCAGAGCCTGGGCCTGAGACTGATCCTGAGTCTGAGCCTTAGCCTGGGCCTGAGCCTTAGCCTGTGCCTGGTCCTAGCCTTGAGACTGAACCTGAGCCTTAGTCTAGGCCTGAGACTGAGCCTGATTCTGAGCCTGAGCATAGTTCTAAGCCTAGGCCTGAGCCTGGTTCTGAGCCTGGTTCTGAGCTTGGGCATGAGCCTGAGTCAGATCCTGGGCCTGAGAATGAGCCTGAGCCTGAAACTGAGCCTAAGTCTGGGCCTGAACCTGAGCCTTAGCCTGGGCAGAACCTGAGCATTAGTTGAGCCTTAGTTTGATTCTGAGTCTGAGACTGAGCTTGAGTCTGAGCCTGATTCTGAGCCTGAGCATGAGCCTCAGTCCTCAGACTGAGTCTGAGTCTAGGTCTGAATCTGGGTCTGAATCTAGCCCTGAATCTGGGTCTGGGTGTGGTTCTAGGTCTGGGTCTAGGTGTGGGTCTGAGAATGAGCCTTGGCGTGAACCTTGTCCTGAACCTGAGCCTAAGCTTGAGCCTGATCCTGCGGCTGAACTTGAGCTTAAGTCTGAGCTTGGTCCCGAGCTTGGTTTTGAGCCTGGTTCTGAGCCTGGTTTTGAGCCTGGGCCTGAGCCTGAGGCTGGTCCTGAGCCTGGTTCTGGTCCTGAGCCTTAGCCTGGTCCTGAGCCTGATTCTGAGCCTGTTTCTGAGTCTGAGCCTGGGCCTGAGCCTGGGTATGAGACTGAGCCTGAGCCTAAGCCTAAACTTGGTCCTGAGGCTAGTTCTGAGCCTCGTTTTGAGCCTGGTTCTGAGCCTGGGCCTAGGTCTGAGACTGAGTCTGAGATTGAGTCTGAGCCTGAGAATGGGCCTGGTCCTTGGCCTAGGCTTAGAATGAGCCTGAGCCCTAGTCTGGTCCTGAGACTAGTTCTGAGCCTTGGTCTGAGCCTGGTTCTGAATCTGGGCCTGAGTCTGAGCCTTGTTCTGAGCCTGTGCCTGGGTGCTGTGAACGATATGACTCATATGAACGATTCTTCATGAACTACTCCTTTGAGTGAGCAAGCTTATGTGAGCTATCTCGCGTAAACGAGCTGGTTCGACACATCACTAGTGTAAATAGTAGCATCAAATTGTTGTTAAAATGACAATGTTCTTTATAGGCTATATATAGTAGAATCAAGTTGTTAAAAAGACTGCCCTCTATAATAGCATTAAGTTATTGTTAAAAAAGACTGCCCTCTATAATAGCATTAAGTTATTGTTAAAAAAGACTGCCCTCTATAATAGCATCAAGTAGTTGTTAAAAAGACTGCCCTATATAATAGAATCAAGTTGTTGTTAAAAAGACTGCCCAGTATAATCACATCAAGTTATTGTTAAAAAAGACTGCCCTCTATAATAGCATCAAGGGGTTGTTAAAAAGACTGCCCTCTATAATAGAATCAAGGAGTTGTTAAAAAGACTCCCCTATATAATAGAATCAAGTTGTTGTTAAAAAGACTGCCCAGTATAATCACATCAAGTTATTGTTAAAAAAGACTGCCCTCTATAATAGCATCAATAGTTGTTAAAAAGACTGCCCTATATAATAGAATCAAGTTGTTGTTAAAAAGACTGCCCTCTATAATAGCATCAAGTTGTTGTTAAAAAGACTGCTCTATTGTTCTATATAATAGCATCAAGTTGTTGTTAAAAAGACTGCCCTCTATATTTATAATATCATCAAGTGGTAGTTTACATCCATATACTTTTATTTTGTTTGAAGGAACTAAAACAGTTAATGGCGGGGAAGACAATTTCCAATAACAGCAGTTCGCAATATTAATTACATTATATTCATAACTAAATTGTCTAAAATGAAACACAGATGCAGTTAATGTGGTAGTACTTAATAGTAATTAAGTAATTTGTTTTTAAAGACAGACAGTGTGCTGTCAAACAGGTTTTAAGATAGATCACATACACAGACAAAAATGTGTGTACAAAATGTTGTGCAAGAGATCATACAATATTTTGGTTTGATCAATTGCATACAAGAGTGGGTTGTCCTAAATGGTTTTATACTTTCCTTTCACGCAAATTTAGGCTCACTTCCTCTAAATTAAACCTTACTTATTCCTAACCCATTATCGTAATTAGTACTTAAGCGTGTAACCCGAACGGTTAGTAAGACGCGGTACTAAATAAAATATTAATTATTAACAAATCCTGAGACTGTCGGTATGATGTGGTGAGGGGGAAAAGGTTTACTTGAAATTCACTGGTCAACAACCATACAGGAATTCGAGTGAATGAAAGTCCAGTGTTAGGGAGCTTGGAAGTTTAACTTTTTCTTTACGCTTAATAATTTCCTAGTTCTTTATTATTTCATACAGCTCTTAATTCTTTTAGGTTAACTTGGACTTTTAAATTCATTTATTCTTTGGATTAAGTTTTATATTGGTGTTTTTGTCTTTAATTAAATCCACATTTCATTCTAAACTTTAACTTAATTATCATTGGTTTTCCTTAGACCTGAAGATGGCGTTTGTACGTCGAAACATGTAGTCAAGTCAACCTGCCATTTGGCGATACAAGACTTAAGGAGTGGAACTATAATCAGATAAGGAACGTTTTAATCAATCTCATATATCAATTTATCTTACTTTAAATTTCACTTCATCCTTTTCAAATGTTTCACATTAATTACTTTAACCTCTTCAGGAATTTTACAAAATAATTTCCCTTTCACTTTTATTATAGTTCTTACTGAGAACTTCATGTATTAATACTGGTTGTTAATAAGTTCATTCACCAATCAAATGATTCAATACATGGTTTTAATTATTAACTTGCAATTTTAACATTAATGCTTATGTTATATATTATGTTACATTTTAATATGTTTAGTGATTTTACCCTATTCAATTGTATTACTTTTGTTATTACTTCATTTCACTCTAAATATAAAGTTTAAATAATTTAAAATAACCCTATTCAATTGTTTACTTTTGTTATTACTTTATTTCACTCTATATAATGGTTAAATAATTTAATATTAATCACAAACATCCCATTCAATTGTGTTCATATAAAATATGACAATATGACTTGAACTTAATTCTGACAAATATTTTTATCTGTGTCAAGGTTATTACCTTTAATTCATGATATACTTTTCTTATGTCTGTAATTTAATCATCCTTTTTGGTTATTTCTCTATTCTATTAAACCTCTTGAGATTATTTAGACGTTCTTTCAATCATTAACTATTTATATTATCCCTCATTACTAAATTACTATGAATATATTTAATAAACTTGTATAAGGTAATTTTATCAAAGTTTGAGCATTATGGAAGTTTTACTAATTTTTACTGTTTTTATTGAATGTATTTATAGATTAGTTTTTTCGCTCCGTTTCTGGCAGCTTTAACTCGCTATGAGGATCATTTAATCCAATTGAAATGTACCTACATTTGCATGAAGTGAGTCAGTGGCGCAGGAACGGGGGGTACGGGGGTAAATTTTACCCCCCCCCCCCTAAAATTGAGGGGGGTGAAAAGTATCATTTTTACCCACCCAAAATATTATAGTTAAATTTTTAGATAATGTAAAGATCTTGTTGATGCAAGATAAAAAGTCCACACTAAGGTAACATAACAAAAATAAAATGTGCTTGGAGCACACACTGTATGAAAACTCTGATAGTTATACAAGCTACATTAGCTACTGCGGAAAGAAGTTTTTCAATGCTTGTACGCATTAAAAACTATCTTCGCTCTACGATGAGGCAACGTAGACTAAATCACCTGTATGTCGAATGCATACCCTGAGAGGCTCAACAAATTTAAAAATTGCAAAATGAGTTAGTGGTCTTATAGCTAGTAACGAATATAGGGCAAAGGTGTATGGAAACCTACTTTAATTTTCAGTGTTTCATAATTTTTAACCAAGCCACATCAGATATAATTTTTCTTAATTTGTTTTGTGTACATTAATTCTAATGTTTGGCATGACTAAAATAAATAAGAAAAATGCACAATGGGGCCGTTAAATACAGGTATCCCTCGTTATAAGCGATCTCACTATACGCGTTTTCGCTATAACAGAATTAAGAAATAATAAAAATAACGCATTGTCGGCTGTAATTCCAGTCACCCTGTGCGGTGGTGACGTCACCTTGTACACGCACATTCCAGTGAGGACAAAGATCTTTACAGTACAGTTTGGTGTTAGGGGGGTGGTATTGACAACATTGGAGATTCATGGGAAAAAGTTAAACAGTCCTGTATGAAGGGAGTTTGGAAAAATATTTGGCCTGCAGTTTCTGATTCTCATGATTTTGATCCTGAACACGAGCTTTCTAATTCAAGACATGACATTGTTGACATAGCAAGATGTTGGATTTGAGGACGTAGACCAAGAAAATGTGGATGAATTGCTCCAATCTCACTCAATAAAACTCACCAATGAAGATCTTCTAGAAATGGAGAACGGCATAAAGGATTACGAGGAAGAGCCCTATGTTTTTGAGTTTATCAAACAACTTCAACAAAACAAATTGCTGAATTTTTTAAGCACATTGACAGTGCAATTAGAATCATTGAAGAGAATGATCCTAACATGGATAGAAGTGCCAAAGTTGCCAGAGAGATTGCGTTCTTTGGCTTGCTTCAAAACACTCTATAGAGAGAGGAAGAATGCTACCCATCAGCCGAGTCTTGACCATTTCATCAAAAAAAGTTGAAAATCCTCAGTCTAACGACCCAGAACACTTCACGACAGCAATATCTGTCAGGCAAGAGCCTTCAAGAGAGCAGGAGTTTACCGTCCCAGGGCCTTTCAGAGAGAAAGAGTTTACAGTCCAAGGGACTTCAATAGACTAAGAGCCTACCATCTCAAGGCCTTCAAGAGAGCAAGAGCTTACTATTCCAGGGCCTTCAATAGACCAAGAGCCTACCATCCAAGGGCCTTCAAGAGAGCAAGAGCTTATGGTCCCAGGACCTTCAAGAGAGAAAGAGCTTAGCGTCCAAGGGCCATCAAGAGAGCAGGAGCCTACCGTCAAGAACAAGCTAGTGATAATCCAAGTTTGCCAAATCCAGTTAATTTATCATGCGATTGATGATTAACAGTAGGTGTACCTGTAGCATTGTATGAATTAGATGAATTAATTAAAAATTATGTTTGTTTACCAATTTCAGGGGATTGAAGATTGACAATAGGTGTAGGCTACCTATAGCATTGTACAAGTTAGATAAATTAATAAAAATTGCATTAATTTACAAGTTTTATGTTTTTATTTAATTTTTTCCTTTTGAATAATCCCTATTTCACCCATGTTAAAATCAATTCACTTGAGTTTTCATGTTACGCGATTATTTATCAGAACCAATCATTCACGTCGTGCGAGGGACAGCTGTATTACATTTCCCTGGTCTTTTTTAATTTCAAAAATGTTATCCCTTATAAAAGCACATTATTATTTTTACCCCCCCAAATAAAAACGTTCCTGCGCCACTGAAGTGAGAAAATTTTTGGGGGGAAAACTAAGTAAACACACAAATCCCCTTTACTATCAAGCCAGTAGATTTTAAGAGTGATGCCTAAGACAATGTGACCACTGGTGAAGATAGTAAATAGTTCAATACAGAATAATAAAATAAAAATATTATGTAAACATCTAGTCTAGATTGAATCGGTGGTCGCAAATCTAACACTTCACTTTCATTTTAGACTGTACGGTCAGTGATGTAGAGATCAGGATTCGAGTTCTGGTATGGTGTACTGTTGGTAGTTTTTACTTGTGTTCCCACTCTACCTCCATGTGAATATTTGTACATTACCTTTGAATTCTACCTTCCTCATCCCTTTCCCATTAGAGCAAAGGTTCCCAACCTTTTTCAGACCAAGTACCCCAAGCTGGCTTGGTTCCTTTCCGCGTACCCCCTACCCCAAATCCTCCAGGCTCCTCCACCTCCAAACTGTTCCACCCATTACAGATACCGGAAACTTCTCCAAAAAAAGGCATATGTTGAATTAAAATAAATGGTCTATTTTTCCATTATACAGTTTTTTATTTTTGAAATAAGCAAACAAATTAACACGAAGATTGGAAAAAAGAAAAATTAATGTGATATTTGGGACTGTATTGAATTACAAAGTTTTAAAAATAGGGCTCAAAAGAGGATGAATACAATCTCAAATCCGGAGCTGCGTCTAATTTGTTTCTATATTTATTTTGTATAAGTATACGAAGAAAACGCCCTTTAAACAAGCTCCGTGCTAGCAAACGGCAGCAAAACATTATGGCTTTTCTATAAAGTTCATTGATTCGTCACTGTGACGATCCCAAAAACAGACTAGGTTTACCATTCCGCCATTGAAGAGGTTCTTCAGAGTGGTATCTGATGTGAGCTCTAGCAACTTCTCCTTTTCATTAATCGACAATGAAGCTGGTTCAAAATACTATTCTTTGAAAGGATTAGATATCCACCAATCACCCATTTCCGGCTCTAAAAAATATTTTTCAAATGAGAATTTTAATCCTTCCAGGTGCTCAATAATTTTATCACTGACTGTTAAATTTAGCTCGGCTTGTGACAAGAATTTGTGAAGTGTTTCGAACACTTCAGGCTGCCCTTTTTTAATGCACTTTGCCCCCCCCCCCCCCAATTTTTTTTCAAGGATTCAATTTTGTTGACAACTTGAAAAATGTTAAAAATTGTTTGAAGTGAAAGATTGACTTTATTAATCTGGTGGAAAAATCCACTCAGGTATGCAATTCTTTGTAGCCATTCAAAATCATGAATCCTGGATCCAATATTTTTAATTTATTTATTTCAGTTTAATTTGAAATTAAATTGAAACTTATTTTAGAAACTTACAACTCATATCAATATAATTGATTGTTGTTTGAGGGACAATGAAATATAATTTATCATTTGAGTATTAATAGATAAATATTTAGAGAACAATTAATTTCTTATGAAATGCTACTTTCTATATTTTTTCTAGGTATAACTGTTTAGTTTTCCTTTTATAGTATTTTACCTTCAGATTTAATCGAGGTCCTTTTTTTTTTTTTTGTTTTATTATTTGATCTAATGTCAAGTGCCCGGCGTTGCCCGAATAAGTTAACTAGCTTTGAGAATTCTCTCTTTAAACTCAAGGATGAGATTTTTCTCTAAATTTGAGGGTTACATTTTTATCGTGGTGAAAGACTTTGAATACAATAACATTATTTAACAGTACACTCTGAGAGAGTCCAAGTCTATGATCCAATCTCCCCTCCTTGTTTTGTATCTACCTGTAATTATTTTCACGGGGTCAAAGGCGTCAGACTCACAATATATGAAAAAGCTGTTAAAAATTACTGAGTTACAAATCCTCAAGATCTGTCCTAAGTAGATATGCCAAATTTTAGTTTTCTATGTATCTTTGTTTCTAAGCTACTCTAGCCCAAGATTGTGAAAATAGAATGTTGTCTCTATTAAAGCGGGTTATTAAAGATGGTACGTCAGGGTGAGTGATACAACCGAGTAACCGCGCGACTGTCTCAACAGCTATACATCCCAGTATTTGATCGAAGCTAACTGCTCAACGTAATATATATTGTATTTAAAAACACTAATTAATTACTGGAGCACCTTTATGTACCTACTAGCATAAGTACCCGGCGTTGTCTTGGGTAGCCCTACATTGAAGTTCGTAGTTACCCCGGGCAACGTTTTGCTACCAACATAAAGAAAAAACAAACTCTTCATTTTGTTTCTCCCGACTAAGTTTGTAATTAGTGTATTTACTTTACGGCATTAAGAAGTAAAAAAGTTCATAGGCGCACTTACAAAAGTACTCCACCTATCCCTATCCTGAACTAGCTCTATCCAATATATCTCAGGTTCATTCTAATGTTATCCTCCCATCTGCGTCTGGGTCTTTCCACTGATATCTTCCCATTGGCTCTACCAGTCAGTACCTTGACGGTTCCTGTTGCTTCCATTGACGGTTTATGTCCTGCCCACCATAATCTGCGAGATGTAATTACCCTAACAATATCTGTTAATGAGTACAGGGTATGTAGATCCTCACAATGTAACCTCCTCCATTCCCTATTATCCTCATCCATTTTTGGACCTACAATCTTCCTATGCACCTTTTTTTCAAACACTCTAAGCGTATTTTCGTCATATACGGTACGAGACCATGTTTAGCACCCATAGAGAGCAACGGGTAATATTACTGTTTTATATATTCTGAGTTTTACATTCCTTTACAACAGGCGAGATGACTACAACTAACTGACCGAATAATAGTTAGCATTTCCCGACTGTGTTATTTTCCTAATTTCTAATCTAGTACTAGTATTGCTAGTTAAAATTATTCTTAAATATTTGAACTCTATCTGCCTATAAAATTATAAGTTGTTCGTAATAAAATCCAAAATATTTTTTCAACGTTCATTTATAAAACTATCTTATTATTTTCCCTAGTTAATTTTTAAAAAATCCAATCAAAATTTTAAATTTTCCATTTCAAGGTGCACATTGTACCCTTTATGTCAATGTAGCGCAAAAATGAGATAAAAGATTGTTTGTAATGTTAACTTGTGCTTAGATACTAATTTTACTAAATATCACTTGAGTAGATATTTTTACTATCAATTTTGAACATTCAATCTTTAAGTAAGCTATCACGTCGTTTGAGCGTGATTGTTTTATAGCCGCCATATTGAAACAAATTGGTGTAAGTAAATTTTAATTATTCAATGAGCTATTCTAGGCTATCATGTTTGTGTACCCATGCCAGATTTCAAGTCAATTGGTACAGGGGTTTGGGCATGATAGAGGAACAAACAGACTTACAGATAGATACACAGACAGACGTACATTTCATTTTTATATACAAGCAAGGAAGGCAACAAGGGACTATGATAAATCAACACATCGTTATATTATATTTTCTATAGACGTCCTAATATTTCAGTTTGTGTAAATATTACAGATATGATATTATAATGACACGCATACTATATATATATTTAGCACCGCGTCTTTATACCCATTCGGGCTATGTTAATTATGCCAATGTGCTAGGAATAAGGGCACCCTTATTTGCTTGAAGGGAGAGTGGGAAACAGTTTATCCAAATCCATCCTCAGTAGACCGGACGAAGATTCAATTTAAATATTAGCTAAAAACAGTTTAACACATCAGGTTTGTGATAATATCGAGGAGAGTGTAATCCACCTCTGGCCACACGGTCTAACGCACTAGTCTCGTGTTAGGCTAGAATTTGTAGGACGGGGAGATCGTGGTTCGATCTCGGTCGGGTGTACTGAGGGTTTTTTCCCTAAATGTTTTAACACAGTGGCAGTAAAGATCAATGAAACATTTGGTTTTAAAACATGTTGCACAAATAGATGACCGTCTGTACTTTCAAATGTTACCGCTAATAATTTTCTAACTGGAATAGCATCCCTAAAAGATGTATTTTTTCTCTCTAGTCAAATAACAATCATTATCTTATATATACATAATTTTATAAACCGGTTTCCAGTAATATATCTTATGAGGAAATGGCTAAACAGATTATGTAAAACGAAAACTCATTTTAAAGGTTAGAGGTCAAGAATGCCGATAAAAATAGTGGCCTAAAACTAAAACCCAATTAATCAGCAATAATCAGCATCCATCGCCACGACGATCCACTCGTATTTAAAACACGCTCAAAGTTCGGGCTGGTCATCCGAACAAAAATCCTGAAACTGCTATTAGTTCTTAGCTCCCCGGCCATCAAGTTGGATATAAGATAACAGGTCACTCCCCAGTATTGATCTCTAGATAGTTAAGATGGACATTGAATCCAAAACCATCTTTAAGCTATTTATTGCTGCAACGTGGACATCCTCCGACGTCAGGATGCAGACTGACTGTAACTTGTTTAATAATGGCACTTCTCGTTGCATCAATAACTTAAATACGATGTTTTAAAACAATAGGTAGATTATATACTATACTCCAATGCCAAAAATATCAGACTACGGGATTTATGAGAATTTCCTAAGCTTCTCTACAAGGTTTGTTCGTCCTTCTTAGGATACAAAGATACGTAAATTATAAATACGGGTTGCTAGAAACTGGAATTACTTGTAAATATATTTCTTCCTCGATAACTTCCTTGGTTCATATTGCGCTCCAGTCAATCAATTGTTTGATGGTTTATGTAGTCGTTGCCTAGCAATATAAAGCTTTGTAGTGCCTTTTCGGAGCACTACACAACACTTAAATTTGAGTTTGAGAGAAAATATTTGTTGGATTAAAGAATTAACCAAAAATGTGCGGCGGATGCTTAAGTGGTTGTTGCGGGATTATCATAGGTCTCGGCCGGCATTGTCGAGGAGCGTTTCGCAGTATCCGGGCGCGTCTGGTACGCCGAAATGTACACAGCGGTAAGTCATGTTCTTGCATCTTTTATATGTCAAACTGTTGCTACACAGTTATCATTAGCTTAACTTCATTAACATCAAGTTGTTACAAATACAATATTCTCGGTACATTTTATAGCATCAAAACTAAGTTACAAAGACAGAAGTATCTCTACTAAAGTAGAATAAAGTGACTGTTTTTATTTACTTGGAGTAGGGAGATTAGATATTTTCGAAGATCGATTATCTAGCCTCGATTAATCGATTTCTTAAATCGATTCAAAGGCCTCAATCTGATTCACGGATCTATTCTTTTTATCGCGATTTCAAAAAGATCGAATAGAAAGATTGAAAGAAAACATACCATAAAATAGTTAATTGTCTTTTGTTAAAATGAAAGTATAGTGAAGTGAATAATATGTTCATCTGGTTTCGAATTAGTTTCGAATTGAAAAAGTGGACTTCGAGCAATATAAGATCAGTGTTTTAGACAGGGTTAACCTAGGCGGTTGCCTACGGTGCAAAGGTTCTAGGGACGAATTATATACAAAACCTATTTTTTTATTGTTTTAAGAAATAATTATTTAAATTAGATACGCTAATAACTATTTTTAAATAATAATAATAATATTTAGCACCGCGTCTTACTACCTGTTCGGGTTATACGCTTAAGTACTAATTACGCTAATGGATTAGGAATTTGGAGGGTTGAATTAAGAGGAAGTGAACCCGAATTTGCGTGGAGGGAGAGTGGAAAACCATTTAGGAAAAACCACTCCCAGTTCACCCGACCGAGATTCGAACCTCGATCTCCCCGTCCTCGGCGGTCGAGCTTAACACGACTAGCGCGTTAGCCAACTACGCCACCGAGGCGGGTTATTTTTAAACAAAGAGGTAACATATATATAATAGAATTTTAATGATTTTATAACATTTAATTTTTTTTGTTTTTGACAAATTACTTTGATAAATGATTTTAAGCTACTGAAAATATTAAGCGAAAAGGAAAAGAAGGGGGGATAATATTTTTGACACAAATATTAAGCGGGAAAAGGACGGCATTTATTTTTATTGCGGCAATTTATTTCTCTTTTATGTTTTTTTTTTTGCTGGTACCTTTGCACCCTATTGTTTTTGTTATTGTTGTTGATACTACTACTACTACTACTACTACTACTACTACTACTACTACTACTACTACTACTACTACTACTACTATTGCTACTACTACTAGCATCACTTAGGAGGTAGGCCTTATTTTTTAAAGCATATTTAGAATCCAAAAAGGGTGCAAATTTTTATCCTTGCCTAGGAGGCATGAAGCTCCCCTCCCTATTCAACTTAAGTAGTTTTTTTCCGTGCAATATTTTAGGATGTAGGTTAGGGAAGTTGGATAAAGTGACCTTTATTCATGTGTATCATTGGATCGATCTTGGGAAGATCGAATCAATGCTCTCGATCTTTTGCCTGAATCGATACTAAGTCTCTTGATCTAAATCGATCCATAGAGTCTATTCAAAGAAAATGAATCAAACATATCTAATTGGGGAGCCGTCTATTTACCATGTACCGCTTTGTGAGAGGATGGGGAAGAGTGGATGCTCTAATCTCTACGTGGTGTAACATGAGGGAGGGTGGGGTACATGAAAGTGTTAGCCTATGTAACATAGATCTTATCCACCATAATTCTAATGTTGAAAAATAATATTAATGTTCGTGATTTCACCTATAATAAACATAATCATAGGCCTAGATAAATTACGAATATCTAAATGTTGTAAAAGTAAGTTTAGCACTCTTTGTTTAGCTATCAATATTTTGAATGCACTTAGGTGGCGTTGTTTGCCTGAGACTGTGAATGCCAAGGACATTTGAAAGCACACATTTTCATGCTCATGACCGTGACATGTTTATACTCACGGCACCTGTTTAGACTTGTCGTTGTCTAATCTATTGACTTCCTCACGTGCTTTTAGATGGATGATAGCTGTCTCTCATAGCGGCCTTAATTTATGTGTAAATTTGAGTTTGAGTATTATTTATATTTCACATTATTTTACATAGGCTATGAATAATCGCTTGTGTTTATACAAATAAAAATATAGTCTTCACAAATATAACACTTGTACATTGCTTTATTAAATCGGTATAAAAAGCGATATCCATCTTAAAAAGCGGAAGTTACTCAAAAATATGTCGTAGGAAAATGGAAAGAAGCAAAAGTACAGCATTTATCTCGAGCCGTGAATGTAACTATTGTACATCCGCTACGGTGGCCTCAGTAGAATAGACGGCCGATGACATGAAGATGAGGTTTAAATCTCGGTGGAGTGTATTTAAGTTTGCTTTTTTCTGAATGGTTTCCCACCATTCCTCCATGCAAATGGTGGTAGATTATCTTTAAAACTATACCTTACTCATCCCTACCCATTAGAGTGATTATAATATATGCGGCTAGCCAAAGTAGTAAGATGCAGTGATAAAAAATGATAGTTCATGATGTGTTTGGTTGATTTTTAATATGATTTAATAATGTTGTAGTCAAATTGAACTTATTAAATTTATTTTTCATTATTTTATCTAATTTTCTTAGCACCACATCCTATTAAAAGTTTTGGTTGTACGCTTAAGTACTAATTACGCTAATGGGTTAAGAATGAGGAACATAGAGTTTTATTGGAAGTGAACCCGCATTTGTGTGGAGGGAGAGTGGAAAACTATATAGAAAAATACAAACCTCTGTTCACCCCACTGAGATTTGAACCTCGATCTCCCGATCCTCGGCAGTCTAGCTAAACAAGGAAATAGCGCGTTAGCTAACTATGCCACAGAGGTGGGTTATTTTATCTTATGCTGTAGGAATGAGGAAGTCATGATCATATAGGTAATCTACTCTAATTAAAGTGGAGGAATAGTATAAAACCATTTAGGAAAAGCCTCTCTGAGTACACCCGACTGGTCTTCGAATACTAATCTTCACTCCATCGGTCATCTAGTCTTTGTTAAGATTGATGCAAGGAACCAGAATCGAAGGCTGAATGAAACATGAGCATGGGTATTGGAGTTATCCATAAATAATAATAATTTATATCGAAGATTTAAAATGGATTTTACATAATATTAATACTGAATCCATCTAAGCATTAAAAAAATTGGTGAGAAAAGTTACATAATAAAGAATAGGCGGGAGAAGGTGTTAGTCTAAATGTCTACATCGTGTAAAATCCCATTATAAAAAAAGCCTTAAAGTGGCTTATGGACGATCATATATATTAGCATCAAATTGTTGTCAAAGAGAAAATGGTTTCAGTATACATACTAACATAAAATCGTTATAAATTACTGCTCTTCATAATTGTAATAACATTAAATGTTTGTTTATATATACACTTTTAGTTTAATGGAAGGCACTGCAAGGGTTATTGGTTGTGAATCCTATTTCCAACGACAGTATTTTGTCAGATAATAAATAAATAATTGTAGTGTGATGATAACAAAATTGTTTAAAATTAAACATATAACCTAGAGGCAATAAAATGTGGTAGTACTAGAACGTAATTAGCTAAGTTATTTGTTTTTTTAGCTAGAATGTGTGCTGTCATACAGGTTAATTTAATTAGTCATATTCAGAATGTTTTGCGAGAAATTGTACAACATCTTGGTCACATCCAATACATACAAGTTTTATCTAAAGTCTGTTCACACGACATAAGTGAATGCATACAATATTGTGAGCAATTTTATGCTGTCTCTGCTTTTGGCGGAATAAAATTATTGCTAGCGAAATCAACACATTTTCAGCTCTGACAGGCAGGTTTGACTTTATATAGGGAAATGTTCTGAATGCTCAGCTCCCACAGCAGGCTTGGTTACTACTAAGGTACTAGACTTACAAGATTAGCTCTCACAGGGATGATTGGTTACTGCTAGGGTACTAAAACTATATGCTCATCTCTCACAGGTAGTATTGTCTCAGTGCTAGGGAACACTACAGACATTCTCAGCTATCACAGGCAAAATTGTCTCATCGTTAGTGAACTCGTCTGTTCGATCAGCTCACACAGGCAGGATTTTTTAATGCTAAGGAACTTGACACATTCTCAGCTCTATTAGGCCAGATCAGGTCCGTGCTAAGTAACTTGACAGAAATTCTCAGCTCTCTTAGTCTGAATTGGCTCAGTAGTAGGAAACTCATCCTTCGAATTGTGTTTCCTAAACAAATATAGTGGTTATATATATATATATATATATATATATATATATATATATATATATATTTATTTATTTATAAATATACAGATGATATAAAATCTGCTAACTAAAAGAAGTGTTAACTGCTGTCCTTCATATAGATATAAGTTATAATGTCCATATCCATTCACATCGAGACTATACTGGTTAAAATCTAAAATTAAGTATTATGTTGTCTCAATATTATAGCATGATTCTCATCTTATTGGTTGAAACAGAGGCTCTACTGTGGAACATTGACTATTTGGATTAATTTGGAACAAGGTTATTCTGTATTGTTAAATATGGTTTTTATACTGGTTGCAAGGGTGGGGAAACTGTTAGATAAGATGTTTAGACTGGTCAATAAAATGTGGAAGAAATATCAAGGAGTGTGGACTAATTCATTCAGTTTTCTATTTGCATGAAAACTTTTGTTTGTTCTGTGATATGAACAATTTATTTTCTCTTGGAAAACACACAAATGGTTGGAATTAATACCTTCTGAAACCTGATTTTATCAATTTCAAAGGTCACAATCTTGAAGTGAATAATAAATCATGTATGGGTTTGACTTATTCAAGATGCATTAATTGTAATATTTTTGGTGGTTATCTTTTAACTTTCTTTATGGTGTGTGTGTAATTTAAATATAATAATGTAGTTTAAATTATGAATTAATTACTCTCTTTAGATTATCCTAAATGGTAACAAAACTATAAAATTTATTTTACCGAATGTCGGCCTTTTTATGGTAATACTCTTTAGAAAAGCAAGATTCATATTATATCGACAAGTAGATAAGATTTTATACTCGATATAATATGGTCTTTATAACCATTTGTTGCAGTTGATGATGAGCGACAACGGGGCACCCCTAAAACCCGCGGGTGCCCGGACGATGGGCCCCCATCTGGTATTTACAAATTCTAATATTCACATATAGTTATCGTTGTTTAACTTGAGAGTGACAGGTTTTTCTACCAAAAATTCAATGTTTCGTTCTCCTAGACCAGTTAATCCCTTTGAAAGTATATTTATTTCCTACAACCTCTAGTGACTATACAGGCAAAAGAGAACTCAAAGCTCTCAGTTGGAAAGCAATGAATGTCAGCTCAGATTAAACTTCATAGTACTAATTATATGGGGGGGGGGGGGGGAATAATGATTGTGATAAAATAGGTCGATTTTTTCATACTAATATAATATAATTTTGGGAGATAGAAAAATTCTGGTTGCATACTATAATTCAATGTTAAAAATTGTGTTCATTGTTTTATACTCCAAAATTTTGTTGAACAATGTAATAACCATCATAAAATTAGATTCAGAACAAATAATTTACTAGCTGGGATAAATAATGAACGGGTCATAATAAAAATTGTATTAAATTTGAATAAAAAAGAAACACTCTAAATAAATAAATAATGTGCTTATATAAATAAGGAACCAATCAGAATCGATAATGTATTTTAATAGATATGAAATTAGTCAGAATTTGTTAAGAAAAATAAGAAAAAATAAATATAATAAAGTCATGATTTATAGAAAGAAATGAATCAAAATAAATTAGGAATGAAACAAAATAAATAGGAAGGATACAGAATAAATGAAAAATTATTCTGAATAAATTAGGAACGATATGGTTGAAATAATGAACGAGTTGAAATAAATGAGGAATCTGTGTGAATAAATAAAGACAAACAATTCGGAATACATAAGTAAGAATGAATTATAGCAAAGATTGAGAAACTAGTTAGAATTTATATTGAACGAGTTAGATAAAATTAGCGTAATTGAGTCGGAATAAATTAGGAACGAGTGAAATAAATAAGTAATAATTCTTAATAAATAAGTACCAAGTAGGAATAAATAATAAACAATTCGGAATAGATAGGGAATGTGCCGGAATTAATATAGAAGTATGGTTTGGTATGAATATGGAAACAGTCAGTATATATAAGTGGCGAGTCAGAATAAATAAGAATGGAATTGGAATAATAACATTTTTTTCAGAATGGACCAGAAACAAATCGTAATAACTAAGGAAATACGACTCCGTATGGATAAGAACCTATTTTGAATAAATACTCGTAAAACAAGGTGGTGGAAAATGTATTGCCTATACATTTTTTATACGAAACATATGGAGCCCCTGAGGAGGAACATCAAATTCCAGAGAGGTTCTGAACACCTCTCCGCTCACCTCCTGACCACAGCCATTCTATGCCTTTACTATTTATCATATAAAACACAGCCTAGATATTCAATCATAACAAAACCATTAAAGCAATTTTCAAAATATTTTGCATAAAAAAAAGTAATATGTACCTTAAAACATTTTGTCTCAAAAAAAAAGTAGACAATATTATTAATCATTTAAGACCCTAAGCTATAATATCCAAACAAAATCATAGACTATTTAGTCAAACATTAAATTTTCAAATATTATTAAGTGACCTGGTGGTTTAGGGTTAAGGTGTCAGACTTTTGTGTTGAGGGACCGGGGTTCAATCCTTGGTCCAAGAACAGATTTACCTGATTTCCAAACCCTTCCATAACCTCTGACTAGACGTGTATTAATCACAACTTGTGAATGTGTGGAATGCCAGGCCTCTACCGTGGTTCGGATCAGAAGTTAAATTGTAAGTCCTCCATTTCTTCTCACAATCACCCTACCATTACACGTTAGCATAAATACGTAAAACACGAACGGGAATTAAGACGTGATAATAATAATAATAATAATTATTATTATTATTATTATTATTATTTAAAAATTAATCATTAGAAAAGTACCTTCAAACTAATTTTCTCTTAAAAATTGGTGCCTATATAGTAATATTTGTTATGTCAATAGACTGCAGACGTTCATTTAAACCAGTTTTTGAGCCAGTTAAAAAAATCGCACAATAAAAAAAACATAACTTACTTGCAGTTTAAAGGCTAGAATTAAAATACAATAAACGGCTGAAGGTAATACCATACAATGTCTAGGTATCAATCAGTCAAACCATTTCGGCTGTGTCACCAGGTACAGACAGACAAACCGAGGTAGACATACAAACACAATTATACAGTACAGGTAAACATTTTTGGTTAGTAGGTATATTAAATTTCAATATTTAACATAATCTCAAAGTCAGATTTTTTCACAATTACAATATTATCTCTTTATATGAAGTAAAATAGATAAGGAAAACAGCAACGTTATACAATTACGTATATATATATATATATATATATATATGATGATGAGCGATTATAGCGATGTAAATGAGCCGTTTTTCGATCTTTAACAAATAGATTAAAAATAACAACTGGTTCCGGGTTAGATTCTCATGCCCAGGTATCATTTTTCAAATTACTCAATTAAAATAATTATTTTCAAAAAGAATAAATAAGATGTTTTGTAAGGAAAGTATGTTATAATAATAGTATTGTTATTTTAAAACGTACACTTAAACGAATGCCAACCGCGTGTGCGGAGGGTCATTTTCACTCTACGGTTTCCTGCTCTCCTTTTCATAAATACTGGGTACATTTCCCCTACATCTACCTCTATCATTCTTAGTACAATGGCATACTTGGTACCCCACTTATTCGTATATGTGTGCAGAGAAAGGGACTTATTATGTTGACATAGGCATACAGAACGATATCATAGGATGCTGTTGTGGTATTAATAGGTGTATTTCCATTTGATATTTTGATTCGAAAGAGAATTTTAAGAAGATCTGATAGACTGATAGGTGTTTTTATAATTTGAGAACAATAACAATTTAAGTGGCGGAATAACCCCAATGGAAGTTAAATTATTAGTATTTCCCATCTGTTTTAACAAGAGTATAAAAATATGAGATCATTAATTGGCAACCATTATTTTACCCAGTTTCAGAGTGGCTATGGAAATTTTCCAGTAAATTGATACGGGTTGAACCAGTAGGGAGAGCAAAATTTTGGACAATGTTTCAGAAACTTTTTACCACGTCATGTACAAAAGTGAGAATCACGAAGACCTAAGGATCGGATTAGTGAGGAAAATATTGGATCGCGGTCTAGTGGAAAGAAGAGAAAGTGCGGTGAAGACAAATGAGGTATTTCAAAGTGTTTACGAAGACAGCTACAAGGATCGGGTAAAGAAGATAGAAAAAAGGAAAAAACCCAGGAATTGTATGCTAAAGCAGGTGGAGAAGGAGTGGACTAGAAGAATTAGACTATTGTATTAATGATAAAGTGAAGAATAAATTGATTTGGAATGTTGAAGACCTGATAAGAAAGAAGAAACTTAAGATCTAAATTGAGTGTGAAGAAAAGAAGGAGATTAAGATCAAGATTGAAGATGTAGAGGGAGGATAGAGTGAAGTGAGACCTAACGATGGTTATGGATAAAGGAGACATTGTTTTAGGAGATGAGATATTTTGTACTTCATAAATGTGAGGAGAGGATAAAAGTCCCTCATTCACAATGAAGACAAGAAGGTCTAGCAGCTAAAAGCATTAGGCTTGATGCGCTAGGGGTATGGAGGAGGGCCTGCGGCCTACGGGCCTATGACATTTAAGAGTGTTGTGTGCAAGAAGAAAGGACAATCTCTCTTTGGTGCGCTGACATTGAATAGTTCTCATGGCAGTGCGGTGTGATTGGACCGCCCTCTTGGTTATGTTTTGGGAACGTTGCCATATATACCCAGTGTTTTAAAACTGTTAATAGTTCACTCAAAAGTCATCCTCTGGAATAGGTTTGTTATAAAGTATTTGAGGTTGGACTTTCAGAGACCCACACACTAGGCAAAATATTGAATAGGTATCTTGAACCTAATATGTAAGAATATTGTAACTTATTTTTCTGTGTGAAATTATCTTTGTTTATATATTTTTAATTTAATTTTTAGCGAATTATTTAGCCAATTACTTATATTTTAAATGTTTTTATTATTTGATTCTTGGACTAATTTGTTTTTGCTTATTGAATTCTTTAACTATTTTTTAACTTCAAAATTTCGTTACTTCCTTTGACTTGAAAATGAAACTTATCTTTGAGTTTTGTGATTTAGATTCCTGTCATCTTTTCATTTTACAAAATTCACAACGGTTGTCTCTCCACCTACACACAAACTTCCACACGTCACCCTGAGACCAATAGATCTCTTATCGCTCCTACTCGGCCAGCCTTCCTTGCTGGGAGATGTCATGCATCACCCTGTTGCAGAATGTTTCCTGACTCTGGTAGGTTATTTCAAGCGGTGTGCATCAGACAGTGGATTCACTATGGCCCTTACAACAAATGCAAATGATGTGTGCATAGGGTATAGCACAGAATTGATGGTTGTGTAAAGTTAGATTATTATTATTATTATTATTATTGTTTAGAGGCCCATCGACACAATGAGGTCACTAGGGCCTTGACATTTACACACACAGTAAAATCTCCATTAGGGAGAGAGACATCACATAGTCCACCTGTTAAAATAAACAGGTGGAAACATAAAATATAAAACAATATACAATATTAAAATTTGTATATCAATTAAAAACAGATATTCTCAATATGAGAAAGTACCCATTTGAGACACTCCATAGGAGCGCTCAAATGGGCAATTAGATTAAAAGAAGTGATACACCTGCTAAAATAAAACCACAGGTGTATACACTACGTTAAAATTACAAAACAAACATATTAAAATATAACACATTAAAATCTTAAAACATGTTAAAATAATACGTTAAAAAGACAGAACAAACATATTAAAATGTACTAAAATGTTAAAAAGTTCTCAATATGAGATAAATCCAGATGAGTCACTTTATAAAAGTGACTCAAATGGCATTAAAAAGATCCGCCTGGCGTATAAAACGGAGTAAACAAATAACTCCCTCCGTGCTATCACGTAATAAAAAACGTAGGTCACCTTTAAAATCAAGAGCCAGGCGGATAGGGGCATATTTGCGACACTCCACCAAAATGTGGTACACACTAAGGGGAGCATCGCAAAATTCACACACTGGAGGTGGATCCCCTCTCAATAAAAATCCGTGGGTTAGTAATGTATGCCCGACGCGGAATCTCGTCACGATGACCTCCTCTCTTCTAGACTTTCGTATAGAAGAGGGCCATCGCGACACACCGTCCCTGATGGACCGCAGCTTGTTCTGAGCAGGGGTCGAGACCCACTGCTCGTGCCAGGTGCGTAAGACCCCACGCCGAACATAACCCTTTAGATCTAAAAACATGACACCCAGACTCGCCTCCGGAGGCAGGCGTGCTGCCTCCTTGGCCGCCTGGTCAGCAAGTTCATTTCCTGAAAGACCAGCGTGACCAGGAATCCAGCAAAAGGCGAGCCGGGTGTTTAATGAATCAATTTTTAAAATTTGCTCATGTATCATCTGCACGAGGGGATTCCAGGAGTAGAGAGTGGACAATGCCAACAGAGCACTCATGGAATCCGTGCAGATGAGCACAGAACGGTGACACTTACGATAAATAAAACACAGAGATTTAAAAATGGCGTATAATTCAGCCGTAAAAACACTGGATTCACCAGGTAAACCAAACTTAAAATGGTTTCCCTCCACAACAAATGCGCATCCCACGGAGGCCCCACACTTGGAGCCATCCGTATAGACGCGCTTAAAGCCCTGAAAGCGAGTGGAGAGGAGCTCATAAAAGGTCCTCTCATATATAATTGGTGGGGTGGTCGCTTTAGGGAACTTGGCAAGATCAAAATGGCATTGAGGTAGGCGTATCTTCCAGGGAGAAACTCGACCTGGGGATGTGGGGATAGCCTTTGGCAGGACTATCCCACACGTGTCGAAAACCGATAGCATCCTGATCCCAACCGGCCTTGTACTACGCCATTTGGTTTCATACAAGACACGGTTAGGGGGATGAAACACAGGACGGTAGGCAACATGCTCCGGCATGCAGTGTAGTTTCGACACGTAAGATGCCAGAAGATAGGACCGCCGGTAAGAGAGAGGGGGCTCACCGGCGTCGGCACAGATGCTGACGACTGGACTGGTACGAAAAGCACCAGTAGCCAGTCGTATACCAGCATGGTGGACACTATCCAGCATATTTAACGCCGAGGGTCTCGCCGATCCATAAACGAAACTGCCGTAGTCTAGTTTTGATCTTACCAAGGCCCTATACAGGCGCATCAAGGTTTCCCTATCAGCACCCCAGGACCGACCGCTAACCACTTTGAGCAGGTTGAGTGCTTTTATACACCTCGCTTTCAGGTCTTTGATGTGAGGGATCCAAGTTAATTTAAAATCAAATAAAAGTCCCAGAAACCTTACGGTCTCTGAGACTGGTAAAACAACGTGGTTCATTAAAATACTGGGGACAGGTTGTATTCCACGTAATCTGTGGAAGTGGACGACCGTCGTCTTGGCTGCAGAGAAGCGAAAGCCATTTCGCGATGCCCACGACCACAGATTATTTACAGAGAGTTGTATCTGCCGTTCAGCCCTGTGGAGACTCGACGAACTGCAATAAATTGCGTAGTCATCCACAAAAAGGCATGAACGGACAGGTAGCCGCACGTTGTCCACAATGCCATTAATTGCAATGGCGAACAACGTACAGCTCAGAGTACTGCCCTGAGGAACCCCATTTTCTTGAATAAAATCATCGGATAAGGTGTTGTTTAACCTTACCCGGAAGTGTCTATCTGACATAAAATTAGATATAAAAACAGGGAGGTTCCCTCGGAACCCCCAATTAAAAAGGGTTTTTAAAATGCCGTACCGCCACGTGGTATCGTAAGCCTTCTCCAAATCAAAGAAAACTGCCAAAAGATGTTGTTTGTGGAGAAAGGCGTCACGAACCGCCGTCTCGAGACGGACGAGATGATCGACCGTGGATCGATTACGGCGAAAACCACATTGGATATTTGATAACAGATTGCGGGATTCTAAATACCATATTAATCGTTTATTTATCATTTTTTCCAATATTTTGCATACACAACTAGTTAAGGCTATCGGTCTATAACTAGTTGGCTCTAATTTATCCTTGCCACTTTTATATATTGGTATTACGGTTGCTTGCCTCCATAGTGATGGGAATTGATGAGATCCCCAAACACTATTATAAAGGTCTAACAGATATGCCAGTCCAGAAGGGGGTAACTGGCGTAACATGTCGTATTGAATGTCATCGGGGCCAGATGCTGTGCTACCCGCCTGTGACAGAGCATATGTCAGTTCATCTAAAGTAAAGGGTGAGTTATAATCCTCCCCCCGGTTCTGACCAAAGTCAATAGAATGGCGCTCTATGCTCCGCTTATGCGCCGCAAACTCATTAGAGTAGCTTGCAGTAGCAGAAATAGCGGAGAACATAGAGCCCAATACATTGACGACCTCCACAGGGGAGGAGACAAGCGTACCATTTGACATAAGGGCAGGTATATTATTTATGGTATTTTTGCTACTACGTAATTTACGAATGTTGTCCCAAACCTTAGTTGTGGTAGTGGAAATAGTAAGGGTAGAAATAAATTGTCTCCAAGACTCTTTTCTGCTTTCACGAATGATACGGCGAGCTCGAGCACGTAGAATCCGGAATGATTCTAGATTATCCAAGGTAGGACGCCGATTGAAGAGACGTAGGGCCCTTCGACGGTCAGAAATAGCCAACCGACATTCCTCGTTCCACCAGGGAACTGGACAGTGGCGCGGATAAGGCGAGGATTTAGGAATGGAAGCCCTCGCAGCTGCTATTACCGTCGAAGTAAAACGCCCAACCCTAACATCGACGTCATGAGAATGGGGTTCATCAAATACGGCGAGCTCGCGGAATTTATCCCAGTCAGCACGTTTGATAACCCACTGGGGTAGCCGTGCTGTACTGGGAGGATCTTGAAGTGGTGAAACCAGAATTGGAAAATGATCGCTTCCACATAGGTCCGAGTGAACCTCCCAAAGGAAGTGAGCAGCGATCCCGGGGCTACATAAAGTTAGGTCGATGGCAGAGGATACACCATTAAAGGTGGAGAAGTGTGTCTGGGTCCCGGTGTTCATTAACACCAGGTTGCCCGAGACAAGAATATCCTCTACCATCCTCCCACGGGCGTCTGTAAAATTAGACCCCCACACCAGGTTATGCGCATTAAAATCCCCCAAGATAATGTAAGGGGCGGGAAGTTGTATAAAGAGGTCCTCTAGAGTCCTCTTTGAAACGCGCTCACCTGGTGGGAGGTAGATGCTGCATACTGTCACTTCCATAGCAAGGGAGATTCGGACAGCGATCACTTGGAGTTCAGAGACGATATTAATATGTTTATGATATATGTTGCTTCGTGCGAATATAGCCACACCTCCGCTAGCCCGATCAAAGAATGGCTTGTCGGTACGATATATATCGTACCCACGAAGCTTCGGGTTGTCAGTTGTGCGGAAGTGGGTCTCCTGCAAACACAAGATGGGGGGATGCAGGGAAGATATTATTTGTTTAATTTCTTCTACACGAGCAAAGAAACCCCTACAATTCCATTGTAGTAGCGACATTATTTATAAATATAAAGTTTAATAATCCTCGCAATTCATAACGTTATCTTTTAAAAATAAAAATTGATTGAGGCCCTTTTTAGGCCCTCTTGCTTTTCCCAGTCTCTCCTGGACCTCCCGCTCCAGGAGAGGTTTTGATTTATCCTGGAGAGACAGGGTTGTTGGGTCTTTGCGCGAAGGCTTTGTTAAGGCCTTCGGCGCTTTATTGATATTAATTTTTTCGGCGCTCCCTCGCTGGTCCTTTCTCAAGGCACCAGAGGGAATCGCCTTTGCGGCCTCACCTGTCCTACCACTCATCCCAACCTCCGGAGTCCCAGAGGCGGGATTGAGCGGCTCGACAACGGCTGCAAGTAGTTTTGGGCCCCGTGGAGGGCTCGGAGGTGTTCCCCGAGGTGGGCTCGGGGGTGTTCCCCGAGGAGGGCTCGGGGGGGTTCCCCGAGGAGGGCTCGGGGGGGTTCCCCGAGGTGGGCTCGGGGGGGGTCCTCGAGGAGGGCTCCTCGGTGGTACAGGTGGGGGAGACGACCTTTTTGGCGGTTTCGCCTCTTTTAAAAATTTAGGCGCCACAGTATTTGGCGCAGTAAAACGATTGATGTCTCGATCAGATACTAGTGGAACCGGTCGCGTAGACGTTTTGGCAAGATTAACTGCGCAATGGCAGTTGGGACAGTTGATGTTCTGGCTGACAATCTGGCTATATGAAGTTTGAAATACCGGAGCCTGACTAGATACGTATTCCTTGCGTGCCTGGACATAAGAGATCTTCTTTTCGGATTGAATCTCCAAGACTTTTTTCTCTACCTTCCATTTCGGACAGGCCCGAGACCAGGCAGAGTGTGGACCTTTGCAGTTTACGCAGAACTTCGGAGACTCACATGGTGTATCGTGAGCCTCCTGTCCACAATCCGCACAGGTTGGCTTACCACGGCATCGCAGCTTCGTATGTCCAAATTCCTGGCACTGAAAACAGCGCCGAGGGTTAGGGACATACGGCCGGACCCTGAGCACGTGGAAACCTGCTCGGACCTCCTTTGGAAGGGTAGGAGTCGCAAATGTGAGGATATACGTATCCGTCTTTTTTTCTTGTCCGTTTTTTTTTGGTCACAATACGGTATACTTCGGTTACATGCTGTGGGGAGAGCTCCTCACAGATGTCCTCAATGCTCACGCAGTCGAGGTCAAAGCAAGTGACCACTCCCTTGCAAACATTGAGGAACCTGTGAGGTTCCACCTTCACCGGTATAGAAGCCGTGTTACTCGACGGTATTTCAGTAATAGCCATTATATTGGACGACTGGACATCAGTCGCTGTCTGAATCAATATAGTGCCATCACGCAATTTCCTTATCGAAACGTCCGATTTTGCTGCACCATTTATCGCTCTTTCGAGGATAAATGGGCTGACGCGCTTAAGGTTTTCACTAGCATCGAGTCGAGACATCACCAGGAAGCGGGGCTGGGGCCTCACCACTTCCTGGACCATTTCCATTGTTGGGCTGGACGGCCTTACCCGTTTCCGCCTCTTATCAATATTACGACCCTGTGAGGGGCCGGGCAGTGAGGTGCCAGCAGAATTAGGCAGTACGGTGCCAGCGGTGACAAAGTTATCGGCCATGCCGTATTGGGGGACAACCTACACAATACTCGGATCGTAGACCCAGGGTGATCCATGTTGGTACTACCACATATGGCCCTGTTAACTCTCCCGACGAGAGGCCCTATACGACGCTAGACATGACAACCTTCGCATAGGGCATCGCCGAGAGAGAGGTCATCGCAGTAAGTGGGTGTAGGAAAGTGCCAATTTTACGTCCGGACCCTCGTGAACGCAACCGGTCTTTTCTCAAAGTAGGGTACCCGGTTATTGTCATCCCTAAGGCCCTTCTACTAAGGTATTACAACCGGCGCACTTTCACTCAGGAGCTCAAAGCAGTGGTATCCAATAATCGTCCAAGGAAAGCCGTGTTAGATGCCAAGGTCGTCAACGGAGGGGCCAAAGGTCTCTGTGCAGGGCTGAACGGCAGGGGGAAGGGAAGAAAGAGGTAAGGAGAGAGAAAGAGAAGGGAGAAGAATGAAAAAGGGGGGAAAGGGAAGGAAGAAAAAAGGAGGTGAAAGGAAAGATTTAGGATAGGTTTTCCCTGCACGAGGTACGTCCTGCACAGAAACCTCCCCTTTTAGTCGCCTTTTACGACAAGCAGGGGTTACTGCGGGACTATTCTAAACCCCGTCCCGCAGGGGGGTGTAAAGTTAGAGAACCACTTCATATTGTAACTATTTGCAGATATATCATGTATGAGTGGGTGAGATACATAATCTCACAAAGCAATATGTAAGGTTGGTTCTGAAGTTGGGCCAGATGTGCCGACGTTAATGCAAAATCTTCTTAATGGCATTTTTATAACACAAATTCGAGAGGTGATGTGGTTGACAGTTTCATCTTCCCAAATGAACTATTTGGTCTGATAAATATGATTATTTAACAACCTACAAATATAGTTAAGGGCATAAGTCTAATACAGATGTCACCATAGCTACCAGAGAATTTACTGATAGCATTGTGGACTGACAGAATAATAATTATGTTTTGGCCTTAGTTCATAAATGGATCGAATTCAAAGTGGAATGTGGTGTTCGGAGTAGTTGGAAAAATACGATTTTAAGTTGAAGTTTAAGTTCAAGTTAAATAACTCGATATGGTGTAGAGAAGAAAGGTGGACACATTTAATATTTTCAAAGCTTTTTTAATTGCAACTACAAGTATTAGAAAAATAAAAAGGAAAAAAATCAGGGATGTTTTGATAAAGCAGATGAAGAAGCAGAAGATTAGAAGAACATGACTAATGAATGAAAGATGAAATGAGGTAGGGATTGCCTGGGAATGGTGAATATCTCATAAGGAATAAGAAGACATATAAAATCTTGAATAAGGGTGAAGAAAAGGAGGTGGGGATTAAGAGGAAGCATACATAGAGTTTAGAATTCCCTCATTCAAGATGAAGACAAACAGGACTAGCAGCTAAAAGCATTAGGCTTGATGCGCTAGGGGTATGGAGGAGGGCCTGAAGAATTTATTAGAGTTGTATAACATTGAATATTTCCCGTGACAGTATCGTGTGTTTGGATAGCTCTCTTGGCTACGTTCTGGGAAGGACTTCACGTTTTGGTTGATTATGACTTGTGTTTTAAAATATTGCTTTTTAAATTAATATCAGGTTAACCTACAGTCTGAGAACTTGTTTATATGGTTTATTAACTTTGCACTTGTATGATTGTATTATTTTACTTACTCCTCATGGAATTAAGGTTGATGATGTGTTATCTATGATATTTCAAACTCTAGACACATCATAATTCTGGTAAACATAACATCCCTATATATGTTTTATAACTTTTCAAACTCTCCATACATCACATTTACACCACTATAAATGCGTTATACATCATAACTAAGGGTAAACATAACATCACTATAGATGTGTTATCCTGTATAACTAAGGATCTTCAGTGATGCCAGTGGGTCAGTTTTCTCTCTTTTAGTACATTCCTTTTTGTTATGACTTAAAGTCACTTTAAGTCATTTTTCTAAACAAATTTACTAGGCTCACTTACTTACCAGTCCTAAGGATTTTTCAAGAAGGAAGATCATCACTTAGTAATTTTATTCAAAAACATTCAATGTAAGTATAAAACCTAATTTATGCATAATATAGCCCACTTGTTAGCTTTTGTCGATGATTTTGGCTGCCATAATTAAAAGTGAATCTCAATTATGAGAAATTGAGGGGTTTTCCTAAACTGTATAGACTATTGTTTTGCTCGATATTACATTGCTGATTGCTGCTTATTGTTTTGGTTGCCACGTGGTCTAGGGTGCTAATATTAATGGTTTAGCTCGATATTACATTGCTGATTGCTGCTTATTGTTTTGGTGGCCACGTGGTCTAAGGTGTTAATATTAAAATAACTGAGACAGCCAAGAACGAGTAGATTGGAGTTTAATCCCAGTCACGTGCACTGAGGGTGGTTTCCCTGAACTGTCTTGCTCTCTTTTTTAATGAAAAAATTAATGTATGTATTTATAGTTATTTTTATTATTATTTTTATTTTACGATTATTAATTTGTTGATGAATATACGAATGAATTTATATAATATATAATATAACATATAATATTGGGCGCCAACTACCAACCACTTTTATCTTGTGAGGTAGGTAGATTATTAATTATTGAATAAGTGTATCCCCATAAACTGCTCAGTGGTAATAAGAAAACCATTTCTCTCAATACCCCTGGACTTTAAGGTGTGATTTTAATTATTGTAGTGAATGATATCCTTAAATAAACCCTACCTATTAAGAAATGCCTCGTATGTTATAATATTAATAAAAGTATTGCTAAGCAATACTTGAAATTGTTAAACTCTCACTTGAATTGTTAGGATAATAGGAATATTTCTTTAAGCAAATAACAGGATTTTAACAACAACAAAATGTATTCTTTATAACATGTAACAATAAGGCTATGATTCTTTGATAAACAAAAATATTGTTCTGAGGTGGGCAAACGGTAAATATAATGGTTTGAACACTGAAGTTATTTGTCCTTCTTTAATAATTGTAAGTATTCTACTTAATTATTTAAATCCATAACAGGATGATTACAGAAGGACTTGATCTCACCCGAAAATGTCCTTGATCTGGTAAATGTTGACCCAAAGCTCCGTCAACATTTATCCCTCCGGCCTTAAATTTCCACAAAATCTTCCTTGAAAACTTCCACTCAACATTCTTCACAAGTTAATACTTCCTTTTCTTCAAGTTTTGGATGATAAAAATTACCATGAACCTTCTTTCCACTTTCAAAGCCAATTTTAGAGTCACAACAAAAACTTAGACAAAACACCAACACGTTCTTTTTGTTTTAAAATAAACAATCACCAGCCTAAGATAAAATATTCACCGGGATTTATAACAAAGAATAAAACAAACAATCTTAACTATTTAAATATTGGGAGTATTACTATAAAAATAATTATAATTCATCTTTAAAATTAATTTAAACTTGGCACCATTTAAAAACCGAGAATAATAATCTCTTCCGCTAGGGGCAATTATTTCTCCAAGTGACAGCCAGATGCTATAAGCGTCCAATAACATAAAAATAAATTAATATAAGATCTGAAATAAACCACTCTCTAGAGCAGATAGCGTTAAAATCACCTACCAACAAAATAATAAACATGGCGGTTGGCAGTTTATTAATAAAATAAAGAAAAATCATTTAATATAGTGAAATAAAGGTAAGTAGAGTATATGTATAACATATATTTTAATTGTAAATGAATAAATAATGAATATTCAAAACTTTAGGAGTTTTGAATGAAATTTAAAACAAATAAACAATAAAATAGTCAACGATATTATATGTTAGAAGAAATTAGTCAACTTATTATTAGATTTCTATTAAAAGTGACTCTTTTAACCAAAAATAACATCACACTTTCTCCTCAGTCAAATTTGGGTTTACTTACTCAAAATTCAACCTTCCTCATCCATAACCCATAAGCGTAATTAGTAGTACATAAGAAAATAAATCGGACGATTAGTAAGACACAGTGAAAAGAAAAATTCATTTTATTATCAATTATTTATAATGTTCTCAAAGAGATTTTCTCAAAACAAGTTTTGTTTCCAATGATCAGAAGCTGTGTTAATCTACAGCTTTTTTTTCACTGTTTAATTTTTAACATAAGGAAGGTTTTGAGTGGATAATTGCTTGTGGTGCCAGATATATCTAGCTACGAATATAACAACTATGGTTAACTTTTTAATGTTGCTTATGATAGGTTGATTGATGAGTGGAAGATTTTGCAGCTTGAGGATAAAACTCGTTAAATTGAAGAAAGTTTTAGAGGAGACGAATTTTGGATCTGTTTATTCACATTGTATAATCCAGCGGAAAACTAAAAATATTCAACTCTATGTAAAGTTGTAAAAGCTTACCTATTTCTTTCCCATGGAAATGCACATTTTGAAAGAAGGATATCCTCCTCAAGTAGAGTCCTCACAGAAGTTCGGGCCCAAATGTCATAAAATACATTAAGACCATATCTAACTAAAAAAGATGCATCACAAATGTATGGTGATCAACCAGAGCTAGTGCCCATTACAAGACAGTTACTAACTCTCGCCCAAGGTGCCCACAAAAACTATCAAAATGACCTGGAAGAAAATAAAAGAAAAATTGATGATAAAATGAGCAAAGAAAATTAATGCATTGAAAGATGAAAAGAAGAGAAATAAGGAAAAAGCTAAAATTACAAATATTTTTAAATTTATTTGGGGAATTTTCTTCAAGTTATGTTAGACTTTTGTTTTAACTGGTATTTTTGGTAGGGGACTAAGAGAAATATATAATATTATAAATGATTTATAATGCTGAGATATTCTCGTCACTTTTAATCGCCTCTTAAGTCACTTTTCAATCTCTATTTTATGGTTTCTTGTCACATTTCTCACTTTTTTGAAGACACCACGGCACGGTCACGATCCTATTAATTTTGAAACTTCAGAAATTATGCAACTTATTATTAGGAAATGAGATCATAATATTATTTGAACACCATTCACTCTCATTTATGAAGTCATGCAGATTAAAGAGTGATCGTTTAATCACAATGCTTCAAGTCGGCATCATATGAATGCAAAGTTTGAGACATAACCAGAACCATCCCGGTGCCTCAGACCTCAGCCTCAGGTGATTTAAACAAGCTAAGAGGGTGGATCGGGGTAATGAGGATCAACTACATGATATTCAATAGTTCCGGGCACCTGGATACAGAAACAAACAAGATGAAACAGCTATTATTAATTCACCAGCTGTAAAACAAGTACTAAACCAGTACAAGGTCAGGGTTATAAGTTAATACACTTTAAAAGCGGGATTATTATAAAAGAGAAACAAGTCCACCAACACCTTAAAGTTAACTGGACAAGTGTTCATTTCTGCAGTTTTAAGATATAAACTGATATCATTCACACATCGTAAGTTTAGACATTTTGGAGAGTCCAAATATTACCACAAGTGTAGGTGATTTGTATATTAGCCAAACAATGTATAAGTTCGTATTGGCAACAAGTTACCGCACACCTCAAGTTGACTATAAATAATTGAGCGTAATAAATTACTATAATCTATTACGCTTTAAGAAAGATAAACGTAAAAGGAACTGAACAAAATGTTAGTATGTGGATGGAAGGTGGAAAATAAACAATTGGTAACATTATTATAAAACATGGTATACCAACACGATTCCCAAGTGTGAGATTTTTCAGAATTCTAAATGGAGTAACCAAAATTTTGATGTAGCTTTCCAGATTATTATACCAGAAGGACCAAACCATTTGGTATCTGTGTATTTGTTTGGACTATTGCCAAAAGCTTCTAGCGATCAATCCTACATATTTTCAATGGTAGATGGTTTCTCTAGGATTTGTCAACAGTAATGTTTGAAAAAAAGCTACATCTGAAATATACATTGCCCAGGTAAAGAATACAGTGACAGTGTAGGGAGGCCTAGTCAGATACATCCGGTTCATAATTCATGAGCCACAGTTGGTAACACAATTACCAGATATTAGTATACAGGATACACATTGTTCCATCAGACATCAAATCCGTGTAAATTTGAATTTAGGAGATTGGGTGCTTTTAGAGATGCTATTGTTATCAAAATAATTTTACCTGGCATAGTTTTGTAGCAATTGAACTCTTGAACATTCTGGTAAACAATTTAACCTTCTTCTCACATTATGCAATTCAATATGAAGTACGGCAGGGTACTTTATTTAACAAGCATTTCAACGACCCCATCTTGAATGAAAAGGCTGTGAAGGGTCATAATCTAGCGCTAGTGCTACCCATGCTTAACAAGTTGCAAAGCATCGGTTAGAAAAAGCGCCTCAGACTAGAAGAAAACAACAGAAAAACAAGTCAACACCAGTCAACATAGATAAAATAAACGTTAGTAAAGGACAATCTTGTGTCAGATTGTTTTTCAAAGAGGCAAAGTAGATGTATTTAATTTACTCTGGTACATATTTATGTCATCATTTGTGTCATTCAACAAAATGCTTATGATTTGAAAGAAATATGTACGGTACTTTTAAAGTGTTTTTAACATATGTTTATTAAATAAATTGATAGAGTAAATTGTTCATTTTAACTATTATTGGGAGTCATGTTAATATCTGCAAACATGTTGTTTAGGATGACAAGGAGAGGGTATGTGTGAAAAGGAATAACTTGGAGTATGGTGAAACAACAGAGTGTAGTTGATAGAAAACAATAAATGCATCAAAAGAAATACAATGATATCCAAAATAATTTATAATTTCTAAAAAAATTGTAATTTTTCTGTAATTATTATGACTACTAAGTTATTAAGAAGAAGCTGTTGTAATCATATTTTCATTGATGATTATTGTTAGAACATACAAACATGAAAGTTTCAACAAATCTTTTTCAGTAAATTTTATTTATAAAATTAATTTATGAGCTAAACTCTGAAAACTCAAATAAGCAACTCGCACTCACTCTTAACTCAGAAATCACGTTTGAAATAATTTTCTTTAGTTTTTGTTAATTTTACTTGGCTTCATATAAAGTTCATTGAGAACTTTATCTTCCGTAGCAGACATCTCTAGATGAATAGTGATTGTGATGTATGCAATTTGTCTTTTTGAATGACAAACTTACATTAAGAGAATATATAATTTAATCCAAGTATGGTATAAAAATCCCTATTCTAAAGTAATCTTCTGGGATCTGATTGGAAACATTTGTTCTGTTACTCTGGTAACCAACAGTTCGAGGTTTTGACACAGGAACCCTTTGTTCGTTGCAGATACCTTCAACAGTTTGGTACAAGGCAGAAAAATTTACTTTAGCTTCCTCTCTCATTTTCTCAAGTGATATTTTCACATTCGTTGCAGAATTAACTGATAAGCTGAGAACTATGTTTTGTAGGTATTTGCTTAGAGGAACTGTCAACTTAAACAACATAAAATCATCGTTCTCGAAGATGCACACGGGTAGGTGGTTAGCGAGCCTTGGGGGTTCGTTTCAATCCTGAAACAAGCCCCGTTTACCCTCCATCAACCCTTGTCTGTGCCAGTGAAGTCAGGAGATGACTTGAAGTGAGGAGTAATATTTTACTTTATATAGTTCAAATATGTATTTAAGGTTCTGACGATATTCTCTAATAACTTGATAAATAATGAATGAACTGAGCGAATGACATTGTTTTAGATATAGGATGATGTGAACGAGGTATTTACGTTAGATAAGATGAATGTAGTTTGTGTGGAAGTTACAAGATTTTTGGAAGAGACTAAGTTAGGTGACCAATCTTCGAGATGTGAACAACCGTCAAGTTAATGAAGAATCTTCAAGCAATGAACAATTGTCAAATTAATGAAGTATTTTCAAGTTATGAACAATCGTTAAGTTATTGAGCTTATCATCAATCACTATTAAAGTCAGAGTGCTCACTAAGCTGTTATAAAGGGTGGTTATTAGTATCAGGGTCAATTTGGGCTCTGAACAAAAATCAATTTTTAAGATGTGTTATTTACATACGAGTGATAGTTTTCAAGGTACATCATAATTTAAGCAGAGAGTACCTTAGAAAGGATTTATTACCTTTACAAGAAATATTTCCTCAAATCAAGATTTGTAAAATTGACCATCCACCATTGTCATGAAGAAGGCTCACCACGCCGATGAGTAGTCAGTGGAAGCACGGTATGAGAGAGAGAAGTTGATGGAAGATGCTGGAACAGAAGATGGTTATTTAGTATAATGTTGTATCATGTGTTACTTTAAGAAGAGCTAAAAACAATGATGTCAATGGATTAAACCATTAAAATCAGAAAACGTTAAGTCAATTATCAAGTGTGCTTGTGTTAATTATTTTTTATATTTTAAATACATGATATAGTACTTAGTTAATTTCCATGGATTTAGATATTATTTTTTATTTGTTTTGGCTCCACCGTCTTTGAATATTTGGAAACAGACAGAAGAAACGGTCAATTTTTAGCGGTCATTTTAGTAACTATATTTAAAATAACACTAAAAAAATCGTTTATTTACGAGGAAGCAATGCAAGTGCTTTATGGACCTTTTAGTTAGTCGGGTTATCTAAGTTTAATGTGATTTAATGAAAACCTGATATATTTCGTATTCGCGGCCATTTCAAAGTAAATATATTATGTTTATAATATTAATACTCTATGACTTAAATAATTGTATTGTTTATTATTAATATTTAAATATTAATATGCCATCTGAATACAAAAGTATGAAAAGAGAAAGTAAGGTTTGAGGAAGTTTTAGGGAAGAAAGGATGAGGAGAGAGAATTTAGGAGGGTAGAAGATTGTTGGAGTCATGTGCGGGAAATAAAATGAAAGTGGCAAACAGCTGGTATAAGAAGGAAAGAGAAAATCATAAGATCACAAGATACAGATGGGATGGGGAGAAAAGTCGCTGATAGACTACTTTATCATGGATGAGAACAGTCTGGTGGTAATTGTAGAAGAGATATGGAGAAGGACAAGTAATAAAGAATTCAGAACGCGTCTTAAGAATAGGAATAAGCAAACAATGGAAAAATATAGGGAGAAGAAGAAAAAAGCGAAGCAAACTTTGCGAGAAGCCAGGAAGGAATGTAAATGATTATTCAGGCAAGTGTAGTATAATACTTCACTATTTTTAAATAATTATACTTTTATTCGTCAGAGACATGATTTCGCATAAGAACATTGATATAAACCGTTAAATCTTACTCCCCACAACGTAGCAGACGATAAACTTTAACCCTAGAACACTATGATGGATGAAAGTTCACCCAGGGAAATTTTTGAACGGCTACCGAACGTTGGCTGCACTACCAACCAACTTGTCACTCAAGGTAGTTTCCTACAATTCATTGATAAGGGAAATTGTGGTTTGAGTTGATTTGTGTCCAATTTTGTTCTTTCTGTTCTGAATGGTGTTGGGTGAAAAGTCACCCATCCTAGCTATAGTGATAATTTATTTTTACCATTTTCAAATAGATAAAAATATTTCCATATAAATATTGGGTGTATTTTTATTTATTTCATTATCTTTGAGTGAAATTTTACTTTAATGTCTTTGTTTATTCTTTTATTTCATACGAAAAGTTGTTAAAATTCTTCAAAACTTATTCAAGCTGAAATTTTGAGTACATTGTTCGAAGAGGAGCTAAGCCTGGAGAATGAGGACTCAAATGAAGAAAACCCCTCACATTCCATAGATACTAGAGAGGATCATGTAGGGGAAGATGTCGTAGAGGAGGATGAACAGGATTATTCAGACAATGATAAGGATTATATTCCTGCTGACTCGTCGTCATAGTCTGATGATAAAACTGAGCCTGCCACTAAAAAATAAACAATCAAAGGAAGAGTCAACACCTGGACGAACACAGAAACATAAAAAAAAAATGACGAGTGCCAGAAAGGAGCATAATAAGAAAAGTACTAGGTCCAGTTGGTGAAATAAGAATTTGTGCCAGAAAAATAGAAAGTCGGTCTCTATTTTTCTGTGAAGAAATGATGGAGATGTTTGTGATGTACACGAACTTGGAGGTGGCTACACAAAGAGTTAAATATTACTGGATTGGTAATGTCGATCTGCTTGAAATAAAAGCTCTCATTGGGATTTTGTATATATATATATATATATATATATATATATATATATATATATATATATATATATATATATATATATATATATATATATATATATATATATATGCTGCCAAACATAACATTCACATATCAGCAAAGTTTATGTGGAGAAGTTTTGGCAGTCAAATATACTCTTGAATCATACTTCTTGAACGTTTCATGTTCATCACAAACTGTCTTCGTTTCGATGAAAAGAAACAAGACAAGAAATTTAAGTTGCCAATCCATTCGATCATATTTGATTGATATGGGATAAATTCACTAAACACTACCGGCCTTATGTTGAAGTCATTGGAACTTCGGCAGATGAGCCGTACCTGCTGTTTGATCCAGTACATCTGGGCAAGGACGGTGTCTTTTGTGTCCTTCAAAGCAGGACAAGAAGTATGCGGTTAAATGTGCTAAGCGTCAGTCAATCTTCTGGGGAAAACACAGGGAAAATGTTTGCAAAAGATGCAAATGAGCTGATGGGGTTTATGAAACTGTGAAAAGCACACACAAAGAGTATTTTAGTTTAGTATTATTATAATAAATATAGTTATTATCATTATTAAATTCATGTTTCATTTTAAAAACATAATTCAGAATCTAAAGAATAAATTTTGAAAAAAATCAACATTTTTTAATTGTATGAAAAAATCATAATATTTTGTCAAATATCTGGCAAAAACACATATTAAAATTATTCACATTATTTTTGGAATTGTAAAGGTTTTTTTTAACTTAAATATTTGTACAGGTTGTTCTTACATCCTAGAAAGTCCCTAATCCAAACCAAGGGGAAAAAATATAAATATTAATTAGGAAAAATAAAAAACAATATGTTGGGTGAAAATTCACTTATCCTAGTATTAGGAGGTAAAAAAAGATCCTTTTGTTTTAGGGTGTATGTCACGCTTTAGCCCTTGAAAATGCGTATGTTTATGTCCATCCAAATATAATGTATAGATCACTAGGTAAAACCTGTGATTTCTATACTATACTGGATGGACATAAACCTACGCATTGCCAAGGTCCAAAGCGTGTCTCACAAGTTTATCGGATTCTACATTGTGGGGGGAAAGATTTAACGGTTTTTTTGAATGGTTCTTTGCGAAAACATGTATCTGATGGATAAAAGTGTTACTGTTTGAAAATAGTGAAGTATTTCACCACACTTGTCTAGCGAATAATTTACATTAAAGGATTTACAATTCATTTTTACAAATAATACTTTACAAATACGAATAAAATATTGAATATATTTAAATATGTGGTTATCATCCACTTTATTTACAGTCTGCCAAGTCTAAACTTATATTTAAAGTTGGCTATTTGCTTGTAAATTGGTTTCAGAAACCATATTATATTGAAAGTTCGATAAATATTGAATAAGGTGTCTTAAAATTTGATTACATTTGTTTGGATGACAAACTTTGTGTAGTTGCCATACGTTAAAAAATCACAAAGGTTATAGTCGTGTAGAAAGTATTATAATAATACCATATATTCAATCAAATTAATGAACGATGTCAAAATGCCACGTTGCTTTGTATGGCTGTAAGAGAGAAAGAAATAACCGAACGTGTTCTTTTCTCTTACACAATGGTATGCAGATGACAGCTCGAAAATTTCAGCCCCAGATGTCCATCCAGTTATATTATAGAGATCAATGGGTAAAACACAGGCGTAAAAGTCTGCAACATTATAGCCAACCAACAAACCATAATTACTTTTAGCTTATATTAGCACCACTTAACAGATTATTAAACAATGAGTATTTTGAATACTAACACAGCTCCTGTAGAAAGCTTAAAAACGTAAACAGATTTCAACGAGGCGGACACACAAAATACAATGCTTTTTAAATCATATGAAATATTTGAACTCTATTACATAAACTTTTGTTTTCTATCTGCATAAAAAAAGTCTTTCATTATGAGGAAATGGTACAATCAACATACTTAATGAATCTTCCAGGTAATATAGTTTTGACTAATAAAGAAAAAAACTGCTTATCCACTAATTAAAATGATAATTATAAGTAGTTTCTGAACGTATCCTGAAGCTAACTTTATTTGATAAAATCTATAGATTTATTATTCTAGAAATATCTACAAAACATAGTGTTAAGTTAAAGTCTTAACATTTCTTCTTAAATATCTTGGTTGATATACTAGAGATTCATTTATATTTAAACAAAAGACTTTTGTTGGTCAAACTCATTTAAGTATATTTAATTAACGGTGTGTGTATTAAACAAAGCATTTTGTTCTGTTTGTTTTGTTTGTTTTGTTTTGATTCTAGATTATAATAGGGCGATAGCTTGGTGATATTTTATGCATCTGTAATATTAATTTTATAAACGAGACTAAGATGTCTTCATTGTTTGCGATACACAACAGTGTTTTTAATTTTAAATGAAATGGTATTTTAATTATTTCTACTTCCTGACAAAGAAGGCCATGGTTAAGTATGTAATAAATAAAAAAACGAGATAATAATTTTTGTAAGGCTTGCATCATTTAAGGAATTCGAATAAATTAGCAAAGAATCAATTTTTTTTAAATAATATACATTTTAATCTTGATATATTTTATAATCTTTTCACCCATAAACCAAATATTATGTTTTAAAACAAAAATAAATGGTACGGCACACCGCACAGACTTTCTCTCTCTTTCTATAAACTCATAAGATTTCTGAACGGAATAATGTACATTGTATCATCACCACTCCACATAAGAACACGCATAAAATAATATACAATGATATATAATCAATGAGAAAAGAAGCACATCTTTGTCCACCTAGGAGCATTTCAAACAGTTTAATGTCTTCCACAAGGGTCAACACTTCGTATTAAAATTTCAATTTCTGGTTAAAATTTTAACATTTTATAAGGTGTTGCATATCTCCAAGTCATCGCATTGATATTTAATTATTCATTTATACATTTTGACCAATAAAAAATGTAAATATTGACTATTGAGTCTAGAATGGAGATAGATCATTGCTATGCAAACATTTCTCCTAAGAGATTTAAGGAAAAATAACATACTTTTTTAGATACTTACTTATATTTAATTACTCTATGGCATTGGAGAATTATTGCGTTAAGAATTAAGTAGTATATGTTTACAACTAAAGTTCACAAAATTGTATTAATATATTTGCAAATATCTCAAAAACTGTTGCTTTTATAAAAATATATGTCAAATAAAAGTTTTTTATTTCTAATAGTCCTACAATTTTGCAATGATAAGTTGTTTAGTTTCTCCAATAGTTGTGGAGATACGGAAATTAACGCTTCTGTAATGTACCCTAAAAATCATTTTCATAGGAAAATGAAAATAGCCAGTTTATTTATAATCTTAATCAACGCCTAGATACAAATTTTAATCAAAATCGTTTGAGCAGATTTTGAGAAAACCAATTTTTTTCTCTTTTCGCCCTTCAGTAAACTACCCTTAATTTTAAGTTTTTATAGACACACAGACAGACGGCATTGCAAAGACTATTTTTTAGGGTTCGGGGGGTCATGAGACGTCGACATCCATCAACATTTCAGGTTAGTTTTTTTTTACGGTCGCAATACTTAAACTTTAATGTCCAAAAAGTTAAAAAATTCATATAATTGCGTATAGATTGAAAGTTATTGATTTTATTAAAATATGTTTCGGATAAAAGATCTGTATTATAAATATATATACATATTTGTAATGCTAAGTAATTTCATATCTCAGATAGTTTCGGAGCTATTATAAAAAATGTTAATTTACGCATAAGACCGGAGCCCTTAAAGCCATTTTGCCGAAATATTGAGGGTAGCCATTTTGTTTGGAATATTTATTAATGTTCATAAATGAAATTTAATCAAAATCGTTAGAGCCAATTTTGAGAAAATCGACTTTTTCTCTTTTTGCCCTTCAGTAAACTACCCTTAATTTTAGGGGTAGATGTCCAATTCCAAAAACCCCTCGGGGCAACCCTATGAAAACCCTAGATATCAAGTTTCAGCTCAATCGGTAAAATAGTTTAGGCTCTAGTTGGAGGTACGTACAGACAGACAGACAGACAGACGGAAATTCAAAAACCACTTTTTCGGATTCAGGAAGTCATGAAACGTCAAAATTCATCAAAATCTCGACTTCGATTTTTTTGACGATCACCATACTTTCTCTACCTGTAAGATAGAGAGAAAGTAATAAGTTTACTGTACTCCAATGCCAAGGATATAAATCTAAATGATTTATTAGAATATCAAAAGCGTCTCTCCAAGGTTTGTTCTTTCTTCCTAGGAAACAAATCTTGTTTCCTAGCAAGAAAAATCTTTGTGGTGTCTTCTTGGAGAACCATAAAAGAGGTTAATTTGAGTTTGTGAGAAAGAAATTAAGTTGTATTGAAGAATAAAACGAAAATTATCAGCGGATGTTTCGGTGGTTGTTTCAAAGGGCTAGGCCGGTGTGTCTAAGGGGAGTTTCGCCGTATCCGGGAGCGTCTGGTACTGGTTCGCCGAAATTTATATCACGGTAAGTCACGAACGTGCATCAATAGTTTATTTGTCTTTTCTATGTCAAATGTTTGTTGCTCAAATATCATTATCTTTACTTCAATAACATCAAGGTTTTTCAAAACAATATTTTAGGTATATATAGTAACATCAAAACTAAGTTACACAGACACAAATCTCTCTTCTAAAGTAGAATAAAGTGACTGTTTTTAAAGACTACTATATTCTCCTTAATTAGGGGCTGTCCATTTAAACCATGTATCTTAGGCTTAGTGATTTGTGGGAGTGTGGGAGAGTAGGGAGCTCTAATGTCTACATGAGGGGAGGTTTGGTTACAGTATATCAAAATGTTACAAAACACAGATCTTATAACCTACCTAAAGTACTCACATACTAATGTTGAATTTTTGAAAAATCTACTTAGCATGGCGTCTCACTAACCATTCGGGTTATAGCCTAAACTTAAGTACTAATTATGCAAATATTTTGGGATTTGAGAAGGTTGAATTTAGAGGAAAAAACCCGTATTGGTGTGGAGGGAGAATGGAAAACCATTTAGGAGAATTTGCCCCCAGTTCACCTGACCAAGATTCGAACTTTGATCTCCCCGTCCTTTTCAGTCCAGCTCCACACAATATTAGCGCGTTAGCTAACTACGCCAACAATGTGTGTTTTAGAAAATTATTATTTTCATGTTTTCACCTTTAATAAAAGTAGGTGGCCTATTTACTTATAGATTACAGGTACGGTGCTTTTGAATAATTATCTAAGATGTTAAAATTTCAAGTTTAATACTTAGGCTACTATTTTCTTAGTAATATTTCGAATGCACATAAGTAGCACTGTCTGCCCGAATCTATGAACCTCAACACATTTGAGGACACACATTATGATGAAATAATGAAATTCATTCTTGGTAAGAAAATGTATGTAACACTAATTGAGGGTGTGGGTGTTAGGTTTAATAATAATCAAGTTGTTGTTAAAAAGACAAGCTTCTCTGTATATATATAGTAGCATCAAGTTGTTAAAAAGATCAGTTTCTCTGTATATATAGTAGTATTAAGTTGTTTATTAAAAATACAAGCTTGTCTCTATATAGAGTAGCATCAAGTTGTTGTTAAAAAGATCAGTTTCTCTGTGTAAATTAGTGGTGGGTCGCTCGTGAGCGAGTCATTCAAATTGAACGATTCTTGAACGAGAACTTTGAACAAACGACTTTCGCTTCGCGAGTGATTTGTTCACACCGCCATTACATGCTACATTATTAAGAGTCAGGAGTGTTTGTCAATCACGACACTTCTGTCGTTCTTCGTTGGTTACTACGGAAATATCAACTATAAATGCTTACTATCGTTACTAGATAGCATCACAGCCTGCAATATTAAACTAGCTATTTTTCTTAACATCAATAGACATAATTCTGTGAATTAGACACTAAAGGCTATATGCTAAGGTTAATTATTATAAGTAATATGCGTAAGTAATAAAATGAAAGAATCAAACGCAATAGGCTTCGATATATAACACATAAATCTTAATACGTTCATAAGTTGAAAGATAAGGAACAGATTTGAACGCTTGGAACGGGAATTGTGGTAACTAGTTAGCGCTCGCTCGTCAAGTTATGATGGAGAAGGGGTGAAGGGATTGGGAGAGAGCCAGACAGCTTGAGCCTGAGCCTGAGCTTGTGCCTGGGCCTGAGCTTAGCCTGAGCTTAAGCAGAAACTTGGTCCTGAGTTTGGTTCTGAGGCTGGGCCTGAGCCTGAGCATGGTCCTGAGCCTAGTTTTAAGCTTGGGCCTGAGCCTGAGTCTGAGTCTGAACCTTGGCCTGAGCCATAGCCTTAGGCTGAGCCTGAGATTCGTCCTAAACCTGGTTCTGAACCTGGCCCGGAGCCTGTTTCTGAGTCCAAGTCTTATCCTAATCCTGAACCTGAGCCTAAGCCTGAACCTAGTCCTGAGCCATATCCTTAGCCTGAGCCTGTGCCTTGCCCTGAGACTATTTCTGAGCCTGAGTCTGAACCTGTGCCAAAGCCTTAGTCTGAGTCTAGGTCTGTGTCTGGGTGTGGGTCTGGATCTGGGTCTGAGCTTGAGCCTAAACCTTAGCTTGAGCCTGGCCTGAGCCAATTCCTGGGCCTGAGCCTGGAACTTAGTTGTAGCCTGGGCCTGAGTCTGAGCCTGAGCTTGGGCCTGAACCTGAGCTTAAGCCTGGGCTTGAGTCTGAGCCTGGGCCTGAGCCTGAAGCTGAGCCAGATCCTGAGCGTCAGTCAGAGTCTGAGTCTAGGTCTGAACTTGGGTCTGAATCTGGGTCTGGGTCTGGGTCTAGTTCTGTGTCTAGTTATAGGTCTGTGTCTGGATCTGAATCTGGTCTGGGTCTGAGTTAGAGTCTGAACATTAGCTTGAGCCTGAGATTGACCCTGGGCCTGAGCCTGGGCTTGATACTGGGCCTGAGCCTGAAACTAGGCCTGAGACTAAGCCTGGGCATGAGCCTAGGCCTTAACCAGAGACTGAGCCTAGGCCTTAACCTGAGCTTGAGAATGAGACTGAGCCTAGGTCTGAGCCTGATTCTGAGCCTGATCCTCAGTTTGAATCTGAGTCTAATTTTAGGTCTGAATCTGGGGCTTAATCTAGGTCTGGGTCTGGATCTAAGAATGAGCCTGGGCCTAAGCCTGAGACTGGTCCTGAGCTTGGTTCTGAGCTTAGGCTTAAGCTTGAGGCTGGTCCTGAGCCTAATTCTAAGCCTGAGTCTGATTCTGGGCCTGAGCCTGGTCCTTAACCATAGCCTTAGCTTTAGCCTTAGCTTGAGCATGGTCCTGAGCCTGGTTCTGAGCATGGCCCTGAGCCTCTTTCTGAGCCTGGGCCTGAGTCTGTGCCTGGATTTGAGCCGTGACCTGAGCATAAGCCTGAACCTGAGCCTGGGCCTGAACATGAGATTGACCCTGAGCCTTAGCAAGCCTGGGCCTGAGCCTGAGCCTAAACCTGAGCCTTAGTCTGAACCAGGGCCTGAGCCTGAACATGATACTGAGTCTAAGACTGAATTTGAGCCTAAACCGGAGACTGGGCCTGAGCCTGAAACTGAGCCTAAGCCTGGACCTTAACCTGAGCCTAAGCCTTTGCGTTAGACTTGGCACAACCTGAGCTTTACTCTGAGCCTTAGTCTGAGCCTGAGTATGAGCCTAAGCCTGAACCTTAGCATGAACCTGATCCCGATCCTGAGCCTGAGCCAGAGCCTGAGTCTAGGTCTGAATATGGGTCTGAATCAGGGCATGAATCTGTGTCTGGGTATTGGTCTGGGTGTGGGTCTAAGAATAGGCCTGGGTCTGAGCCTGAACCTGAGATTAAGCCTTAGCCTGGGCCTGATCCTGGGCCTGAGCCTGCGGCTTAACCTGAGCCTGAGCCATAACCTGAGCCTGAGCCATAGCCTGAGCCTGAGCCTGGTCCTGGTCCTGAGCCTAGATCTGATCCTGAGCCTAACCCTCAGTCTGAATCTGAGTCTAGGTCTGAATCTTGGTCTGTATCTGGGCCTGAATCTTGGTCTGGGTGTGGATCTAGGTCTGGGACTGGGTGTGGGTCTGAGAATAAGCATGGGCCTGAGCCTGGGCCTTAACCTGAGCATTAGCCTGAGCCTGGACCTGAGCATGGGCCTGATCCAGAACCTGCGGCTGAGCTTGAGGCTAAGCCTAATCCTGGTCCGGATCCTGGTTCTGATTATCGTTAGGAGCATGGTTCTGATCCTGGTCCTGTGCCTGGTTCTGAGCCTAGGCCTGGTCCTGAGCCTGAGGCTGAACCTTAGCCTGAGCCTATGCCAGAGCCTTAGACTGAGCCTTATCGTGAGCCTATCTTGATCCTGAACCTGAACATGAGCCTGATCCTGAGCCCAAGCCTCAGTCGGGGTCTGAGTCTAGGTCTGAACCTGCGTCTGAATCTGGGTGTGGGACTGGGTTTAGTTCTTGGTCTGTGTCTGGATCTAGGTCTGGGTCTATATCTGGGTCTGGATCAGTGTCTGGTTCTGGGTCTGCATCTGGGTCTGATTCAGAGTCTGAAACTGAGCTTGAGCCTGATCCTGAGCCTCAGTCTGATCCTGAGCCTGGGCATGAGCCTGAATCTGAGCCTAAGCCTTGTCCTGTGCCTAGTTCTGAGCCTGGGTCTGGTTCTGAGCCTCAGCCTGAGACTGGTTCTGAGCTTGGGTATGAGTCTGAACCTGAGCCTGAACCTAGCCTAAGCCTGAACCAGAGCCAGAACCTGAGCTTGAGCCTGGGCCTGAGCCTTGTCCTGATCCTGGACCTGAGTTTGGTTCTGAGGCTTTAAACTGAGCCTGTGCCTAAGCTTGAGCCTGGAACTAAGCCTGGTCCTGAGACTGAGCCATAGGCTTGAGCCTGGACCTGAGCCATATCCTTAGCCTGAGCTTGAGCCTGAGCCTGAGCCATGCCCTTAGTCTTTGCCTGAGCGTGACCCTGAGCCTTTGCCTGAGCCTGGGCTTGGGCCTGAGCCTGATCAATGGCCTGATCCTTAGTCTGAGTCTGAACCTGATCTTGAGCCTAATCCTAAATCTTAGTCTGAGTCTAGGTCTTAATCTGGGTCTGAATAAGAGCCTGAATATGGGTCTGGGTGTTGTTCTAGGTCGATGTCTGGGTATAGGTCTGAGAATAAGCCTGGGCCAGAACCTAGGCCTAAGCCTGGGTCTGAGCCTGAGCCTTCGGCTGAGCCTGAGACTAGGCCTAAACCTGGTCCTGATCCTGGTTCTGAGCCTCGTTAGGAGCCTGGTTCTGAGCATGGTCCTGAGCCTGGTTCTAAGCCTAGGCCTGCTCCTGAACCTAGGCCTGAGGCTGAACCTTAGCCTGAGCCCTCAGACTGGGCCTGAGCCTGGTTCTGATCCTGGCCCTGTATCTGAGCCTGGGTTGAGCCTGAGCCTGAGCTAGGCCTGGGCCTGAGCCTAAGCGTGAGACTGAGCCTGAACATAGGCCTGAGCCATAGCCTGAGACTGAGCCTAGGCCTAGGCCTGAACCTGGTCCTAAGCCATAGTCTTAGCCTAAATCTGAGCCTGGGCCTGAGCCTTGGCCTGAACCTGGTTCTGAGCCTAATTCTGAGCCTGGGCCTGCACCTGGTTCTGAGCCTGAGTCTGAGTTTTAGCCTGAAGCTGAGCCTGAGCGTGAGCGTGAGCCTGAACCTGAGACTGAACCTGGGCCTGAAAATTAGAATGAGCCTGAGCCTGAAACTAAGCTTAAGCCTGGGCCTGAGCCTGGCACTGGCCTTATCTTGAGCCTGAGCCCTAAACTGAGCCTAAGCCTGTGCCTGGTCCAGATCCTGAGCCTTGTCCTGATCCTGGTTTTGAGCCTGGGCCTTGTTCTGCGACTGGGCCTGAGTCAGAGCCTTGTTCTGCGACTGGGCCTGAGTCAGAGCCTGGGCCTGAGTCTTATCCTGGGTCAGAGCCAGAGCTTGGCCCTGAGCCTGGGCCCGATCCTAGGACTGAACCTGAGACTAAGACTGAGCCTGGGCCTGAGCCTGGGCCTGAACCTGGTTCTGCGCCTAATTCTGCACCTGGTTCTGAGCCTGAGTCTGAGTTTTAGCCTGAACCTGAGTATGAGCGTGTGAGTGAGCCTGAGCCTCAACCTGAGCCTCAACCTGAGCCTGGGCCTGAACCTGAGAATGAGCCTGAAACTGAACTTAAACCTGTGCCTGAGCCTAATCTTGAGCCTCAGCCTGAAACTGAGCCTAAGGCTGTGCCTGAGCCTGGTCCTGAGCCTTGTACTGATCCTTTTTTGAGCCTGGGTCTCGTTCTGCGACTGGGCCTGAGTCTGAGCCTTGGCCAAAGCCAGAGCCTGGGCCTGAGTATGAGCCTAGGCCAGAGCCAGGGCCTGAGCCATAGCCTTAGCCTGAGACTGGTCTTGAACCTGGTTCTGAGCCTGGCCTTGAGCCTGTTTCTGAGTCTGGGCCAAAGGCTGAGCCTGGACCTGAGATTGAGCCTGAGATTGAGCTAAGCCTAGGCCTGAGCCTTAGTCTGAAGCTGAGCCTGAGCCTTGGCCTGAGTTTGAGCCTGAGCCTGGGCCTGAGTTTAAGCCTTATCGTGAGCCTATCTTGATCCTCAACCTGAACCTGAGCCTGATCCTGAGTCTCAATCGGAGTCTGAGTCTAGGTCTGAACCTAGGTCTGAATCTGGGTCTGGGTCTAGTTCTAGGTCTGTGTCTGGGTCTATATCTGGATCTGGATCAGGTTATGGGTCTGGGTCTGCATTTGAGTTTGAGTCAAAGTCTGAAACTGAGCTTGAGCCTGAGTTTGAGCCTCAGCTTGTGCCTGAGCCTTGTTCTGAGACTCGGCCTCCAGAGCCAGAACCTGAACCTGATCCTGAGTTTTAGCCTAGGCCTGAGCCTTGTCCTGAGTCTGGGCCTAAGTTTGGTACTGAGCCTGGGCTTTAATCTGAGCCTGTGCCTAATCTTGAGCCTGGAACTGAGCCAGTCCTGAGATTGAGCCTGAGCCATAGGCTTGAGCCTGGACCTGAGCCATATCCTTAGCCTGAGCCTGGACCTGAGCTGTATCCTTAGCTTGAGCCTGAGCCTTATCCTAAGCCTGGGTCTAAACCTGAGCCTGATCCATGGCCTGACTCTGCCTGAGCGTGAGCATGAGCTTGTTCCTGAGACTGAGCCAGAGCCTGAGTCTGAGCCTGGGCCTTATCCATAGCCTGATCCTTAGTCTGAGTCAGATCCTGATCTTGAGCCTTATCCTAGCTCTGAGTCTTAATCTGGGTCTGAATAAGGGCCTGAATCTGGGTCTGGGTGTTGTTCTAGGTCTATGTCTGGGTGTAGGTCTGAGAATAAGCCTGGGGCTGAACCTGAGCCTAAGCCTTAGTCTGGGCATGAGCCTGATCCTTCGGCTGAGCCTTAGCCTAAACCTGAGATTGGTCCTAAGCCTGGTTCTGACCCTGGGCCTGAGATTGAACCTGGTTCTGAGCCTGGGCCTTGTTCTGGGCCTGGTTATGTGCCTGGGCCTAAGTCTGAGCCTGGGCCAGGATCTGAGCCATAGCTTTAGCCTGATCCTGAGCCTGGGCCTGAGACTAGGAATGAGACTGAGTCTGAATTTGAGCCTGAACCTGAGAATGATCTTGACTTTGAAAATGATTCTGAGCCTGAGCCTTTGCCTTAGACTGGGCAGAGCCTAAGCCTTACTCTGAGCCTGTCTGAATCTGTGTCTGAGCCTAAGCCTGAACCTGATCCTGAGCCTCAGTTTGAGTCTGAGTCTAGGTCTGAATCAGGGCCTGAATCTTGGTTTGGGTGTTGTTCTAAATTTGGGTCTGGGTCTGAGAATAAGCCTGGCCCTGAGACAGAGCCAGAGCCTGAGTCTGAGCCTTGTCCTGAACCTATCTCTGAGCCTGATTCTGAGCCTTTGCTTGAGCCTGGATCTGAGCCTGAGCCTGAAACATTGCCTCAGCCTGGGTCATAACCTGAGTCTGAGCCTTAACCAGGGCCTGAGCCTGATTCTAAGCATTAACCTGAGCCTGAGCCTGAAACTAAGCTTAAGCCTGGGCCTGAGCCTAAGCCTGAAAATAAGGTAGAGCCTTAAACTTATCCTAAGCCTGGAGCCATAGCCTGAGTCTGAGCCTGTGCCTGATCCTGAACTTGAACCTGAGCTTGACTCTGAGCTTTAGTGAGCCTGGGCCTGAGCCTAGGCCTGAAACTGACCCTGAGCCTTGGCCTAAGCCCGAAAACGAGCCTGATCCTGAATCTGAGTCTGAGCCTGGGCCTTAGCTTAGGCCTGGAAATGAGCTTGGGCCTGAGCTTGGGCCTGAGCCTGAATCAGAGCCTGAGACTGGACCTTGTCCTGAGACTGAGATAGAGGCTGAGCCTGATCTTTATCCTGAGCCTTAACTTGATTCTGAACTTGATCAAGATCCTGAGCCTCAGTTGGAGTCTGAGTTTGTGTCTAGGTCTGAACCTGGGTCTGGGTGTGGGACTGGGTCCAGGTCTAGGTCTGTGTCTGGATCTGGGTCTGTGTTTGGGACTTGGTCTGGGTCTGAATCTGATTCTGAGCCTGAGCTTGAGCCTGAACATTAACCTGAGCCAATGCTTGGGCCTAAGCCTGATCCTGAGCTTGATCCTTGACAGAGCATGAGCCTGGTTCTGAACCTGGGCCTAAGTCTGAGCCTGAAAGTGATCCTGAGTCTGAAATTGAGCTTAAGCCTGAGCCTGAGAATGAGCCTGAAACTAAGCCTGAGCTATGTCTGTGTCTGAGTATGGTCTGAGACTGAACCTGTGCCTAAGTTTTAGCCTGAGCCTGATTCTTATCATTAGCCTGAGCCTGATTCTTATCATTAGCCTGAGCCAATGCCTGGGCCTGAGAATTAACTGAGCCTGAAACTGAGCCTAATTCTGGGCCAGACCCTGAGCCCGAGTCTGGAACTGAGCCTAAGCCTGGGCCTGATTCTGAGACTTGAACTGAGCCTAAGCCTGGACATTAGCCTAAGCCTGGACATTAGCCTAAGCCTGAGCCTTAGCCTGAGCTTTAGTATGATTCTGAGTACGAGCCTGAGCCTAAGTCTGAGCCTGAACATGATACTTATCGTGATCCTAAGCCTCAATTTGAGTCTGAGTCTACGTCTGAATCTGGGTCTGATTCAGGCCCGGAATCTGGGTTTGAATCAGGCCCGGAATCTGGGTCTTGGTTTGGGTGTGTTTAGGTCTAGGTCTGGGTGTGGGTCTAAGAATGAGCCTGGGCCTGAGCCTGGTCCTGAACCTGAGCCTTGTCCCGAGCCTGGGCTTGAGCCTGAGCCTAAGCCTGGTCCTGAGCTTGGTCTGAGCTTGGGCCTGAGCTGAGTGTGGTCCTAAAAACTGGTTCTGAGCCTGAGCCTGGTTCTGAGCCTGGGCCTGAGTTTGAGCCTGGGCCTGAAACTGGTCCTGAGCCATAGCCATAGCCTGAGCCTGGTCCTTTGTTTGGTTCTGAGCTTGGCCCTGAGCCATAGCCATAGCCTGAGCCTGGTCCTTTGTTTGGTTCTGAGCTTGGCCCTGAGCCTGTTTCTGAGCCTGGGCCTGAATCTGAGCCTGGGGTTGAGCCTGAACCTGAGCCTAAGCCTTAGCCTAGGCCTTAACCTTGGCCTGAGACAGAGCCTGAGACTAAGCTTGGTCCTGGGCCTTGGCCTGAGCCTGAGCCTAGGCCTGAGCCATAGCCATGGCCTCAGCTTGATCCATAGCCATGGCCTCAGCTTGAGCCTGAGACTGGTCCTGAGCCTGGTTCTGAGTCTGAGCATGGACCTGAGCCTGAGCCTAAGCCTAAACCTGGGCCTGAGCCTTGTTCAGAGTCTGGGCCTGAGCCTGGGCTTAGGCCTGAGACCGAGCCTGAGACTGGGCCTGAGCCTGCGCCTGAAAATGAGCCTGAGTCTGATACTGAGACTGCGCCAGAGCCTCAGCTTGAAACTGGTCCTAAGCCTAACTTTGAGCCTGGGCCTGAGCCTGGTTCTGAGCCTGAGTCTGAGCCTTGGTCTGAGCTTAAGCCTGGGCTTAAGCTTGAGCCTGGGGCTAGGCCTGAGATTTAGTCTGAATCTGAGATTGAGCCTGAGCCTAATCCTGGGCCTGAACCTGAGCCTAGTTCTGAGCCTGGGCCTAGGCCCGAGCCTGGGCTTGAGGTAAAGCCCGGGCATGAGCTTTCGCCTTAGCTTGAGCCTAAGCATGAGTCTGAGCCTGGGCCCGAGCCTGAGACTTAAGAAGGGCAGAGCCTGAGACTTATCCTGAGTCTTAGTCTGAGTCTGAGTTTGAACCTGACACTGAGTCTAAACCTGATCCTGATTCTGAGCCTAAGCCTAGGTCTGAGTCTGGGTCTGAATCTGGGTCTGATTCTTGGCCTGAATTTGGGTCCGGGTGTGGTTCTAAGTCTGGGTCTGTGTGTGGGTCTGAAAATGAGCCTGGTCCTGATCCTTAGCCTAAGCTTGAGCCTGGGTCTTAGCCAGAGCCTGTGGCTAAGCCTGAACCTAAGCCTAAGCCTGGTCCTGAGCTTGGTTCTGAGACAGGTTTTTGGCCTGAGCCTGGTCCTTAGCCTCTTTCAGAGACTGTCCCTGAGCCTGTATCTGAGCCTGGGCCTTAGTCTTAGCCTTGGCCTGAGCTTGAGCCTGGTTCTGAGCCTGAGCCTGAACCTGAGGTCAGGCCTGAGCCAGCTTTAGCCTGAGCCTGGTCTTTAGCCTCGTTTTGAGACTGGCCCTGAGCCAGTTTTAGAGCCATGCCTGAGTCTGTGCCTTGGCCTGAGCCTGAGTTTGAGCCAGGGCCTGAGCCTGAACCCTAGCCTGGGCCATAGACTGAGCCTGAGCCTGCTCCTAAACCTGAACCAGAGCCTGGTCATGAGCCTGGGCCTGTTTATGTGCCTGAGTCTGAGCCTGGGTCTGAGCCTGAACCTGAGCCTTAGACTGAATCTTAGATTGGGCCTAAGCCTGGGCCTGATACTGGGCCAGAGCCTGGGCCTGAGCATGGGCATGAAGCTCAGCCTGAGTTTGGGCCTGAGCATGAAAATAAGCCTGATCCTGAAACAGAGCCTAAGCCTGGGCTTGAGCCTGAGCCTGAAACTGAGCCTAAGCCTGGGCATGAGTAGAGCCCGAAGCTGGGCCTGAGCCTCAGAATAATCCTGATCCTGAAACTGAGACTAAGCCTGGGCCTGAGTATTAGCTTGAGCCTGAGCCTGGGCCTGAGTATTAGCTTGAGCCTGAGCCTGGGCTTGAACCTGAGCCTGAACCTGAGCCTAAGCCTGGGCCTGAGCTGAGCATGGGACTGGGCATGAGCCCGGGCCTGAGCCTAGACTTGAACCTGAAATTGAGCCTGAGCCTAATCTTGAGACTGGGCTTGAACCTGAAATTGAGCCTGAGCCTAATCTTGAGACTGGGCTTGAACCTGAGCCTGAGACTATGTCTGAGCCTGGGCCTGAACCTAAGAATGAGCTTGAGCCTGAAACTGAGCCTAAGACTGGGCCTGAGACTGACCCTTAGCCAGGACAGAGCCTGAGACTTAGCCTGAACCTTGGTCTGAGTCTAGATTTGAATGTGAGTTTGAATCTTGTCCTGAATATGGGTCTGCGTCTGGGTGTGTTTCTAAGTCTGGGTCTGGGTCTGGTTCTGAGAATGAAACTGTGCCTGAGCTTAGTCCTGAACCTGGTTGTGATCCTGGGCCTGGTTCTGAGCCTGGCCTTAGTCTGAGCCTGGGCCTGTTATTAAGCCTGGGCCTGAGCCTGAGCCCTAGCCTGAAGCGGAGCATGAGCCTGGGCCTGAGACTGAGCATGAGCCTGAGCTTGAGTATGAGCCTTACCCTGACCCTAATCTTGATCTGGAACCAGAACCTGAACTTGAGCCTGAGCCTCAGGTGAAGTTATAGTCTGAACCTGGGTCTGAATGTGTGTTTGGGTCTGGGTGTGGGTCTGGGTCCTTGGTCTAGGTATGTGTCTCAATCTGGGTCTGGGTCTGAGTCTAAGTCTGAGTGTGAGCCTGAGCTTGAGCCTGAGTCTGATTCTGAGCCTTAACCTGAGTTTGAGACTCGGTCTTAGCCTGATCATAAGCCAGATACTTAGCCTGAGCCTGAACCAAATTCTGAGCCTAGGTCTGAGCCTGGGCCTGAACCTGGTCTTAAACCTGAGCATGTGCCTGAGCCTGAAGCTGAGCCTAAGCCTGAGAATGGCCTGAGACTGGGCCTGAGATTGAGCCTGAGCCAGAACCTGAGCCTGAGTCTGACCCTGAGCCCAAGCCTGAGTCTGAGCCTAGGCTTAAAACTGGACCTCTACCTGAGCCTAAGCCTGAAACTGAGCTTTACCATGAGCCTTATCGAGCCAGGGCCTGAGCCATAACCTGAACTTGAGCTTGAGCCTGGGTCTAAGCCTGAGCTTGAGTCTTAGCCTGGGCTTGAACCTAAGCCGGAACCTGAGACTGAGCCTGAAACTGAACCTGAGAATGGACTGTGCCTGAGCCTGAACCTGAGCCTGGACCTGAGAATCAGCCTGAGCTTGAAACTGAGCCTAAGCCTGGGCCTGTGCCTAAAACTGGGGAGAACTTGAAATTTAGCCTGAGCCTTAGTTTGAGTCTGGTTCTGACCATCGTTCTAAGCTTTGTTCTGAACCTAAGCCTGAACTTAAGCCTGAACCTAAGCCTGGGTCCAAAACTGATAATGAGACTAAGCTTGGGCCGGAGCCTGTGCCTTAGACTGGGAAGAGCCTGAAACTTAGCCTGAGCCTTATTTTTAGTCTGGTTCTGACCCTGGTTCTGAGCTTGGTTCTGAGCCTAAGCCTGAGCTTGGTTCTGAGCCTAAGCCTGAGCCTGGGTCCGAGCCTGAGAATGAGACTAAGCCTGAGCCTGAGCCTTGGTCTGAGCCTGAAACTTAGAATGAGCCTGATCCGGAAACTGAGCTTAATCCTGTACCTGAGCTGGGGCCTGAGCCAGAACCCGAACCTGAAAATGAGCCTAAGCCTGAGATTGAGCCTTGTCCTGAGCCTTGTCCTGATCCTGATTCTGAGTCTGGGCCTGGTTCTGAGACTGGTCCTGGTTCTGCGCCTGGGCCTTAGTCTGAGCCTGGGCCCGAGCCAGAGCCTGAGCCATAGCCTTAGCCTGGTTCTGAGCCTGGCCCTGAGCCTGGGCCTGAGTCTGAGCCTGGTTCTGAGCCTGGCCCTGAGCCTGTTTCTGAGTCTGGGCCTGAGTCTGAGCCTGGACATGAGCCTGAACCTAAGCCTGAGCCTAGGCCTGAGTCTGTGCCTGGCCCTGAGACTAGTTCTGAGCCTGGGCCTGATCCTGAAGCTGAGCCTGTGCCTGAGCCTTGTCCTGAATCTTAGCCTGGTCCTGAGCCTGATCCTGGGCCTGAGACTAAGCCAGAGCCAGAGCCTGAGACTTATCGTGAGCCTATCTTGATCCTCAACCTGAACCTGAGCCTGAGCGTCAGTCGGAGTCTGAGTCTAGGTCTGAACCTGGGTCTAAATCTGGGTCTGGGTTTAGTTATAGGTCTGTATTTGTGTCTGGATCTTGGTCTAGACCTGGGACTGGGTCTTGGTCTGGGTCTGCATCTGGGTGTGGGTCTGAGCTAGAGTCTGAACAATAGCTTGAGCCTGATACGGAGCCTGAGCTTGAACCTGGGCCTGATATTGGGCCTGAGCCTGAAACTAGGCCTGAGACTGAGCCTGAGACTGGGCCTGAGACTTAGCATAAGCCTGGGCCTGAGACTGAGCCTGAGCCTAGGCCTTAACCTGAGAATGAGCCCGAGCTTGAAAATGAGACCGAGCCTAGGCCTGATCCTGATTCTGATCCTCAGTCTGAATCTGAGTCTAATTTTAGGTCTGAATCTGGGACTTAATCTAGGTCTGGGTCTGGGTGTGGGGTTTGGTCTAGGTGTGGATCTGTGTCTGAGCATGAGTCTGGACCTGAGCCTAATTCTAAGCCTTAGTTTGAGCCTGAGCCTGGGTCTGAGCATGAGCCTGGTGCTGAGCATGAAACTTTGCCTGAGCCTGGGTCATACACTGAGTCTGAGCCTGATTCTAAGCATTAACCTGAGCCTGGGCCTAAGCCTGAGCCTGATTCGTAGCCTGGGCATGAGTCTAGTCTGAGTCTGAACCTTAGCCTGATCCTGAGCTTGAGCCTTGGCCTGAGCCTTGGCCTGAACCTTAGACTGAACCTAAACTTGAGCCTGAGCCTAAGCCTGAACCTGAGAATTATCCTGAGCTTGAACCAGGGCCTGAGCCTACGTCTGAACATGATACTGAGCCTGAGACTGAAACTAAGCCTAAAACAGTGACTGGGCCTGAGCCTGATACTGAGCCTGAGCATGAGACAGGGCCTGAGCCTGGGCCTAGACCTGGGCCTAGGCCTGAGACTAAGCCTTAGTTTGAGCCTGCGGCTGAGCCTATTTCTAAGCCGGGGCCTGGGATTGAACCTGAGCCTGGGTTTGAGCCTCAGCCTGGGCCTGAGACTAAGCCTTAGTATGAGCTTGCGCCTGAGCCTATTGATAAGCCTGGGCCTGAGTCTGAGCCTGAACCTGATTCTGCGCCTGAGCCTCAGTCTGAGTCTAGGTCTGAATCTGGGTCTGAATCTTGGCCTGAATCTGGGTCTGGGTGTTGTTCTAGGTATGGGTCTGATTGTTGGTCTGAGAATGAGCCTGGGCCTGAGCCTTTGCCTGGTCCTGATCCTGGGCCTAGGCCTGAGACTGAGCTTGAGTCTGTGCCAGAGCCTGGGCCTGAGCCATAGCCTAGGCCTGAGACTGAGCCTGGGCATGAGCTTTAGACTTAGAATGAGCATGAGCCTGAGTCTGAGCCTGGGCGTGAGCCTGAGTCCCAGCCTGGGCGTGAGACTGAGCATGAGCCTGGGCCTAGGCCATGCTTGAGACTGAGACTGAGCCTGAGCTTGAGTCAGAGTCTGGGCGTTAGCCTGAGCCTGAACCTAATCCTGAGCCTGGGTCTGAGCCTGTAAATGAGCTTGACCATGAGCCTTATCGTGACTAGGCCTGATCCTGAACCTGAACCTTAGACTGATTCTGAACTTGAGCCTGAGCTCGGGTGTAAGCCTGAGCCTGAGCTTAATCTGAGCCTGAGAATGGATTGTGCTTGAGCCTGAGATGAGCCTAAGCCTGAAAATCAGCCTGAGCATGAAACTGAGCCTAAGCCTGGGCCTGAGCCTGTGCCTTAGACGGGGCAGAACCTGAAATTTAGCCTAAGCCTTAGTTTGAGTCTGGTTCTGACCCTCGTTCTGAGCTTGTTTCTGAGCCTAAGCCTGAGCCTAAGCCTAAGCCTGAGCCTAAGCCTGAGCCTGGTCCCATGCCTGAGAACGATACTAATCATGAAACTGATCCTAAGCCTGGGCCCAATCCTGTGCCTTAGACTGGGCATAACCTGAAAATTAGCTTGAGCCTTAGTTTGAGTCTGGTTTTGACCCTCGTTCTGAGCCTAAGCCTGAGCCTGGGTCCGAGCCTGAGAATGAGACTAAGCCTGAAACTGAGCCTAAGCCTGGGACTGAATCTGAGAATGAGTCTGAGCCTAAGCCTGTGCCTGAGTCTGGTCCTGGTCCTAAGCCCGAGCCTGGTCCTGATCCTGGTTCTGCGCCCGAGTCTGAGCCTGTGCCTAAGCCTTAGTCCAAGTCTGTGTCTGGGTGTGGGTCTGAGTCTGAGCCTGAGCGTGAGCCTGAGCTTGTTCCTGAGCCTGAGCCTGGTTCTGAGCCTGAGCCTGGTTCTGAGCCTGGGCCTGAATCTGAGCCTGTGCCTAAGCTTGAGCATGGAACTGAGCCTGAGCCATATCCTTAGCCTGAGCCTGAGCCATGGCCTGATTCTATGCCTGAACGTGAGCCTGAGCTTATTCCTGAGCCTTGACTTGGGCCTGAGACTGAAACTGAGTCTGAGCCTGGCCCTGATCCTTAGCCTGAGCTTGAGCTTTTGCCTGATCCTGGGCCTTAGCTTGAGAATGAGCCTGAGACTGGGCCTAAGCCTGAAAATGAGCCTGAGCATGAAACTGAGGCTAAGCCTGTGTCTGGGCCTAAGCCTGAGCCTGGGAAGAGCCTGAGCCTTAGTCTGAGTCTGAACCTTATCCTGAACCTGATCCTCACTCTGAGTCTAAGTCTAGGTCTGAATCTGGGTCTGAATAAGAGCCTGAATCTGGGTCTGGGTGTGGTTCTAGGACTAGATCTGGGCGTGGGTCTGAGAATAAGCCTAGGCCTGAACCTGAGCCTAAGACTGATCCTGAGCCTTCGGTTGAGCATGAGACTAAGCCTAAACCTGGTCCTGAGATTGAGCCTGGTCCTGAGCCTGGTTCTGAGCCTGGTCCTGGTTCTGAGCCTGGGCCTGGATCTGAGCCATAGATTTAGCCTGATCCTGAGCTTGAGACTGGTCCTGAACCTGGGTCAGAGCCTTGGCCTGAGACTTAGACTGAACCTGAACTTGAACCTGAGTTTGGGCCTAAGCCTTAACCTGAGTCTGGGCCTGAGCCTGAGCCAGGGACTTATTATAGGCTTGAACTTGAGACAGCCTGAGCTTGAAACTGGGCCTGAGCCTGAGACATAGCCTGAGCCTGGGAATTAGCCTTAACCTGAAACTGAGTTTAATTCTAGGCCTGAGCCTAGGTCTGAGACTGGGCCTGACCCATAGACTTAGCCCGAGCCTGAGCCTGGGCCAGACCCTCAGTCTGGAACTGAGCCTAAGCCTGGGCCTGCGTCTGAGATTGGAACTGAGCTTAAGCCTGAGCCTGCGCCTGGTCATAAGCCTAGTTCTGAGCCTGAGCTTCGTTCTGAGTCTGAGTTTAAACTGAGCCTGGTCTTGAGCCTGAACCTGAGTCTGAGCCTAAGCATAAGCCTGGGACTGAGCCTGGGCCTGAACAATAGACTTAGCCTTAGCCTGAGTATGTGCCTGAGCCTGAGTATGGTCCCGAGCATAGTTCTGAGCATGGCCTGAGTCTGGTTCTGAGCCTTAGTCTCAACCTGTGTCTGAGCCTGAGCTTGTGCCTGGGTCTGAGCGTCAGCTTTGAGCTGAGCCTGGGTCTGAGCTTGTTCCTTAGCCTTGGCCTGTATCTGGGCCAACTGAGACTGAGCCTGAGCCTGAGCCAGAGTCTCAGCCTGGGCCTGGGCTTGAGCCTGGGCCTGAGACTGGGCTTGAGACTGGGCCTAGGCCTGAGACTAAGCCTTAGTCTGAGCCTATTTCTAAGCCTGGGCCTGAGCCTGGGGCTGAGAATGAGCCTGAAACTGAGCCTAAGTCTGGACCTGAGCTTCAGAGCCTTAGACTGGACAGAGCCTTAGACTGGACAGAGCCTGAGCATTAGTCTGAGCCTTAGACTGAGTCTGATCCTGAGCCTGAGTCTGAGCCTAAACCTAATCCTGAGCCTGAGTCTAGGTCTATATCTGGCTCTGAATCTGGGCCTGTGTGTGATTCTTGGTCTGGATCTGGGTGTGGGTGTAAGAATGAGCCTGGGACTTAGCCTGCAGCTGAGCCTGAGGCTGGCCTTGAGCCTGGTCGGAGCCTGGTTCGGAGCCTAGGCCTGAGCTTGACGCTGGTCCTGATCCTCTTTCTGAGCCTGGATTTGAGCCTGGTCCTGAGCATAAGCCTGAACCTGATACTGGACCTGGGTCTGAGCATGAGATTGAGCCTGAGCCCTAGCAAGCCTGGGCCTGAGCCTGAACCTGGGCATAGGCCTGAGCCTGAACCCGGGCCTGAGCCTAAGTCTGAACCTGAAACTGAGCCTAAGAATGAGACTGAGCTTAAACCTGAGACTGGGCTTAAACCTGAGACTGGGCTGGAACATGAAAATGAGCCTGAGCCTGAAACTGAGCCTAAGACTGGGCCTGAACCTGAGCCTTAGTCTGAGTCTGAGCTTTAACCAGATCGTGAGCCTGAGTCTGAGCTTGAACCTGATCGTGATCCTTAGCCTGAGCCTCAGTCTGAGTCTGACTCTAGGTCTGAATCTTTTCCTTAATATGGGTCTGTGTCTGGGTGTGGTTCTAAGTCTGGGTCTGGGTCTGAAAATGAGCCTTGGCTTGAGCCTAGTCTTGAACCAGGTTCTTAGCCTGGGCCTGATTCTGAGCCTGGTTCTGAGACAGGCCTGAGTCTGAGACTGAGTCTGGTCCTGAGCTTGGTTCTGATTCTGGGCCTTGTTCTGATCCTGGGCCTGAGTCTGATCCTGGGCCTGAGTCTGATCCTGGGCCTGAGTCTGAGCCTGGTCCTGAGCCATAGCCTGAGACAGGTCCTGAGCCTGGTTCTGAGCTTCGCCCTGAGCTTGTTTCTGAACCTAGGCCTGAGTCTGGGCCTGAGCCTGAGACTAGGCTTGAGCCTGACCCTGAGCCTAAGCCTTAGCCTGGGTCTGAGACAGCCTTAGCCTGGGCCTGAGCCATAGGTTTAGCCTGAGCATTAGCATGAGCCTGCGCCTGAACCTAAGCCTAAACCTAGTCCTGAACCTGGTTCTGAGCCTGGGCCTGAGCTTGTGCCTGGGCCTGAACTTGAGCCTTAGTCTAAAGCTGAGCCTGAACCTGGGCATTATCCTGGGCGTGAGCCTGGGCCTGAGAATGGGCCTGAGCCTGAGCCTAAACGTGAGACTGAGCTTGAGTCTGAGCCTGGACTTAGGTCCTATGCCTGATCCTGAGCCTGTTCCTAGGCCTGATCTAGAGATTTAGCCTGAAACGTAGCCTAAGCCTGAGACGGGTCCTTAGCCTGAAAATGAACCTGAGCCTAAACCTAAGCCTGAGCCTGAGACTTGGACTGAGCCTAGACCTTATACTGAGCCTAAGCCTGGGCCTGAGCCATAGCCTTAGCCTGAGCCTGAGACTTGGCTTGAGCCATAGCCTGAGCCTGAGCCTAGGCCTAAGCCAATGCCTGAGTGTGAGAATGAGCCTGGGCCTAAGACAGACTGAGCCTGGGCCTGATCCTTAGCCCGAGCCTGAGCCTGAAAATGAGCTTGAGAATGAAACTGAGCCTAAGTCTGGGCCTGAGCCTAAGCCTGAGCTTTAGCCTGGGAAGAGCCTGAGCCTTAGCCTGATCCTTAGTTTGAGTCTGAATCTGGTCCTGAATCTGGGTCATGGTCTGGGTGTGGTTCTAAGAATGAGCCTGGGCCTGAGCTTAGTCCTAAACCTGAGTCTAGGCCTGAGCCTATGACTGAGCCTGGTCTTGAACTTGATTCTGACCCTGGTTCTGAGCCTTGTTTTGAGCCTGTGCCTGATCCTGAGCCATAGCTTTAGCCGAAGCCTGAGCCTAAGACTGGTCTTATGACTGGTTCAGAACATGGCCCTGAGCCTGGTTCTTAGCCTGGTTCTGAGTCTGAGCTTGGGCCTGAACCTGAGCCTGGGTCTGAGCCTTAGCCTGAAGTTGAGCTTGGGCCTGAGCCTGGGTCTGAGCCTGAGACTGGGCCTCAGCCTGAGCCTGGGCCTGATCCTGGGCCTCAGCCTGAGACTAAGCCTGAGCTTGAGACTTAGCCTGATCCTGAGCCTGAGCTTGAGACTGAGCCTGAGACTGATCCTGAGCTTGAGCCTGAGTTTAGGCATAAGCCTGGGCCTGAGCTTGAGCCTGAGTTTAGGCATAAGCCTGGGCCTGAGCTTGAGCCTGGGCCTGGGCCCAGGCTTTAGACTGAGTCTGAGCCTGAGCATTATCCTGAGCCTAATATTGATCATGAACCTGAACCTGAGCCTGACCATGAGCCTAATTTTGATCTTGAACCTGAGCCTGATCCTTAGCTTGAGCCTTAACCTCATGTAGAGTCTTAGTCTGAGTCTAGGTCTGAATCAGGGTCTGTGGCTGGGTGTGTGTCTGGGTCTAGGTATAGGTATGTGTCTGGATCTGGGTTTGGATCTGGGTCTTGGTGTGGGTCTGGGTCTTGGTGTGGGTCTGAGTCTGAGTGTGAGCCTGAGATTGATTCAGAGCCTGAACCTGAGTGTCAGCCTGAGCCTGATTCTGAGCCTTAACCTGAGCCTGAGACTCGGCCTTAGCCTGCTCCTTAGCCAGATACTTAGCCTGAGCCTGAACCAAATCCTGAACTTGGGTCTGAGCATGGGCCTGAGCCTGAGACTGGGCTTAAGCCTGAGCATGTGCCTGAGCTTGGAACTGAGCCTAACCCTTAGCCTGAAGCTGAGCCTAAGCCTGAGGTTGAGCCTAAGCCTGAGAATACTTTTTTCTGAATGGTTTCCCAACCTACCTCCATGCAAATGGTGGTAGATTATCTTTAAAACTATACCTTACTCATCCCTACCCATTAGAGTGATTATAATATATGCGGCTAGCCGAAGTAGTAAGATGCTGTGATAAATATTGATAGTTCATGATGTGTTTGATTGATATTTAACTTGATTTTTTTATGTTGTAGTCAAATTGAATTTATTAAATTTATTTTTCATTATTTTATCTAATTTTCTTAGCACCACATCCTATTAACAGTTTTGGTTGTACGCTAATGGGTTAAGAATGAGGAACATAGAGTTTTATTGGAAGTGAACCCGCATTTGTGTGGAGGGAGAGTGGAAAACTATTTAGAAAAATACAACCCTCTGTTCACCCTACTGAGATTTGAACCTAAATCTCCCGATCCTCGGCAGTCTAGCTAAACAAGGAAATAGCGCGTTAACTAACTATGCCACAGAGGTGGGTTATTTTATCTAGTGTTGTACGAATGAGGAAGTCATGATCTTATAGGTAATCTACCCTAATTAAAGTGGATACAGAGTATAAAACCATTTAGGAAAAGCCTCTCTGAGTACACCCGACTGGTGTTCGAACGCTAATATTCACTTCATCGGCCATCTAGTCTTTTTTAAGATTGATGTGAGGAACCAGAATCGATGGTGGAATGAAACATGAGCATGGGTATTGGAGTTATCGATAACTAATAATAATTTATATCGAGGATTTAAAATGGATTTTATATAATATTAATACTGAATCCATCTAAGCATTACAAAAACTTGGTGGGAAAAGTTACATAATAAAGAATAGGCGGGAGAAGGTGTTAGTCTAAATGTCTACATCGTGTAAAATCCCATTATAAAAAAAGCCTTAAAGTGGCTTATGGACTACCATATATATTAGCATTCAATTGTTGTCAAAGAGACAATGGTGTCAGTATACATACTAACATCAAATCGTTAAAAATTACTGCTCTTTGTACTTGTAATAACTTTAAATGTTTGTTTATATATAGGGGGAAGTCCCCTAGTGGCGGACACTTAAGGTTTTTAGGAAAAATAAAAAACACTATTTCGAAAAATATATCTTTATTTACGACTTAGATAAGTCAACAAACTTTAACATCAAAATAAATAAACAAAAATGCAACTTCTGCATAAACATATAAAAAAACATAAATTAAACTTTGGTAAAATAAACGCAGTCACTGCAAGTGGCACCTAATACCGGACAGACTTCACTTCGAGCCCCTAGCACCGGACAGTTTTAAAACATCTGACACCGATCACATATAGGCTTCTAAACATTCTGGAATGTCAGCACAGGCTTCATGAGCCCACCCATGGCAGCTGGAGCACTGTATCCAGTCTTCGTCGTAGTCCTCTAAGCACACTACGCAAGTAGTTTTTTCTATGTGAGATGATTCAATTAATGGCTGCTTTTTCTTAGCTTTCCCTTCATCTTTGTTTTTTGCCTTTACTCCTTTGGCTTGTTTCCCCTTCTTTACAATTTTTCCTTTGGCTTTTGCGCCTTTGCTTTGTTCCCCTTCCTAATTTCAAAAATTCCTTTTTCATCAGCGGCAAACATCTATTTGACAAATCTTTGACGTGGTCCACTAAAACTTGTTCATACTCGGGTGAAAATGTGTTAGTTAATCTAGCGATCTTTAGTCGTAACGTCACTTCTTCCCCACGGTTCAATGCTGATGTTTTATCATGTAGAGTACTTTTTGGAATGTTGTAGCGCGACGAAGCTTCTCTCAAAGTAAGTACTTAGGCAAAACCTTAGTAATCACAGTTTGTAAACTTGTTTGGTCCCATTTTTCCTTCTTTTTCTTCTCTTCCATTTCGATTTTATTCCGTTCTTCTGTCCTCTGAAAAATCTTCTAACAATTATTATAAAAAGTATAAAAACTGACAAGAAAAAATAACATGTTCACTGTGCGGCGTTAAGGGACTACTTTGTGTCCGGTACTAGGGGACAGAGAATCGACAGAATTATATATTCCATATCAAAACTATTTTGGAAATCTTCAAAAACTTTTATAGATTATGAGCAACAATGGAACACTACCTTTATTAAAAATAAACATAAACAACTGATCACAAATAATAAGCTGTAACACTCACCTGAATATTATGTGACGCAGTGTCTTCCCGCCAAGAACAGCAAGCAACCGCTCCCACTGTTGTCGCGTGTGTCACTGGCAAACCGCGTCCCGTGACTTGGTATTGCTACGTCCCCCCGCGCCCCTTTCAAACATCGTTGAATCGCTCGCGTTTTGAGTTGCCGAAATAGTACGAGTGTCCGGCACTAGGTGCCGTCCGGCGTTAGGGGACTTCCCCCTACACTTTTAGTTTAATGGAAGGCACTGCAAGGGTTATTGGTTGTGAATCCTATTTCCAACTACAGTATTTTATTATTATTATTATTATTATTATTATTGTTTAGAGGCCCATCGACACAATGAGGTCATTAGGGCCTTGACATTTACACACACAGTAAAATCTCCATTAGGGAGAGAGACATCACATAGTCCACCTGTTAGAATAAACAGGTGGAAACATAAAATATAAAACAATATACAATATTAAAATTTGTATATCAATTAAAAACAGATATTCTCAATATGAGAAAAAGCCCATTTAGGCACTCCATAGGAGCGCTCAAATGGGCAATTAGATTAAAAGAAGTGATTCATCTGCTAAAATAAAACCACAGGTGTATACACTACGTTAAAATTACAAAACAAACATATTAAAATATAACACATTAAAATCTTAAAACATGTTAAAATAATACGTTAAAAAGACAGAACAAACATATTAAAATGTACTAATATGTTAAAAAGTTCTCAATATGAGATAAATCCAGATGAGTCACTTTATAAAAGTGACTCAAATGGCATTAAAAAGATCCGCCTGGCGTATAAAACGGAGTAAACAAATAACTCCCTCCGTGCTATCACGTAATAAAAAACGTAGGTCACCTTTAAAATCAAGAGCCAGGCGGATAGAGGCATATTTGCGACACTCCACCAAAATGTGGTACACACTAAGGGGAGCATCGCAAAATTCACACACTGGAGGTGGATCCCCTCTCAATAAAAATCCGTGGGTTAGTAATGTATGCCCGACGCGGAGTCTCGTCACGATGACCTCCTCTCTTCTAGACTTTCGTATAGAAGAGGGCCATCGCGACACACCGTCCCTGATGGACCGCAGCTTGTTCTGAGCAGGGGTCGAGACCCACTGCTCGTGCCAGGTGCGTAAGATCCCACGCCGAACATAAAATCCTTTAGATCTAAAAACATGACACCCAGACTCGCCTCCGGAGGCAGGCGTGCTGCCTCCTTGGCCGCCTGGTCAGCAAGTTCATTTCCTGAAAGACCAGCGTGACCAGGAATCCAGCAAAAGGCGAGCCGGGTGTTTAATGAATTAATTTTTAAAATTTGCTCATGTATCATCTGCACGAGGGGATTCCAGGAGTAGAGAGTGGACAATGCCAACAGAGCACTCATGGAATCCGTGCAGATGAGCACAGAACGGTGACACTTACGATAAATAAAACACAAAGATTTAAAAATGGCGTATAATTCAGCCGTAAAAACACTGGATTCACCAGGTAAACCAAATTTAAAATGGTTTCCCTCCACAAAAAATGCGCATCCCACGGAGGCCCCACACTTGGAGCCATCCGTATAGACGCGCTTAAAGCCCTGAAAGCGAGTGGAGAGGAGCTCATAAAAGGTCCTCTCATATATAATTGGTGGGGTGGTCGCTTTAGGGAACTTGGCAAGATCAAAATGGCATTGAGGTAGGCGTATCTTCCAGGGAGAAACTCGACCTGGGGATGTGGGGATAGCCTTTGGCAGGACTATCCCACACGTGTCGAAAACCGATAGCATCCTGATCCCAACCGGCCTTGTACTACGCCATTTGGTTTCATACAAGACACGGTTAGGGGGATGAAACACAGGACGGTAGGCAACATGCTCCGGCATGCAGTGTAGTTTCGACACGTAAGATGCCAGAAGATAGGACCGCCAGTAAGAGAGAGGGGGCTCACCGGCGTCGGCACAGATGCTGACGACTGGACTGGTACGAAAAGCACCAGTAGCCAGTCGTATACCAGCATGGTGGACACTATCCAGCATCTTTAACGCCGAGGGTCTCGCCGATCCATAAACGAAACTGCCGTAGTCTAGTTTTGATCTTACCAAGGCCCTATACAGGCGCATCAAGGTTTCCTTATCAGCACCCCAGGACCGACCGCTAACCACTTTAAGCAGGTTGAGTGCTTTTATACACCTCGCTTTCAGGTCTTTGATGTGGGGGATCCAAGTTAATTTAAAATCAAATAAAAGTCCCAGAAACCTTACGGTCTATGAGACTGGTAAAACAACGTGGTTCATTAAAATACTGGGGACAGGTTGTATTCCACGTAATCTGTGGAAGTGGACGACCGTCGTCTTGGCTGCAGAGAAGCGAAAGCCATTTCGCGATGCCCACGACCACAGATTATTTACAGAGAGTTGTATCTGCCGTTCAGCCCTGTGGAGACTCGACGAACTGCAATAAATTGCGTAGTCATCCACAAAAAAGCATGAACGGACAGGTAGCCGCACGTTGTCCACAATGCCATTAATTGCAATGGCGAACAACGTACAGCTTAGAGTACTGCCCTGAGGAACCCCATTTTCTTGAATAAAATCATCGGATAAGGTGTTGTTTAACCTTACCCGGAAGTGTCTATCTGACATAAAATTAGATATAAAAACAGGGAGGTTCCCTCGGAACCCCCAATTAAAAAGTGTTTTTAAAATGCCGTACCTCCATGTGGTGTCGTACGCCTTCTCCAAATCAAAGAAAACTGCCAAAAGATGGTGTTTGTGGAGAAAGGCGTCACGAACCGCCGTCTCGAGACGGGCGAGATGATCCATCGTAGATCGGTTACGGCGAAAACCACATTGAATATTTGATAATAGATTGCGGGATTCTAAATACCATATTAATCGTTTATTTATCATTTTTTCCAATATTTTGCATACACAACTAGTTAAGGCTATCGGTCTATAACTAGTTGGTTCTAATTTATCTTTGCCACTTTTATGTATTGGTATAACGGTTGCTTGCCTCCATAGTGATGGGAATTGATGAGATCCCCAAACACTATTATAAAAGTCCAAGAGATATGTCTGTCCAGCTGGAGGTAGCTGGCGCAACATATCGTAGTGGATGTCGTCGGGACCGGAAGCTGTGTTGCCCGCCTGAGACAGGGCATAGGTCAATTCATCCATTGTAAAGGGGGAGTTGTAATCCTCCCCCCGGCTCTGACCAAAGTCAATAGAATGGCGCTCTATGTTTCGCTTAAGCGCTGCAAACTCATTAGAGTAGCTTGCAGTGCTAGAAATAGCGGTGAACATAGAGCCCAATACATTGACGACCTCCACAGGGGAGGAGACAAGCGAACCGTTTGACATGAGTGCAGGTATATTATTACTGGTATTTTTGCTACTACGTAATTTACGAATATTGTCCCAAACCTTAGTTGTGGGAGTGGAAATAGTAAGGGTAGAAATAAACTGTCTCCAAGACTCTCTTCTGCTTTCACGAATGATACGACGAGCTCGAGCACGTAGAATCCGGAAAGACTCCAGATTCTCTAAAGTAGGACGTCGATGGAAGAGACGTAGGGCCCTTCGACGGTCATAAATAGCCAACCGACACTCCTCGTTCCACCAGGGAACAGGTCGGTGGCGCGGATGTGGCGAGGATTTAGGGATGGATTCCCTCGCCGCCATGATGACCGTCGAAGTAAAATGGTCTATGTTCACATCGACGTCAAGAGAAAGGGGTTGATCAAATACGGCGAGCTCGCGAAATTTATCCCAGTCAGCACGTTTAAGAACCCAGTGTGGTGCCCGTGCTATACCGGGAGGATCGTGAAGTGGCGAAAGCAGAATGGGAAAGTGATCGCTGCCACATAGATCCGAGTGAACCTCCCAAAAGAAGTGAGCAGCGATCCCGGGGCTACACAAAGTTAGGTCGATGGCAGAGGATACACCATTGAAGGTGGAGAAGTGTGTCTGGGTCCCGGTGTTCATTAACACCAGGTTTCCCGAGACAAGAATATCCTATACCATCCTCCCATGGGCGTCTGTAAAATTAGACCCCCACACCAGATTATGCGCATTAAAATCCCCCAAGATGATATAGGGGGCGGGAAGTTGTATAAAGAGGGCCTCTAGACTCCTCTTTGAAACGCGTTCACCTGGTGGGAGGTAGATGCAGCATACTGTCACTTCCATAGTAAGGGAGATTCGGACAGCGATCACTTGGAGATCAGAAACTATATTAATATTTTTATGGTATACATTGCTTCGTGCGAGTATAGCCACACCTCCGCTAGCCCGATCAAAGTATGGCTTGTCGGTACGATATACATCGTACCCACGAAGCATCGGGCTGTCAGTTGGGCGGAAGTGGGTCTCCTGCAAACACAAGATGGGAGGATGCAGGGAAGAAATTAGTAGTTTAATTTCCTCTACACGAGCATAGAAACCCCTACAATTCCATTGTAGTAGCGACATTATTTGTTAATATAAAGTTTAATTATCCTCGCAATCCATAACATTATCTTTTAAAAATAAAAATTGATTGAGGACCTTTTTAGGTCCTCTTGCCTTTCCCAGTCTCTCCTGGACCTCCCGTTTCAGGAGAGGTTTTGATTTTTCCTGGAGAGACTGGGACGGTGGGTCCTTACGCGAAGGCTTTGTTATAGCCTTCGAGGCTTTCTTAATAGGAATTTTATTGGCGGTCCCTCGCTGGTCCTTTCCCAAAGCACCAGCGGGGATTGCCTTTGCGGCCTCACCTGTACCACTACTCGTCCCAACCTCCGGAGTCACAGAGGAGGGGTCGAGCGGCTCGACAACGGCCGCATGTAATTTTAGGCCCCGAGATGGGCTCGGGGGGGTTCCCCGAGGTGGGCTCGGGAGTGGTCCCAGAGGTGGGCTCGGGGGTGTTCCCCGAGGAGGGTTCGGGGGTGCTTCCCGAGTAGGGCTCGGAGGGGTTCCCCGTGGAGGCCTCCTCGGGGGTAAAGGTGGTGGAGGCGACTGCAGTAATGGTGTCGCCACATGTACATGTTTTTGCACCACCATAGTTGGTGGTGTTGGTGGTCTTTTCGTCTCCGGAGTAGACATTGAGACGAGTGGCACAGGACCTGTAGGCGCATTAGAAAGATTAACTGCGCAATGGCAGTTGGGGCAATTTATGTTCTGTATAACAATTTGGCTATACGATGTCTGAAATACCGGAGCTTGACCGGATACATATTCTTTGCGTGCCTGGGCATAAGGGATCTTCTTTTCACATTGAATTTCTAGGACTTTTTTTTCCGCCTTCCATATCGGATAGGCCCGAGACCAAGCAGAATGCGGACCTTTGCAGTTGACGCAGAACTTTGGAGACTCACACGGTGTATCGTGAGCCTCCTGTCCGCAATCTGCACAGGTTGGCCTTCCACGGCATCTCAGCTTTGTATGCCCGAATTCCTGGCACTGAAAACAGCGCCGAGGATTGGGAACATACGGCCTGACTCTGAGCACATGGAAGCCTACTCGAACCTCCTTTGGAAGGGTGGGAGTCGCAAACGTGAGTATATATGTAGCTGTCTTTCTCTCTTGTCCGTTCTTCTTGGTGACGATACGGTAAACTTCAGTGACATGTGTAGGGGATAGCTCCTCACAGATATCCTCAATGCTCACGCAGTCGAGGTCATAACACGTGACCACTCCCTTGCAAACATTGAGGAACCTGTGGGGCTCCACCTTCACCTGTATATGAGCCGCATTGCTCAACGGTATTTCAGAAATCGCCATTATGTTTGAGGAGGGTGTGTCAGTCATAGTCTGAATCATAATGGTGCCATCCCGCAGTTTCCTTATTTGAACGTCAGATTTTGCTGCTCCATTTATCACTCTTTCGAGGATAAATGGGCTAACGCGTTTAAGATCCTCATTTTCCTGTAATCGGGACATCACCAGGAAGCGGGGCTGGGGCCTCAACACTTCCTGGATTTTTTTCAAAACAGGGCTGGACGGCCTATCCCGTTTCCGCCTCTTGTCATTAATACGGCCCTGTGAGGGGCCGGGCAGTGAGATGCCAGCAGACTTTGGCAGTACGGTGCCAGCGGACAGTAAGGTGTCAGCTGTGACAAGGGACTCAATCATGAGTGGGAGGACAACCTGCAAAAGTACTCGGATCGTAGACCCAGGGTGATCCCAGTTGGTTCTACCACATAAGGCCCTGTTAACTCTCCAGACGAGCGGCTCCATATGACGCTAGACATGACAACCTTCATATGGAGCATCGCTGGAAGAGAAGTCACCGCAGCAAGTGTATGCAGGAAAGTGCTAATTTTACGTCCGGGCCCTCATGAACGCAACCGGTCTTTTCTCAAAGTAGGGTACCCGGTTATTGTCATCCCTAAGGCCCTTCTACTAAGATATTACAACCGGCGCACTTTCACTCAGGAGCTCAAGGCAGTGGTATTCAATAAAAGCCCAAGGAAAGCCGTTTTAGATGCCAAAGTCGTCAACGGTAGGACCAAAAGTCTCTGTGCAGGACTGAACGGCAGGGGAAGGGAAGAAAGAGGTAAGGATAAAGAAAGCGAAGGGAGAAGAATGAAAAAAAAAGGAGTGAAAGGGAAGGAAGAAAAAAGGAGGTGAAAGGAAAGATTTAGGATAGGTTTTTCCTGCACGAGATACGTCCTGCACAGAAGCCTCCCCTTTTAGTCGCCTCTTACGACAAGCAGGGGTTACTGCGGGACTATTCTAAACCCCGTCCCGCTGGGGGGATTATGTATATCAACTTGTGGTTGCGATGACATTGGGGAACGTGCTAAAGAGAATAGACCAACTGATACGGAACACATGTAAGCGGTTTCTCAACTTGCACATGTCTATAACGGATGGCATTCTTTACTGTAGGAAAGTTGATGGAGGCTTGGGTCTGCCGAGGCTTGAAGAGCTTTTTCCCCGGATAACTTTGGGTGCTGGGGTTAGGTTTGTGAATTGCTCGGACCCAGTTATCAGTGCTCTAAACGGCGGGGAGATTATGGTAGCAAACTTGGCGACAATAGCTAAATGTAGGACAAAATATCCTTATGAACAGCACGACCTGTTGAGATTTAAGTATGACTGTCGACGGCGGGAGCTTAAACGGTGGGGTGACCAAACGGCCCAAGGGAGAGGGGTTAAGTCCCATATAGGGGATGCGTTTGGTAATTGCTTTTTGAGGGATCCAACTCTACTAAGACCCTGCAGGTTCACTACAGCCCTGCAACTTCGATCTAACACTGGTGGGGATAGATCCAGTCTGAATAGGGCAATCCCTAAGACAGAGCTTATTTGCAGGAAATGCAAGCAAAGCAGAGAGAACCTGGCCCACATACTAGGGCAGTGTACTTACACGAAGCCATTGAGGATTAGAAAACGACGAGATATGTACCCTGATTGAAGACAGGGTGATGAAGGGGACAGAGGCGTTAGAGATAACTAAGGAGCCGGAATTGATAAGCCAGAATGGGGGGAAGCTCAAACCGGACCTGGTCATAAATAGCCAGGGAAGGGTCCTCGTGGTCGACGTGACAGTCCGCCACGAGGATGGAGACTACCTCATGAGGGCCAGGACCGAGAAGGTGGGGAAATACTCGGTCCTGCTGCCGTTTCTGAAAGAGCAGATGGGTGTGGATATGGGCGAGGTTCTCCCTGTCATGGTTGGGACCACGGGGGTATGCCATGGTCAACAGTGGAGTGTTGAAAGCAGATTGTAGTTACCACTAGGCGTGATCTCAAGACCATTTCGCTTATAGCCCTGAGGAGTTCTATCAAAATTTACCATGCTTTCCAAGATTACGACAGGTGAACTCGTTAATCCAGCAAGCATCGTCTAATTCCTTTTTTATTTAATCGTGATTTGTCTTTTTATACTCCTCTTTACAGGGTATCTCTGTGTTATGCCAATATATTCATTATGGCTCTTTGTACTCTTTGAGTACTTTTCTTTGTCCTGTTTTCTTGTTGTTTCCGCTTAGCGGGGCCAGTATTCTTATTATGGTCTTTTAATTCCTTTATTCTACCCATATTGGGTAACCCTTATTCTTCCCTTCTTTTCTTCCTTTGAGGCGGTGCGAGTCCTGCTTTGCATTGGCAGGGCGGCGGATCGCTTATCGAATGGGCACCTCCACGTGGTCTTTAACGTAACGTGTGCTGCTTCACAGCCACGGTAAAGTCCAATCTCCTACGGGAGGCAGCTTGCTGATTCTCCCACCCATGGTGGTTCCGGCAGTGGTGGCCGGCGCTATGGGACTCGTTACAAGTAGTTGGGAGAAGTTTTGGGAATCCCAACACCTAGCTTTATCCAGAGTTATGTGGCCGGGACTCCAACGGCGGAAAATTGAGGAGGAAGTTGTCACCTTGGCGATTAGTTTTAGATTGAGTGCTTTCACCAACCTCGCTTTCAGATTTTGATGTAGGGAATACATGTTATTTTAAAATCAAATAAAGATCCCAGGATCCTTACGGTCTCTGAGACTGCTAAAACAACGTGGTTTATTAAAACATTGGCGGCTGGCTGTATGCCACGTAATCTATGGAAGTGGACGACCACTGTCTTGGCTGCGGAGAAGCTAAATACACTACACGGTGCCCACGTCCATAGATTGTTGACAGAGTTGAATTTGCCGTTCAGCCTTGTAGAAATTCGACGATCTGCAATAAATTAATGGGCTGGACAACCTGACCCGTTTCCACCTCTTATCGATATTACGACCCTTTGAGGAGCCAGGCAGTAAGGTGTCAGCTTTGACAATAGTAGTATTTGGGGACAATTTGCACAGTACTCGGATCGTAGACCCAGGGTGATTCCAGATGTACTATCACATGAGGCCCTGTTAACTCTCCAGACGAGAGGTCATCTCAGTAAGTGGGTGCAGGAAAGTGCCAATTTTACGTCCGAACTCTCATGAACGCAACCGATCTTTTCTCAAAGTAGGGAACCCGGTTATTGTCATCCCTAAGCCCTTTCTACTAAGATATTATAACCGGCGCATTTTCATTAGGGGCTCAAAAGCAGTGGTATCCAATAATAATCAGAGGAAAGCCGTGTTCACTGCTAAGATCGTCAACGGAGGGGTCAAAAGTTTCTGTGCATGACTGAACGGAAGGGAGGAGAGAGGGGAAGGGAGGAGAGAGGGGAAGGGAGGAGAGAGGGGAAGGGAGGAGAAAGGGGAAGGGAGAAGGAGATAGATTAAGGGACAAGAAAGGAGAGGGAAAGGGAGAAGGAAGGAGGGGGTAAGGAAGGATGGAGAGGGGAAGTAAGAAGGATAGAGAAAGGAAGGAAGAAGGGAAGGAAAAAGAGAGGAAGGAAGGTGAGGGGAAGGAAGAAGGAAGGAGAAGGGAAGGGAGAAGGGAAGGGATAAGAGAAGGGAGAAGGAAGGAGAGGGGAAGGGAGAAGGAAGGAGAGTGAGAAGGAAGGAAATGGAAAGGAAATGAGGAGAAAGGAGTGATAAGGGGAAGGAAGGATAAAGGAGTGATAAGGGGAAGGGAGGAGGAAGGCGTGAGAAGAGGAAGAGAGGAGGAAGGCGTGAGAAGAGGAAGAGAGGAGGAAGGCGTGAGAAGGGGAAGAGAGGAGGAAGGCGTGAGAAGGGGAAGAGACGAGGAAGGCGTGAGAAGGGGAAGAGAGGAAGAAGGCGTGAGAAGGGGAAGAGAGGAGGAAGGCTAGGGAAGGGGAAGAGAGGAGGAAGGCGTGAGAAGGGGAAGAGAGGAGGAAGGCGTGAGAAGGGGAAGAGAGGAGGAAGGCGTGAGAAGGGGAAGGGAGGAGGAAGGCGTGAGAAGGGGAAGGGAGGAGGAAGGCGTGAGAAGGGGAAGGGAGGAGGAAGGCGTGAGAAGGGGAAGGGAGGAGGAAGGCGTGAGAAGGGGAAGGGAGGAGGATGGCGTGAGAAGGGGAAGGGAGGAGGATGGCGTGAGAAGGGGAAGGGAGGAGGATGGCGTGAGAAGGGGAAGGGAGGAGGAAGTAGAGAGAAGAGGAAGGGATGAAGAAGTAGAGAGAAGGGGAAAGGAGGAGGAGGTAGAGAGAAGGGAAAGGAGGAGGAAGTAGAGAAAAGGTGAAGGGAGGAGGAAGTAGAGAAAAGGTGAAGGGAGGAGGAAGCAGTGAGAAGGGGAAGGGAGGAGGAAGCAGTGAGAAGGGGAAGGGAGGAGGAAGCAGTGAGAAGGGGAAGGGAGGAGGAAGCAGTGAGAAGGGGAAGGTAGGAGGAAAGTAGAGAGAAGGGGAAGGAAGGAGGAAGTAGAGAGAAGGGGAAGGGAGGAGGAAGTAGAGAGAAGGGAGGAGGAAGTAGAGAGAAGAAGAAGGGAGGAGGAAGTAGAGAGAAGGGGAAGGATTATTATTATTATTATTATTATTATTGGGGTTTAAAGGCCCATCGACACATTGAGATCATTAGGGCCTTGAACGATATTAAAAATATAGTAAAATCCCCATAGGGGAGACAATAATTCACCTGCAGAATATACAGGTGAATACACAATATACAATCAAACAATAAAATATATTAATATAATATAATAGTTAGCAATAAGTAAAATACCCATTTGAGACACTCCATAGGAGCGCTCAAATGGGCAATTAGATTAAAAGAAGTGATACACCTTCTAAAATAAAACCACAGGTGTATAAACTACGTTAAAATTACAAAACAAACATATTAAAATATGACACATTAAAAATTATAAAACGTGTTAAAATAATACGTTAAAAAGACAGAACAAACATATTAATATGTACTAAAATGTTAAAAAGTTCTCAATATGAGATAAATCCAGATGAGTCACTTTATAAAAGTGACTCAAATGGCATTAAAAAGATCCGCCTGGCGTATAAAACGGAGTAAACATATAACTCCTTCCGCGCTATCGCGTAGTAAAAAACGTAGGTCACCTTTAAAATCAAGAGCCAGGCGGATAGGGGCATATTTACGACACTCCAGCAAAATGTGGTACACACTAAGGGGAGCATCGCAAAGATCACACACTGGAGGTGGGTCCCCTCTTAATAAAAATCCGTGGGTTAAAAATGTATGCCCGACGCGGAGTCTCGTCACGATGACCTCCTCTCTTCTAGACTTTCGTATAGAAGAGGGCCATCGCGACACACCGTCCCTGATGGACCGCAGCTTGTTCTGAGCAGGGGTCGAAACCCACTGCTCGTGCCAGGTGCGTAAGACCCCACGCCGAACATAACCCTTCAGGTCTAAAAACATGACACCTAAACTCGCCTCAGGAGGGAGATGAACCGCCTCCTTGGCTGCCTGGTCCGCCAGTTCATTTCCTGAAAGACCAGCGTGACCAGGAATCCAGCAAAAGGTGAGCCGGGTGCCTAGTGAATCAATTTTTAAAATTTGCTCATGTATCATCTGCACGAGGGGATTCCAGGAGTAGAGAGTGGACAATGCCAACAGAGCACTCATGGAATCCGTGCAGATGAGCACAGAACGGTGACACTTACGATAAATAAAACATAAAGATTTAAAAATGGCGTATAATTCAGCCGTAAAAACACTGGATACACTAGGTAAACCAAACTTAAAATGGTTTCCCTCCACAACAAATGCGCATCCCACGGAGGCCCCACACTTGGAGCCATCTGTATAAATGCGCTTATAGCCTGAAAGCGAGTGGAGAGGAGCTCATAAAAGGTCCTCTCATAGATAATCGGTGGGGTGGTCGCTTTAGGGAACTTGGCAAGATCAAAATGGCATTGAGGTAGGCGTATCTTCCAGGGAGAAACTCGACCTGGGGATGTGGGAATAGCCTTTGGCAGGACTATCCCACACGTGTCGAAAACCGATAGCATCCGGATCCCGACCGGCCTTGTACTACGCCATTTGGTTTCATACAAGACACGGTTAGGGGGATGAAACACAGGACGGTAGGTCACATGCTCCGGCATGCAGTGTAGTTTCGACACGTAAGATGCCAGAAGATAGGACCGCCGGTAAGAGAGAGGGGGCTCACCGGCGTCGGCACAGATGCTGACGACTGGACTGGTACGAAAAGCACCAGTAGCCAGTCGTATGCCAGCATGGTGGACACTATCCAGCATCTTTAACGCTGAGGGTCTCGCCGATCCATAAACGAAACTGCCGTAGTCTAGTTTAGATCTTACCAAGGCCCTATACAGGCGCATCAAGGTTTCCCTATCAGCACCCCAGGACCGACCGCTAACCACTTTGAGCAGGTTTAGTGCTTTTATACACCTCGCTTATAGGTATTTGATGTGGGGGATCCAAGATAATTTAAAATCAAATAAAAGTCCCAGAAACCTTACGGTCTCTGAGACTGGTAAAACAACGTGGTTCATTAAAATACTGGGGGCTTGTTGTATTCCGCGTAACCTGTGGAAGTGGACGACCGTCGTCTTGGCTTCAGAGAAGCGAAAGCCATTTCGCGATGCCCACGACCACAGATTGTTTACAGAGAGTTGTATCTGCCGTTCAGCCCTGTGGAGATTTGACGAACTGCAATAAATTGCGTAGTCATCCACAAAAAGGCATGAACGGACAGGTAGCCGCACGTTGTCCACAATGCCATTTATTGCGATGGCGAACAACGTACAGCTCAGAGTACTACCCTGAGGCACCCCATTTTCTTGAATAAAATCATCGGATAAGGTGTTGTTTAACCTTACCCGGAAGTGTCTATCTGACATAAAATTAGATATAAAAACAGGGAGGTTCCCTCGGAACCCCCAATTAAAAAGGGTTTTTAAAATGCCGTACCGCCATGTGGTATCGTACGCTTTCTCCAAATCAAAGAAAACTGCCAAAAGATGATGTTTGTGGAGAAAGGCGTCACGAACCGCCGTCTCGAGACGGGCGAGATGATCCATCGTAGATCGGTTACGGCGAAAACCACATTTAATATTTGATAGTAGATGGGGGGATTCTAAATACCATATTAATCGTTTATCATTTTTTCCAATATTTTGCATACACAACTAGTTAAGGCTATCGGTCTATAACTAGTTGGATCTAATTTATCTTTGCCACTTTTATGTATTGGTATAACGGTTGCTTGCCTGCATAGTGATGGGAATTGATGAGATCCCCAAACACTATTATAAAGGTCCAAGAGATATGTCTGTCCAGCAGGAGGTAGCTGGCACAACATATCGTAGTGGATGTCGTATGGACCTGAAGCTGTGTTGCCCGCCTGAGACAGGGCATAGGTCAATTCATCCATTGTAAAGGGGGAGTTGTAATCCTCCCCCCGACTATGACCAAAGTCAATAGAATGGCGCTCTATGTTCCGCTTAAGCGCTGCAAACTCATCAGAGTAGCTTGCAGTGCTAGAAATAGCGGTGAACATAGAGCCCAATACATTGACGACCTCCACAGGGGAGGAGACAAGCGAACCGTTTGACATGAGGGCAGGTATATTATTACTGGAATTTTTGCTACTACGTAATTTACGAATATTGTCCCAAACCTTAGTTGTGGGAGTGGAAATAGTAAGGGTGGAAATAAATTGTCTCCAAGACTCTCTTCTGCTTTCACGAATGATACGGCGAGCTCGAGCACGTAGAATCCGGAAAGACTCCAGATTCTCTAAAGTAGGACGTCGATGGAAGAGACGTAGGGCCCTTCGACGGTCATAAATAGCCAACCGACACTCCTCGTTCCACCAGGGAACAGGTCGGTGGCGCGGATGTGGCGAGGATTTAGGGATGGATTCCCTCGCCGCCATGATGACCGTCGAAGTAAAATGGTCTATATTCACATCGACGTCAAGAGAAAGGGGTTGATCAAATACGGCGAGCTCGCGAAATTTATCCCAGTCAGCACGTTTAAGAACCCAGTGTGGTGCCCGTGCTATACCGGGAGGATCGTGAAGTGGCGAAAGCAGAATGGGAAAGTGATCGCTGCCACATAGATCCGAGTGAACCTCCCAAAGGAAGTGAGCAGCGATCCCGGGGCTACATAAAGTTAGGTCGATGGCAGAGGATACACCATTGAAGGTGGAGAAGTGTGTCTGGGTCCCGGTGTTCATTAACACCAGGTTTCCCGAGACAAGAATATCCTCTACCATCCTCCCACGGGCGTCTGTAAAATTGGACCCCCACACCAGATTATGTGCGTTAAAGTCCCCCAAAATGATATAGGGGCCGGAAGTTGTATAAAGAGGGCCTCTAGGCTCCTCTTTGAAACACGTTCACCTGGTGGGAGGTAGATGCAGCATACGGTCACTTCGATAGGAAGAGAGACTCTGACAGCAATCACTTGGAGATCAGATACAATATTTATTGATTTATGATAGATACTGCTACGTGCAAGTATAGCCACACCTCCGCTAGCTCGATCAAATAATGGCTTGTCGGTACGATATACATCGTACCCACTAAGCCTCGGGCTATCAGTTGGGCGGAAGTGGGTCTCCTGCAAACACAAGATGTAAGGATGCAGGGAAGAAATTATTTGTTTAATTTCCTCTACACGAGCAAAGAAACCCCTACAATTCCATTGTAGTAGCGACATTAAATACAAATATAAATTTATTCATCCACACAATCCATATCACTATCTCTTAAAACTAAAAATTGGTTAAGGACCTTTATAGGTCCTCTGGCCTTGCCAAGTCTCTCCTGGACCTCTCGTTTCAAGAGAGGCTTTTGTTTCTCCAGAAGAGATTTGGGGGTTGATACTGAGCGCGAAGGCTTCGTTACAGCCTTCGACGCTTTTTTGTGATTATTGTTATTATCGGCGACATCTCGCTGGACCTTTCTCCAGGCACCAGCAGGACTCGCCTTTGCGGCCTCACCCGTTCTGCCATCCACTCTAACCTCCGGTGACCCAGAGACCAGAGTGGACGAACCAACAACGGCCGCAAGTTCTTTTGTTTCCCGAGGTGGGCTTGGGAGAGGTCCCCGAGGCGGGCTCGGGAGAGGTCCCCGAGGCGGGCTCGGGAGAGGTCCCCGAGGCGGGCTCGGGAGAGGTCCCCGAGGCGGGCTCGGGAGAGGTCCCAGAAGCGGGCTCGGGAGAGGTCCCCGAGGCGGGCTCGGGAGAGGTCCCCGAGGCGGGCTCGGGAGAGGTCCCCGAGGCGGGCTCGGGAGAGGTCCCCGAGGCGGGCTCGGGAGAGGTCCCCGAGGCGGGCTCGGGAGAGGTCCCCTAGGCGGGCTCGGGGGAGGTACCCGAGGAGGGCTCCTCGGGGGTACAGTTGGGGGAGACGAACTTTGTCTAGGTTTCGCCTCTCCAAGTAATTTAGGCGCAACCTTAGTTGGCACGTTAACATTAAGGATGTCTCGAGTAGAGACCAATGGCACAGGTCGCGTGGACGTCTTTGCGAGGTTAACTGCGCAGTGACAGTTGGGGCAATTAATGTTCTGGCTTACAATTTGGCTGTAGGAGGTTTGAAATACCGGAGCCTGACTAGATGCGTATTCCTTACGTACCTGGGCATATGAGATCTTCTTTTCAGTTTGTATCTCCAGGAATTTTTTCTCTACCTTCCATTTCGGACAGGCCCGAGACCAGGCAGAATGCGGACCATTGCAGTTGACGCAGTACTTAGGAGACTCACATGGTGTTTCGTGAGCCACCTGTCCACAACCCGCACAGTTTGGCTTGCCACTGCATCGCAGCTTCGTATGCCCAAAATTCTGGCACTGAAAACAGCGCCGGGGGTTAGGGACATACGGCCGGACCCTGAGCACTTGGAAACCTGCTCCGACCTCCTTTGGAAGGGTAGGAGTCGCAAAAGTAAGGATATACGTGTCAGTTTTTTTCTCTTGGCCGTTCTTTTTTGTGACAATGCGGTACACTTCGGTGACGTGCTGAGGGGAAAGTTCCGCACAGATATCCTCAATGCTCACGCAGTTGAGGTCATAGCAAATGACCACTCCCTTGCAAACATTGAGGAACCTGTGAGGCTCCACCTTCACCGGTATATGAGACGTATTGCTCAACGGTATTTCATAGATCGCCATTATGTTGGAAGACTGTATGTCAGTCGTGGTCTGAATCATTATGGTGCCATCACGCAGTTTCCTAATTGAGACGTCTGATTTCGCTGCTCCATTTATCACTCTTTCGAGGATAAATGGGCTAACACGTTTCAGGTCTTCACTGGCTTCTACACGAGACATTACCAGGAAGCGGGGCTGGGGCCTCACCCCTTCCTGGGATATTTCCACTAAAGGGCTGGACGGCCTTACCCGTTTCCGCCTCATATCTATATTACGGCCCTGTGAGGGGCCGGGCAGTGAGTTGCTAGCATAGTTTGGCAGTACGGTGCCAGCGTCGACCATATTTTCGGCCATGCCGTATTTAGGGACAACCTAAACAGTACTCGGATCGTAGACCCAGGGTGATCCATGTTGGTACTACCACATATGGCCCTGTTAACTGTCCCGACGAGAGGCCCCATACGACGCTAGACATGACAACCTTCGCATAAGGCATCGCCGAGAGAGAGGTCATCGCAGCAAGTGGGTGTAGGAAAGTGCCAATTTTACGTCCGGGCCCTCGTGAACGCAACCGGTCTTTTCTCAAAGTAGGGTACCCGGTTATTGTCATCCCTAGGCCCTTCTACTATGATATTACAACCGGCGCACTTTCACTCAGGAGCTCAAAGCAGTGGTATCCAAAATCGTCCAAGGAAAGCCATGTTAGATGCCAAGGTCGTCAACGGTGGGAACAAAAGTCTCTGCTCAGGGCTGAACGGCAGGGGAAGAAAAGAAAGAGGTAAGGAGAGAGAAAGAAAAGGGAGAAGAATGAAAAAAAAGGTGAAAGGGAAGGAAGAAAAAAGGAGGTGAAAGGAAAGATTTAGGATAGGTTTTCCTGCACGAGATACGTCCTGCACAGAAGCCTCCCCTTTTAGTCGCCTCTTACGACAAACAGGGGTTACTGCGGGACTATTCTAAACCCCATCCCGCACGGGGGGACAAACATATGTAACGGGCTAATCGGGCTTAGCCCCATTCAATTATAAGATACGAGTGTTTGTTAGTACAAGCAAGTCGTTAAGAGTTAATAAAGGACAATCTTGTGTTAAATGCTACGCCCATAACGTATGTTTATTTGTTTACATACAAACTTATCCAACCTTGGCTGCAAGCGGAATGCCCCACTGGAATAAACAACACATGAGAAATGACCGACCGCTTCCGCAAGGGAGAGCTCCGCGTTCAACAACGAATACGAGGCAACTGAAAGCAACATGAACGCTGTTGGCCTGTTCAACTCGGGGTTATGGAAAATTATGGAAGCTTCCCCCTCCACTCCAGTCTGACCACTCCACCACGTGAAGTCTTCTTGCTATATATTCGCTGGCCCGCTTGGAAGAAAAACACAGAACACGCTGGGACCGAACCGGCACCGTTGTCTTGCAACACGCTCTTATCGATTCCAGTAAATAAACATTTCAACGTGCACATACAGCTTGGGGAATGGATCCTCTAAATAGGAGGAAGCCGCTATAGCAGCGATACTTCATGGCAGGATGAATACCATCAGTCCAAAGGCTAAGATTAGAATAAGTCAACAACAAGACAGGTTTTTTTAATTAGGACAAATTGTTAGTTAGGAATAGGAAATATTCATGGTCTGTCTTGGAGCGTTATAAGTATGCTTTGTTAGTTTAGTTTATTCAGAGTTATGTCTTCTCTTTCTAGAGAACAAATTGTAAATAATATTCGGAGTTATGTCTTCTCTTTCTAGAGAACAAGTTGTAAATAGTATTCAGAGTTATGTCTTCTCCATCTAGATAACAAGTTGTAAATAGTATTCAGAGTTATGTCTTCTCTTTCTAGAGAACAAATTGTAAATAATATTCGGAGTTATGTCTTCTCTTTCTAGAGAACAAGTTGTAAATAGTATTCAGAGTTATGTCTTCTCCCTCTAGAGAACAAGTTGTAAATAGTATTCAGAGTTATGTCATCTTTTTCTAGATAGTATTCAGAGTTAGGTCTACTTGCTCTAGAGAACAAGCTGTAAACAGTATTTGTTTAATTCCGCGCTTCTCGCGTTTCCGTGACTGAGCCGCTTGGGCCAGCCACTAGACATTACGTTGATAATTACGACACACACTATGTGTCCATTTATGTAACAAAGAGGTAGCTTGCCCGGGAAAGCGACAGTCCAAGTTAAATGGAGGCCCAGGTTTTATACCAAGTTAGGTTTATTGATGAATCACAAAAACTTGTGTTTGGTAGTTGACCTGTAGGCCGCTCTTGCTGCTCAAGATTGGCCCGTGATTTGTGTTTCAATAGTTGCCTTGCTCCTCTTGGGGGCATACAACTCTTCAGTCGCTTCTGCCCCTCAGGCTCGACTGGAGTTGTCACTGAGTACTTGATCATGTACAATGAGGTCGATCGCCCTCTAGGTTCCAAAATAGTGGCACGCGTTATCGACCGGGCATGGCCCGTAGTATTTGAGGTATTTATGAATTGTTCGTACCTCTTTGGAGGTGTTTTGTACTGTACTCAAGGTCCTCTCATGTAACTGTACTGAAGCTTGCCCAATATAAGCAATTATTGTGCTTTCACAGCCGAAGTTCATTCATGGTAGAACTACTAGTAACGTAACTCAATTGTCCGAGTTATTTCTTCTGGCGAATCACGCCTCACGCCGGCTGGCTTTGGCAACGCTACCTCCTACTGTATTTACTTATTATACATTGTTCTTAAGGAGATTACGTGCAAAATATTGTCTATGTCTTTTGAACTATTAAATTGCATTTACCTTTAATCACCTCTTTCTTTCATTTAATTCATATATGTTATTATTTACCCTATTTAAAATGTGCACCCCCGGTAGAGGTGGTGCACATACAAAAAACCCGAACGATACATAGGGCAAAATACTCTCTGGAGAGGACGCCGTCACGCCATCGTCCCTAGAGAGTGGCACCACAAACCCAACATGCCTACCGATATCCAAAACGTAGAATAGCCTTCTACTCATCAAGCTCGTCCAACACCAAAACTTCTAGTGTTCCAGACCTAAACACCGAGATGCCCCGTTAACAGCAACAGGCCGACAAAGATCCGAACCTAAATAACATATTAGCAGTCCTGCACGATATCCATACCTCATCCACTTGAAGCCAGTTCTGCACACGAAATTCTCCCCACACCGGCAGCCTGGGCTTCACTAGCAATCGACCCAATACTGTTACTGGACGTCGATGAAACCACAACATTGCGACTTTGTTGCCCTTGAAAGCAAGGTACGCGGATATTCCAGTCAGCAGGGAACAGACATCAAACAGCACACCTGATGAACCTGGCCTCCAGATATTACACTTTACCTGGAGATGTCAAAGGCATGGTCATACACCGGATCACACCCTACTTTACATATAGCCCTCACTAGAGGGTGGCCCATCGCCGCAGCGGGGGATGCATCTGGTGACCCAAGCATATATCGACCGGGGTTAATCCCGCCAACACGGATACCGCAACCCACAAAAGTTTAAAGATATCGTTCACGACCTCCACCGTTCACCCCTGCCAGAAGACGTAGTCGGAGTCGCGGGAGCAGAAAATAAGAAGCTGGACCAAGAAACACGCGAAGAAAACATTTCCACACTTGTTATTGTAATTGACCACGTATAAATATGTATCTAATTAATGAGGTAATAAAGGCCTTCCCTTCTCTCCCCTGGCTGTCCTTCCAGACCTTCCATCCTCCACTTCCGCCGCAGTGGCAACTATACAAGCGAGAGGGTGCAGGGCCAGGGATCGCAGTCAGTCGCGAGGGAAACCAACACTATATTTCGAAAAACCCTGTCAAAAAAGAATTCATCAGAGACATATTTTGAACACTGAAAAAATGTTTTGTCTACTATTGCAAGTGCACTAGCGAATCCACCTCATACGCCCCCCCCCCCCCCCCCCCCAATCCTCACAACGACTGAAAGCCTAGCTGAGTATATATCGTCTATCATTGACCCAAAGTCGAATAAGTGACTCCGAATCGAAACAACCCACAAAATAATGACCACTCTAATGGAGGCCCAACTTAAAGATTTAAAACCAAATTATAATTATTCCAAGACAGCGTTTTTATCTGTAGTTCGCAAGCTCCCTTATGGTTCGCAAAATCTTACAAGGGGTTAGTCAAAATATTTCTGTAATGGCGGAGTTTTTCAGACTTTGTGAGGAAATGAGAATCATTAACAACTATTTATTGTCTCACACTGAAGTCAGGTAATTATCTCGAGGTAGAACTCTTACACGATTGTTTGAACTTGAACACTAAGTTTTCATTTTTCTTCCCAACCATTCATTTCACAAAGAAAAGTGCATGCCAGATTAAATGTGTCTCCAGGCTTTGGTCTATTTGGGAGACATTTTATCAAAAATGAACAGCAATCCTATCTATTCAAGGGTCGAATACTAACCTTTTTACTGTGCAAGACCGTATAGAATGGTTCATAGAAAAAATGGGAAAAGTGTTTAATTAGCAGTAAAATGGAGTGCTTTGATACCCTTCCCGACTTTATGGTAGAAAATCAGCTTTCTTTAAGCGAAAATGTTAAGAACATGCTTATATAGCACTTGAATAGACTTGGAAAAATCTTCAGAAAATATTTCCCAGCCATGTCTAATAATAACAATTGGATTCACAAACCACTGTAAGAGAGAGCAGTTTTGGAATCCTCCACATTAAGCGTGAGTGAAAAAAAAAAAGTAGCTCCTTGAAATTTCCACTGATTTTGAACCAAAGAAAAGCTATAAATCTTTAAACAATAATAATAATAATAATAATTAATGACAGAGGCCCATCGACACAAAGAGGTCATTAGGGCCTTGACATTTAAAAATACAGTAAAATCCCGATGGGGGAAGAAATATGGATAATACACCCATGTTTTAAGTGATACACCTGCTAATAAAAAACCACAGGTGTATGCACTAAATTAAAAATACAGAACACACATTTTAAAATATAAAATGATAAAAACAAATAAAAGACATGTTAAAGAATACTAAAAGACGTATTAAAAAGACAAAACAACATATTAAAGTACACTAAAAATGTTAAAAATACTCTCAATATCAGAAAAAATCCAAATGAGCCACTTTATAAAAGTGACTCAGATGGCATTAAAAAGATCCGTCTGGCGTATAAAACGGAGTATCGAGTAGTAAAAAACGTAGGTCACTTTTAAAATCAAGAGCCAGGCGGATAGGGACATATTTACGACACTCCACCAAAACGTGATACACACTAAAGGGAGCATCGCAAAACTCAAACACTGGAGGTGGATCCCCTCTCAATAAAAATCCATGGGTCAACGATGTGTGTCCGACACGGAGCCTTGTCACGATGACCTCCTCTCTTCTAGACTTTCGTATAGAAGAGGGCCACCGCGATACACCGTCCCTTATGGACCTCAGCTTGTTCTGAGCAGGGGTCGAAACCCACTGCTCGTGCCAGGTGCCCACGCCGAACATAACACTTTAGATCTAAAAACATGACTAAGTCGGAAGGTGGAGAGAGGAGGGGCAACAATGGCAAGAAGTAAGAAAACCCCACCGAGTCAAGACAACATAACTGCATTCTATCGCGAAGCCGGACTAATCCCGCCATGGGTTCCAGAAGACTGGTTACCCGAAGAAGATGGAGCATCAGAACTACAAGAAATCACGAACGAAGACTTGGAATTTCTGGAAAACATCGACTTCAGAGATTGGCAGGACCTGGCCCCAGTACAGCAAGACATCTGGGACGGCCTCAACTTACGCATTGACCAAAGCTTTGCTGATAGTGAGGAAGATCCGACACCTACGGCACCCTCCAAGACTGACATATGGGAAAAAGCCTTACCCAACATCGGAACCATTCGACAATGGTACGAAGAAGCAGCTACCGCGCTGAGGATAGAGAACCCACAGGCGGGAACACTCGAGGACCTAATACGAGAGCTGGATATAGAAATGATCGAAGATCACCACCACTCAGCCGACCCAGGCCGCTGCGAAAAGACCACCAGTTATACGGGACTCAGCATCAGAAGACACAATCGGCAATGAAGACGAAGAGGCGACCGACACAGGCACGGATGATGAAAACACGGAAGGAACCTCGCCCTTCCCGGCCATGAGTAAGGCATTCACCAGACTATGGGAAGAAGAAGGGACAGAAGCATCAGCATACAAGATTGCAGATACAGGAGTCCATCGGTCCCACGCATCAAGCCTATCAAATGGAACAGGAAATAGAGGTTCGCCAGCATCGACCAAGGCGCGGTGCTAACCAGACCCAGGAACGCCCCGCACGTCTTCACCAAAACAAAAAGCTCGGAGCAAATGGATACCATCGTAAAAGACTGGTTGGAAACAGGACTACTAGAAAAACGAAATGACGTCTGCGACGCATTCCCGCTATTTCTCATCCCAAAAGGAAACGAAGAAATTAGAATCATACACAACATTGAAGCCTGGACTGAGTACATCCATACTTCACACTTCTCCCTGCAGACAGCGGGAATCACGATCTTCAAGATACCAAGAGACGCGTTCCTGTGGAAAGTGGACCTGAGAGCAGGATTCTACCAAGTGCCGATTTCCGACGGATCACGAAGACACCTAGGAGTATACTACCAAGGACTGAAGATGGCAGTAACGAGGTTACCGATGGGGCACAGCCTGTCCCCAAGTATACTACAAAGAATCAGCACAGAAGCCATAGAAGCCATCAAGGAAGTATCACCAGGCACGGAGGGGGTAGCGTACTTCAACGACTACCTCTTTTACAACGAAAAACCGGAAGAACTTACAAGAATACCAGCTCTTCTGCAGCAGCTCGGGCTTACCATAAACCAGGAGAAGTTGTCAACCGAACCATCAAGACAGCTTACCTACCTAGGCTTCAACATTGACACTTCAGACTCATCCCTCAAACTGACCGACACAGCAAGGGAAAGAGCAGCCACCCTACTCCGCCACCTGCCCGCAGCCTCGGAGAAAGAAGCCCAGCGCATCGCCGGCTACTTTTCATGGTTAGGGTATAACCTTAAGTGGCCGGCATACGCCTAGGCGAGGATATATAGGAAACTACCAGCCATAGCCCAGAAACTACTCGCCCTGCCGAGATGGACAAACTGTAGCTGGGACAGACCTGCACCGGAAGAAGTAGTCACGATCTTCTCAGACGCTACTCCATGGTCAGTGGCGGCACATAACCCAACAGTCAACGCCGCGCTGGTCCAGCGCCTGGAGCACCCGGCAGAGATAAGCGAAGCAGAAATGGTGGCGGCCCTACTCGCGTTACACTGGGAAAAGCAAGAAAGAAATCCCAGAGGCATCAGAATCGGCGTGTACAACACATCGACGAACTACAACCTACCATCAGGCAAAGGCCTGCTGTTAAACAAAGCGGAGCTAAGGTGCCTACACCTATACGTGACCAACAAACTCCAAAAGACACCATGGGACGCGTTCTGGATATCCTCGGAGACCAACCCGACCGATCACCCATCGCGCCAGATCCTGGAACAGCTGCTAAGAGAGGAAGGACCAACTGCGGCGAGATTCAACCCACGGACCTCTTCTCAATGCTGTATATATAAATGTATATTAACATTGTACTGTATAAACATGTATTATATATAAATAAATAAAGGCACACTGCCGCCACCTCCGTCCCTCCCGGGACCTTCCACTCAATTCCGCAACTCATCGAGAGTATAAAAGCGGCGGAGTGGCAGGCCTCGGGACTCAGTCGGAAGGTGGTCCACAATGCCATTTATTGCGATGGCGAACAACGTAAAGCTTAAAATACTGCCCTGAGGCACCCAGTTTTCTTGAATAAAATCATCGGATAAGGTGTTGTTTAAACTTACCCGGAAGTGTCTATTTGACCAAAAAATTAGCTATAAAAATAGGGAAGTGCCCCCGGAACCCAAAATTAAAAAGTGTTTTCAAAATGCCATACCACCATGTGGTATCGTACGCCTTCTCCAAATAAAAGAAAACTACCAAAAGAAGCTGTTTATGGAGAAAAGTGTCACAAACCGCCGTCTCGAGACGGACGTGATGATCCACCGTGGATCGATTACGGCGAAAACCACATTGAATATTTGATAGTAGTTTGCGGGATTCTAAATACCATATTAATCGTTTATTTATCATTTTTTTCCCAATATTTTGCATACACAGCTAGTTAAGGTTATCGGTCTATAACTAGTTGTTTCTACATTTATCCTTGCCACTTTTATGTATTGGTATAACGGTTGCTTGCCTCCATAGTGATGGGAATTGATGAGATCCCCAAACACTATTGTAAAGGTCCAACAGATATGCCCGTCCACCAGGGAGTAACTGGCGCAACATATCGTAATTAATGTCGTCGGGGCCGGAAGCTGTGCTATCCGCCTGGTATAAAGCATACGTCAGTTCATCTACAGTAAAGGGGGAGTTATAATCCTCTCCCCGGCTCTGACTAAAGTCAATAGAATGGCGCTCTATGTTCCGCTTATGCGCTGCAAACTCATTAGAGTAGCTTGCAGTGCTAGAAATAGCGGTGAACATGGAGCCCAATACATTGACGACCTCCACAGGGGAGGAGACAAGCGAACCATTTGACATAAGGGCAGGTATATTATTTATGGTATTTTTGCTACTACGTATTTTACTAATATTATCCCAAACCTTAGTTGTGGGAGTGTAAATAGTAAGGGTAGAAATAAACTGCCTCCAAGACTCTCTTCTGCTTTCACGAATGATACGGCGAGCTCGAGCACGTAGAATACGAAATTACTCCAGATTATCTTTAGTGGGACGTCGATGGAAGAGATGTAGAGCCCTTCGACGGTCAGAGATAGCCAACCTACACACCTCGTTCCACCAGGGAACAGGGCGGTGGCCCGGATTTGGGGATGGAAGCCCTCGCCCCCGCGATGACAGTCGAAGTAAAATTGCACACCTTAACATCGACGTCAGGAGAATGGGGTTCACCAAATACGGCAAGCTCGCGGAATTTATTCCAGTTATCAAGTTTATGCACCCATTGGGGTAACTGTGCTGTACTAAGAGGATCTTTAAGTGGTGAAAGCAGAATGGGAGAATGATCGCTGCCACATAGGTCCGAGTGAATCTCCCAAAGAAAGTAATCAGCGATCCCGGGGCTACATTAAGTTAGGTCGATGGCTGAGGATACACCATTAAAGGTGGAGAAGTGTGTCTGGGTCCCGGTGTTCATAAACACCAGGTTTCCCGAGACAAGAACATCCTCTACTTCCTCCCATGGGCGTCTGTATAATTAGACCCCCACACCAGGTTATGTGCGTTAAGATCCCCCAAGATGATGTAGGGGGCGGGAAGTTGTATAAAGAGGGCTTATAGGTTCCTCTTTGAAACATGTTCACCTGGTGGGAGGTAGATGCAGCATACTGTCACTTCCATAGAAAGGGAGATTCAGACAGCGATTACTTGGAGATCAGACACGATATTAATATGCTTATGGTATAAATTGCTTCATGCGAGTATAGCTACACCTCCGCTAGCCCGATCAAAGAATGATTTGTCGGTACGATGTACATCGTACCAACAAAGAATCGGGCTGACAGTTGGCCGGAAGTGTGTTTCCTTCAAACATAAGATGGAAGTGTGTTTCCTTCAAACATAAGATGGAAGGATACAGGGAAGAAATTAGTAGTTTAATTTCCTCTACACGAGCATAAAAACCCCCCTACAATTCCATTGTAGTAGCGACTATAAATATAAATTTATTCATCCACGCAATCCATGGCACTATCTTTTAAAAATAAATATTGGTTAAGGACCTTTTTAGGTTCTCTGGCCTTGCCAAGTCTCTCCTGGACTTCTCGTTTAAATAGAGGTTTTTGTTTCTCCAGAAGAGACTTGGGGGTTGATTCTGTTCGCGAAGGCTTTGTTACAGTCTTTGAAGCTTTTTTTACACTATTAATGTCGGCGATATCTCGCTGGACCATTCTCGAGGCTACCAGATGGATTCACCTTTGCGGCCTCGCCCGTTCTGCCACCCACTCTAACCTCCGGTGACCCAGAGATCAGAGCGGACGAACCAACAACGTTCGCAAGTTCTTTTATTTCGCGAGGGGGCAAGGGGGTGAATCCCTAGGTGGGCTCGGGGGAGGTCCCCGGGGAGGGATCGTCGGTGGTACAAGTGGGGGAGTCGACCTTTGTTTAGATTTCGCCTCTCCAAGTAATTTAGGCGCAACCTTAGTTGGCGCGTTAACATTAAGAATGTCTCTAGTAGAGACCAATGGCACAGGTCTCGTAGACGTCTTTGCGAGATTAACTGCGCAATGACAGTTGGGGCAGTTGATGTTCTGACTGACAATTTGACTATAGGAGGTTTGAAATACCGGAGCCTGACTAGATGCGTATTCCTTACGTGCCTGGGCATATGAGATCTTCTTTTCAGTTTGTATCTCCAGGAATTTTTTCTCTAACTTCCATTTCTGACAGGCCCGAGAACAGGCGGAATGCGGACCCTTGCAGTTGACTAAGTACTTAGGAGACTTAAATTGTGTCTCGTGAGCCTCCTGTCCACAATCCGCACACGTTGGCTTGTTTTCCTCTATTCGAGACATTACCAGGAAGCGGGGCTGGGGCCTCACCAATGCATGGACTTTTTCCATTAAAGGGCTGGACGGCCTTACCCGTTTCCACCTCTTATCAATATTACGGCCCTTGAGGGGCCGGGTAGTGAGGTGCCAGCAGAATTTAGCAGTACGGTGCCAGCGGTGACAAGGTTATCAGCCATGCCGTATTTGGGGACAATCTACACAGTACTCGGATCGTAGACCAAGGGTGCTCCAAGTTGGTTCTACCACATGAGGCCCTGTTAACCCTCCTGGCGGGAAGCCCCACACGACGATAGACATGACAACCTTCGCATGAGGTGGCGCCGAGAGAGAGGTCGTCACAGCAAATGGGTGTAGGAAAGTGCCAATTTTACGTCCGGGCCCTCATGAACACAACCAGTCTTTTCTCAAAGTAGGGTACCCGGTTATTGTCATCCCTAAGGCCCTTCTATTAAGATATTACAAACGGTGCACTTTCACCCAGCTCAAAGGGAAGCCGTGTTAGATGTCAAAGTCGTCAACGGAGGGGCCAAAAGTCTCTGTGCATGACTGAACGGCAGGGGAAGGGAAGAAAGAGGTAAGGAGAGAGATAGCGAAGGGATTTAATACTGTTGTAATATTGTTTTTTATTAATAAAAAGAATTTCAAAAATGAACTCAACATAATCATACAACTAGCTACTTCCAATGGTTATTCCCACTCAGTAATCTACCGAATTCTTTAAAAACAAAAATCACAACTAAAAAACAAATCCACCCTCAATAACTCAAACAGTAAATCTGAAAACAAGACGAAATGGATAAAATTCAATTATACTGGAAGGGAAATCAACAGAATCACAAACATTTTCAAAAAACATAAATTAAATGTTGCCTTCAGCACTAACAACACTATTAAAAAACACATCAGTAACTCCAAGCTAAACAAAATTAACCAATATGATAAAAATGACATTTATCAATTAACTTGTGAATGTGACAGTGTATACATTGGCCCAACGGGCCGTAAAATTTCAACTAGGTTTTTTGAACATATCAGTGATTTTAAACATGATAGGAACAAATCTAAATTTTCTGAGCATCTCAAAATCTCTGGACACCAACCAACCACAATGGAAAACAGCATGAAGCTAATCTTTAACACATCTAAAGGCACAACTATGAACACTGCTGAAAACATTTTTATTCAAAGAGCAATTTTAGATAATAAAAAAGTTCTAAATGAACAAACAAACTTTGAAAACCAAACACTTATAAATACCCTTACGAAACTACCTCAACACACCAAAATTTAAAAACAATCAAACCTCTAATCCCATTCACACCCGCCCATCCATCTATAGTAGATAATGACCTGTTTGGGCCAGTGTCGAAAAGATTTGTACCTTTTTTCCTTCTTCTTATTTGTCATTTCTGTTCTTACCCCCTCAATTTTCAGAACTCATCTTATTAAATATCTATCTATCCAAAACATTTTTCAGATCAGCGATCACAGAAATGTTCCTCTCTTTTATAATATCTTTGACTTTCATGGTTCAACTTTTCTAGTTATATTGGGTCTCACTTTATATACACACGTTAAATTAATTTCACCTCAGTTTCCTACTTCCATCACTCAGGAATTCAACGATTACTCTCCAACATGGTAAATATGATAATTCATTTACTGAACACTTTGACAATATTTCTTCTCTTTCCAATTTAACTTTTAGGTTATATTCTTATTCATAGGCAGGGCGGGGTTGAGCCATATTAATTTGTTTTTTTCTTTTTAATAGTCCTGAAGATGATGCCTTGCGAGCATCGAAACATGTAGAAACAGAAGCATATTCCACTAAAAATTGAAATTTTCTAAGGAACAAGGGAATAAAAAATAAGAAATAATTAAACAAAAAATGTTTCAGTCACATATTTTTATTCAGATATGCCTCGTTAATATATTAACAACCAAAAATCTAGTCATTTACATGTTTCTATAATATTAACCAAAGAATAATCAATCTTGTATACATGTTAATATTTTAATATGTTTACAATTGTGATGTTCATAATATTTTATTATCTGTTCCAATACTAATGTATAGGAACCTTGACTTGTAAGTAAATTGCCAAACTTTTCAATATATTATATCTTTGTGCTCATATAGCCATCATATTTATACATTTATTCTTCGATTTTAACTTGACTTGTAAATTAATTACTAAAACTTTTCTAAATATTGTATTTTGTGATAGTATAGCCGTTATATTTAGGCATACTTCTTTTTTGATCTTAAATCAACTTTACACAGCTGATAATCCCATTTCTATTTAAAATTGAATTAATCTAGTATTATAAAATTTTTGTGTTTAATTAAATGTCTAATCCACTAATACCCCCGGATTGATTACTAACTAGATTATCGTACACAACTTCACACAGATAAAAATAGGATCACAAAGTTACCCGTTACCTAAAATGAGCCTTCCTGCCAAGTGTTACATTTCCATCAAGCTGTTTGTAAGATACGGAAAAACTACCCACCGGTCAGTTCCCTCAGGCGTTTAGTATTCATATTTTGTTTTAACTAACCATCGCGTCTTACTACCCATTCGGGTTGTACGCTTATGGACTAATTACACTAGTTGTGAGACGAGTTCCCTCGTCTCTTTTCTTCTTGTGTACGTGCGCAGCGCTGCGTTTTTATTATTATTGGGGTTTAAAGGCCCATCGACACATTGAGGTCATTAGGGCCTTGGACGATATTAAAAACATAGTAAAATCCCCATAGGGGAAATAATAATTCACCTGCAGAATATACAGGTGAATACACAATATACAAACAATCAAACAATAAAATATATTAATATAATATAATATATAGAAATATGGTAAAATACCCATTTGAGACAATCCATAGGAGCGCTCAAATGGGTCTTAGGATTAAGAGAAGTGATACACCTGCTAAAATAAAACCACAGGTGTATACACTACGTTAAAATTACAAAACAAACATATTAAAATATAACACATTAAAATCTTAAAACATGTTAAAATAATACGTTAAAAAGACAGAACAAACATATTAAAATGTACTAAAATGTTAAAAAGTTCTCAATATGAGATAAATCCAGATGAGTCACTTTATAAAAGTGACTCAAATGGCATTAAAAAGATCCGCCTGGCGTATAAAACGGAGTAAACAAATAACTCCCTCCGTGCTATCACGTAATAAAAAACGTAGGTCACCTTTAAAATCAAGAGCCAGGCGGATAGGGGCATATTTGCGACACTCCACCAAAATGTGGTACACACTAAGGGGAGCATCGCAAAATTCACACACTGGAGGTGGATCCCCTCTCAATAAAAATCCGTGGGTTAGTAATGTATGCCCGACGCGGAGTCTCGTCACGATGACCTCCTCTCTTCTAGACTTTCGTATAGAAGAGGGCCATCGCGACACACCGTCCCTGATGGACCGCAGCTTGTTCTGAGCAGGGGTCGAGACCCACTGCTCGTGCCAGGTGCGTAAGACCCCACGCCGAACATAACCCTTTAGATCTAAAAACATGACACCCAGACTCGCCTCCGGAGGCAGGCGTGCTGCCTCCTTGGCCGCCTGGTCAGCAAGTTCATTTCCTGAAAGACCAGCGTGACCAGGAATCCAGCAAAAGGCGAGCCTGGTGTTTAATGAATCAATTTTTAAAATTTGCTCATGTATCATCTGCACGAGGGGATTCCCCGAGTAGAGAGTGGACAATGCCAACAGAGCACTCATGGAATCCGTGCAGATGAGCACAGAACGGTGACACTTACGATAAATAAAACACAGAGATTTAAAAATGGCGTATAATTCAGCCGTAAAAACACTGGATTCACCAGGTAAACCAAACTTAAAATGGTTTCCCTCCACAACAAATGCGCATCCAACGGAGGCCCCACACTTGGAGCCATCTGTATAGATGCGCTTAAAGCCCTGAAAGCGAGTGGAGAGGAGCTCATAAAAGGTCCTCTCATATATAATTGGTGGGGTGGTCGCTTTAGGGAACTTGGCAAGATCAAAATGGCATTGAGGTAGGCGTATTTTCCAGGGAGAAACTCGACCTGGGGATGTGGGGATAGCCTTTGGCAGGACTATCCCACACGTGTCGAAAACCGATAGCATCCTGATCCCAACCGGCCTTGTACTACGCCATTTGGTTTCATACAAGACACGGTTAGGGGGATGAAACACAGGACGGTAGGCAACATGCTCCGGCATGCAGTGTAGTTTCGACACGTAAGATGCCAGAAGATAGGACCGCCGGTAAGAGAGAGGGGGCTCACCGGCGTCGGCACAGATGCTGACGACTGGACTGGTACGAAAAGCACCAGTAGCCAGTCGTATACCAGCATGGTGGACACTATCCAGCATCTTTAACGCCGAGGGTCTCGCCGATCCATAAACGAAACTGCCGTAGTCTAGTTTTGATCTTACCAAGGCCCTATACAGGCGCATCAAGGTTTCCCTATCAGCACCCCAGGACCGACCGCTAACCACTTTGAGCAGGTTGAGTGCTTTTATACACCTCGCTTTCAGGTCTTTGATGTGAGGGATCCAAGTTAATTTAAAATCAAATAAAAGTCCCAGAAACCTTACGGTCTCTGAGACTGGTAAAACAACGTGGTTCATTAAAATACTGGGGACAGGTTGTATTCCACGTAATCTGTGGAAGTGGACGACCGTCGTCTTGGCTGCAGAGAAGCGAAAGCCATTTCGCGATGCCCACGACCACAGATTATTTACAGAGAGTTGTATCTGCCGTTCAGCCCTGTGGAGACTCGACGAACTGCAATAAATTGCGTAGTCATCCACAAAAAGGCATGAACGGACAGGTAGCCGCACGTTGTCCACAATGCCATTAATTGCAATGGCGAACAACGTACAGCTTAGAGTACTGCCCTGAGGAACCCCATTTTCTTGAATAAAATCATCGGATAAGGTGTTGTTTAACCTTACCCGGAAGTGTCTATCTGACATAAAATTAGATATAAAAACAGGGAGGTTCCCTCGGAACCCCCAATTAAAAAGGATTTTTAAAATGCCGTACCGCCACGTGGTATCGTAAGCCTTCTCCAAATCAAAGAAAACTGCCAAAAGATGTTGTTTGTGGAGAAAGGCGTCACGAACCGCCGTCTCGAGACGGACGAGATGATCCACCGTGGATCGATTACGGCGAAAACCACATTGGATATTTGATAACAGATTGCGGGATTCTAAATACCATATTAATCGTTTATTTATCATTTTTTCCAATATTTTGCATACACAACTAGTTAAGGCTATCGGTCTATAACTAGTTGGCTCTAATTTATCCTTGCCGCTTTTATATATTGGTATATAACGGTTGCTTGCCTCCATAGTGATGGGAATTGATGAGATCCCCAAACACTATTATAAAGGTCTAACAGATATGCCAGTCCAGAAGGGGGTAACTGGCGTAACATGTCGTATTGAATGTCATCAGGGCCAGATGCTGTGCTACCCGCCTGTGACAGAGCATATGTCAGTTCATCTAAAGTAAAGGGGGAGTTATAATCCTCCCCCCGGTTCTGACCAAAGTCAATAGAATGGCGCTCTATGCTCCGCTTATGCGCCGCAAACTCATTAGAGTAGCTTGCAGTGCCAGAAATAGCGGAGAACATAGAGCCCAATACATTGACGACCTCCACAGGGGAGGAGACAAGCGTACCATTTGACATAAGGGCAGGTATATTATTTATGGTATTTTTGCTACTACGTAATTTACGAATGTTGTCCCAAACCTTAGTTGTGGGAGTGGAAATAGTAAGGGTAGAAATAAATTGTCTCCAAGACTCTTTTCTGCTTTCACGGATGATACGGCGAGCTCGAGCACGCAGAATCCGGAATGATTCTAGATTATCCAAGGTAGGACGCCGATTGAAGAGACGTAGGGCCCTTCGACGGTCAGAAATAGCCAACCGACATTCCTCGTTCCACCAGGGAACTGGACGGTGGCGCGGATAAGGCGAGGATTTAGGAATGGAAGCCCTCGCAGCTGCTATTACCGTCGAAGTAAAACGCCCAACCCTAACATCGACGTCATGATAATGGGGTTCATCAAATACGGCGAGCTCGCGGAATTTATCCCAGTCAGCACGTTTGATAACCCACTGGGGTAGCCGTGCTGTACTGGGAGGATCTTGAAGTGGTGAAACCAGAATTGGAAAATGATCGCTGCCACATAGGTCCGAGTGAACCTCCCAAAGGAAGTGAGCAGCGATCCCGGGGCTACATAAAGTTAGGTCGATGGCAGAGGATACACCATTGAAGGTGGAGAAGTGTGTCTGGGTCCCGGTGTTCATTAACACCAGGTTGCCCGAGACAAGAATATCCTCTACCATCCTCCCACGGGCGTCTGTAAAATTAGACCCCCACACCAGGTTATGCGCATTAAAATCCCCCAAGATGATGTAAGGGGCGGGAAGTTGTATAAAGAGGGCCTCTAGAGTCCTCTTTGAAACGCGCTCACCTGGTGGGAGGTAGATGCTGCATACTGTCACTTCCATAGCAAGGGAGATTCGGACAGCGATCACTTGGAGTTCAGAGACGATATTAATATGTTTATGATATATGTTGCTTCGTGCGAATATAGCCACACCTCCGCTAGCCCGATCAAAGAATGGCTTGTCGGTACGATATATATCGTACCCACGAAGCTTCGGGTTGTCAGTTGTGCGGAAGTGGGTCTCCTGCAAACACAAGATGGGGGGATGCAGGGAAGATATTATTTGTTTAATTTCTTCTACACGAGCAAAGAAACCCCTACAATTCCATTGTAGTAGCGACATTATTTATAAATATAAAGTTTAATAATCCTCGCAATCCATAACGTTATCTTTTAAAAATAAAAATTGATTGAGGCCCTTTTTAGGCCCTCTTGCTTTTCCCAGTCTCTCCTGGACCTCCCGCTTCAGGAGAGGTTTTGATTTATCCTGGAGAGACAGGGTTGTTGGGTCTTTGCGCGAAGGCTTTGTTAAGGCCTTCGGCGCTTTATTGACATTAATTTTTTCGGCGCTCCCTCGCTGGTCCTTTCTCAAGGCACCAGAGGGAATCGCCTTTGCGGCCTCACCTGTCCTACCACTCATCCCAATCTCCGGAGTCCCAGAGGCGGGATTGAGCGGCTCGACAACGGCCGCAAGTAGTTTTGGGCCCCGAGGAGGGCTCGGGGGTGTTCCCCGAGGTGGGCTCGGGGGTGTTCCCCGAGGTGGGCTCGGGGGTGCTCCCCGAGGAGGGCTCGGGGGGGTTCCCCGAGTTGGGCTCGGGGGGGTTCCCCGAGGTGGGCTCGGGGGGGGTCCTCGAGGAGGGCTCCTCGGTGGTACAGGTGGGGGAGACGACCTTTTTGGCGGTTTCGCCTCTTTTAAAAATTTAGGCGCCACAGTATTTGGCGCAGTAAAACGATTGATGTCTCGATCAGATACTAGTGGAACCGGTCGCGTAGACGTTTTGGCAAGATTAACTGCGCAATGGCAGTTGGGACAGTTGATGTTCTGGCTGACAATCTGGCTATATGAAGTTTGAAATACCGGAGCCTGACTAGATACGTATTCCTTGCGTGCCTGGACATAAGAGATCTTCTTTTCGGATTGAATCTCCAAGACTTTTTTCTCTACCTTCCATTTCGGACAGGCCCGAGACCAGGCAGAGTGTGGACCCTTGCAGTTTACGCAGAACTTCGGAGACTCACATGGTGTATCGTGAGCCTCCTGTCCACAATCCGCACAGGTTGGCTTACCACGGCATCGCAGCTTCGTATGTCCAAATTCCTGGCACTGAAAACAGCGCCGAGGGTTAGGGACATACGGCCGGACCCTGAGCACGTGGAAACCTGCTCGGACCTCCTTTGGAAGGGTAGGAGTCGCAAATGTGAGGATATACGTATCCGTCTTTTTTTCTTGTCCGTTTTTTTTTGTCACAATACGGTATACTTCGGTTACATGCTGTGGGGAGAGCTCCTCACAGATGTCCTCAATGCTCACGCAGTCGAGGTCAAAGCAAGTGACCACTCCCTTGCAAACATTGAGGAACCTGTGAGGTTCCACCTTCACCGGTATAGAAGCCGTATTACTCGACGGTATTTCAGTAATAGCCATTATATTGGACGACTGGACATCAGTCGCTGTCTGAATCAATATAGTGCCATCATGCAATTTCCTTATCGAAACGTCCGATTTTGCTGCACCATTTATCGCTCTTTCGAGGATAAATGGGCTGGCGCGCTTAAGGTTTTCACTAGCATCGAGTCGAGACATCACCAGGAAGCGGGGCTGGGGCCTCACCACTTCCTGGACCATTTCCATTGTTGGGCTGGACGGCCTTACCCGTTTCCGCCTCCTATCAATATTACGACCCTGTGAGGGGCCGGGCAGTGAGGTGCCAGCAGAATTAGGCAGTACGGTGCCAGCGGTGACAAAGTTATCGGCCATGCCGTATTGGGGGACAACCTACACAATACTCGGATCGTAGACCCAGGGTGCTCCAAGTTGGTTCTACCACATATGGCCCTGTTAACTGTCCCGACGAGAGGCCCCATACGACGCTAGACATGACAACCTTCGCATAGGGCATCGCCGAGAGAGAGGTCGTCGCAGCAAGTGGGTGTAGGAAAGTGCCAATTTTACGTCCGGGCCCTCGTGAACGCAACCGGTCTTTTCTCAAAGTAGGGTACCCGGTTATTGTCATCCCTAAGGCCCTTCTACTAAGATATTACAACCGGCGCACTTTCACTCAGGAGCTCAAAGCAGTGGTGTCCAATGATCGTCCAAAGAAAGCCGTGTTAGATGCCAGGGTCGTCAACGGGAGGGCCAAAGGTCTCTGTGCAGGGCTGAACGGCAGGGGGAAGGGAAGAAAGAGGTAAGGAGAGAGAAAGAGAAGGGAGAAGAATGAAAAAGGGGTGAAAGGGAAGGAAGAAAAAAGAAGGTGAAAGGAAAGATTTAGGATAGGTTTTCCTGCACGAGGTACGTCCTGCACAGAAACCTCCCCTTTTAGTCGCCTCTTACGACAAGCAGGGGTTACTGCGGGACTATTCTAAACCCCGTCCCGCAGGGGGGCGCTGCGTTTTTGTTCCTCCTGCGCGGTAGGTTGCACAAGGTCTCGACAAGCTCAGAGGCTCGGGCTTCGATCTCGTCGAGACTCTCTGATCTTGTTCTCGGTTAGTGCACGTTGGGTCGTCCCTTGTCAGTGCGGTACAACGCGTAGTTGGTTCGCGGGTCGTTAACTCTCGGGTGTGTTAACTTATTATCGTATGGAGGGAATTTTCTCGACCCCGGGTGTGACAGGCTGTACGCAGGACGGTCATTGTTTGATGTTTTGAAATGTACGTTCGCGCGGGCGCGGAGATGAGGTCTCAGGTCAACGTTTGATTGTATACCCGGGACCAACCTCAGACTCATGTTAAACTTTGAATAAATGTGCAGAAAGACAATCTCTCGAGTTCTCTCTCTAAGCCCAAAACACGGAGTAACGCCATTGACTTATCGCGCCCAATTCTGGGTCGCGGTCCTTATTTAAACCCGCCGGTGCCAATGGGAGTAGGTAGGCGTGGGCCACCTTCACGAGTAATAAAAGGGGTCCACGAGTGTTGTGGGTACAATGTGTTAGGGACGAGGAAGGGTTATAGAAAACATTAGCAAATGCTTAAGTTATATTTTTGGGTGATCCCTTTACCTTCCTGCAAAATCTCTATTTTCTACCTAACATAAAAGGATTTTTCTATTTCAATATCTCAATTCCCAGGGCCCCATTTTGATTGTTCATATGTTTAGACGTTTATGGTTTTATTGGGTGATCCCTTTACTTGACTACGAAATTTCAATTTATTTTTATTTGCTATCTGATATAGGTAGTTTCTTTACTTAACCGGCATAGTTCAATTTTTAAACACACCAAGAAGTTATTTATTTCAATTATTTTAATGACATTTTGAACCCCACCCCTCCCTATTATTTTTGCATTTCAAATGTTCAGTATTTTATGATTATTTAGAGTGGTCTACCTGCCGGCTTGCAAATATTTAAATTTCCATAACACAGTATTTTATTAGTTTTTTAAGTAGCTCCCCTAATTTCTTAACTTTAAAATATAAAAACTTTCATACAGTTTTAGTTAGCCAGGATTAATATATTTTTTTTTTCCGTTCCGAAACGCAGAAGGGGCATTTCAAAAAGAAGTCGCCGCCCTCTTTTAAAGGACGTAAGTGTGATGAAGTCTCCAGACCTGACTCATAATGCACACACCCTATATGGCCGCGCCAACTATTTCAACAGGCTGGCAAAATATCACTGTAAGAAATACATAATTTACCAAAAAATACTTGAAGAAGCAAACAACTTTTCTGAAAAAAAAAAACATTGTTAGCTATATCAAATTCCCGTAGGTTTATAATGTTTCGAATAGAAACTTCAAAATATAAACTTAAAGGACGAAGATTTCCTTTGAAAAACAAACTTTTGTCCCTGTAACTGTACAAAGTGGTAAGGTATATCGTCTTCTTTCTAGAATAGTCAACTTGCCAACAACAAAGGTTTTAACGGATCATCTAGCAAAAGTAGCATTTTCACCAGGAATTAATACCACCATACTTGATAACCTTAAAAAAAACTGAACGGAAACTGCAGCCACAAGATAGATATTATGCTCTAATATTTGATTAAATGAGTTTTCTCACCTCATTTTCACTGATATGAAACCTCAGATTTAATAATAAGTTTTGGGGATTATGTACATAGGCGTACAGACAGTTTTGCAGACCATGTTTTGTTGTTTATGGTTAGTTTACTGACCAGAAAGTGGAAACAGCTAGTTGCCTATGTTCTGTAAGGAGACAACAAGCACTGTTGAAGTATTTTATTCCATTAAGGAAATAATCAGTTATCTTCGCGCCACTGGTTTGAGTGTGTGACCAGGGCAGAACAAACGTTGCTGCAATCAATACACTACTGCGTGACATAAAGGCAGGTTGCTTGAGAAATGGAAAAGTGTGTCGTTTTGAGGGTTTTGCTATCGACAATCAGGAGGTAAAACCTCTTTATGACTGTCCGGATCTTCTCAAAGGCACAACAAATATACGCTAAAGTATAGTATTCATTTTGTGTAAGACGGAGTCCAAAAGGTTGCAAAGTGGAAATATGTGGAAGAATTGTTTGAAATTGACAAGCAACAAGCAGAAACCACACCGATTTCTATCTCACCCAAAATATATAAAAACTAAATCAAGTTTCACATGGACAGAAAGCAGATAGAAAAAATGAAAGTCGGCAGTGCAGCTCAAGTGTTTAGTCACCATACGAAAATTTTCTGAGCGACGTAAGTATAATAAATCTTGTGGAGTTATTTTAAACCTTTTCGCTACACGATATAATTTTAAAACATGAAAAAGTGATGCCCGCCAAGAAAAAGATAAGCTTAAAAAATCCACATATACTAGTTACATATATTTAATTATTTTCTCTAACCAGTTATAGTGTTTAAAAGGGCTACAACGTTTTAAAAACAAGAAAATAACGCAGGACGCAATATTAATTCGAGCAATATCCCACCACAACTAATGAGGTGACCGAAGAAACTCACCGATGCCCCATTCTCTGTTGTGTACGTCGCGATTGCTCTCTCTCTCTCTCTCTCTCTCGCTTAGCAACGACTTACTATCACGCACTTGTTGGTCAAACTGAAGGCGCTAGAGCTAAATGCACATTGACCGGACATGTGCATAGGATGTCGGGAATAATGTGTGACGTCATTAGTGCTAAAGTGCTGCGCGCGCCATAGCTTCTGGAAAAGTCTAGGTGTTGCTCGCTGCATGTTCCCGAACTCTATTACCCCTCCTCTCTCTTTTGTTGTCTTTCCATCCCTTACAGCCCTTTCACACGTTCAGGTTTCGCCGGTCAGGTTCCGGACCTGATAGAAACCTGAAGAGTGGTAGTACATTGAATTAAATGGGACCTTTCACACTATCAGGTTCCGGCCCGGCCCCTGATTGCAGCCGGACAAGTCGACTGGGCTGTCAGGTTCCCTGACGCCGGATGGAATGGTGGTGGGGTGTAGTTTGTAATGCGCGCTTTCACACTGTCAGTTTTTTCCCTGACCGGTTCAGTTTGGTTCCCCTGGTGACTGGAGTCTCAAGCAAACATTGTGTTGTGTCTTGTTGTCTTGTCCAGTGTTTTGTGTAGTGTCATTAACAATGAATATTGACATAGAACTCTTGATATCGTCAGATGAGAGTCGACCATGCCTATGGGACAAATCAAATGTTGATTACAAGGACAGGGTTAAAACAAACACGGGTGGAAGGATGTTTGCTGTGTCCTCCAAGAAGATTTTGAATTGTTATCTGACCAAGAGAAAACCGCCTTTGGAAGTACATTATTTTAATTACATAGAAACATTCTTTAAAAAGTGTGCATATATAACTTATACTCTACATATAAGCTGGGGCATTTAAAGTGTTTCGAATTTCTTTTTGTAAACAACCATTTTTAAAGAAATTGTGTTTTTTTAATTGGTAGGCCTATATATATTTAATGTCATTTCAAAGTCAACTTTTTTTAAATTAGCAAATAATTATTTTATTACGGCATCTATGCAAAGAAATAAACAACTTTTGTGACAGTTTAGTCTGAAACATTTTGTACAGCTACTATTTTTCATAGATATTTAACAAAACTAAGTGTCTTTGATCAGAAGTATTTTATAATAACACTATGAATATTGATTTTAGTTCTTGGTTGACAAATGTCAAAGTCACATGAATTTTATTAATTTGGTGCCATAAAGTGTAAAAATGAATAGAAGTGTAACAACAACATTTATATTTATTGAATGTGTTCAAAATGATGGCATTTTACTATTATTTTATGAAAACACTCCAAGATACTGGCTTCCCCCAAATTTACACATTGTTTGTTTTGTTAAATACTGTATGTATGAAAATAGAAGCTGTACATAAAGAAAGTTTCAGGCAAAAGTTTCTTGTATTTTTGTACAGCATAAGATTCAGTCAAAACAAACACGCCTCAGTAGACGCATGGTCTAACGTACTAGTCTCGCAGTAGACTAGATTGCCGAGGACGGGGAGATCAGGGTTCAATCCCGGTCAGGTGCATTGAAGTTTTTTCCTAAATGGTTTCCCGCGCTTTCTCTCTCTCTTCCATGAAAATGCGGGTGCATTTTCTCTAAATTACACCTACCTCATCCCAAGCCCATTAGCGTAATTAGTACTTAGGCTTATAATCCAAACGGTTAGTAAAACGCGGTGCTAAAGAACAACAATAGGTTCCTATTGAAAAAACGGAGTTGACCTTGAAATGAGTTTGAATACATTCACACAAAAAAAGTGACTTACCTCTTAAAACCAAACAATTTTTGACGGAACAGTTCTATTTAAAATGCGTTGTTTCCAAGATATTTTTTAACACTTTAATGCACAACCCTGACATTTAAAACGCTAAGTCAACTATCTTTTCAACAAAAACTAAGTTTACATAGCTAGTATACCTTTATTTAAATAAATTGCACTATAATTAAGTTTTTCTGACCCTACATGTTTATATATTGTTCATTTGCCAAGGAACAGATCCATGTTTTGTTAAAAAGTAGTCTGCAAGTATACTTCTAACATTATTTGCTGCCATTCCTCCTCGAACTGATTGCTGAGACAATAGCTCTTCCAAACCACTTACTGTCAATGTGTCTTCAAATTTTATTCCATCTATATCTCGAACAAAATTGTGAAGGATAGTACACGCTTTCACAATGTCCACTGCAAAATCAACCTCAACATTTAGTGGCCGATGAAATATACGCCACTTGTTACTCAATATACCAGAGGCGCACTCTACATACCTTCTCCCTCTGCAATGCCTGTAGTTAAAAACTCTTTTCTTCAAATCAAGTAGTTTCCCCCCAAAAGGACGAAGTAAGTGCTGGTGTAGAGCAAATCCCTCATCACCCAGGAAAAAGTATGGAATATCAATGTTTTCCATGCCAGGTAAAGAAAGGTTTTTCAGCAGGAAGTTCTAGAGAAGTGTCCAAAATGCTTCTCCACAAATTACACCGTCCAAAGATACTTGAGTCACAGTCTTTACCATATGACCCAACATTAACATACACAAATTTATAGTTTGTGTCCACCACTGCCATTAGGACCACAGAAAAGTAATTTTTATAATTAAAATACAACGAACCACTTTCGGAAGGTTTGATTACCCTGATGTGTTTCACATCAACGGCTCCGATACAATGGGGAAATTTGCTTTCTTTTCAAATCCACATGCAATATTTTCCCACATCTCTTTTGAGGGTACGGGCATACACTCTTCTTGTAAAACTGTGATGGCTTTACAAACTAATCTCACAGCACAACTTATTGTAGTGTAACGTGGAAAGACTAACCCTGCTCCGACTACAAACATTACTCACCCCAGCCAACGGACGTGCTGCAATTTCACATTAGAACTATGATCACGCCAAAAACGATCAGAATCGACAAATGAACTGTGTGTGTGAAGTGGCATCTGACCCAAATTGTGGACTGAAATTGTCCGTGAAAACGCGCATGCGCAATAAGGACATGCCTGGACGTTGGTACCGGGAGTGACTCCCCCCCCCCCCTTCTTCTGGAGGCGTGTCTGTGTCAACATCGCTGTGCGCAGGCGCCAGACACAAGAAATGAGCGCTTTATGATGTCATTCTGTCCTCCCCTAGTTCTCCCCCCCCCCCCCCCCCCCCGCTGAATAAGATCGAATATAAGCGTGTCTGTTACTATGGAGGTTACTCTTTGATGCCTTATTGATGTTAGGCATACATGGGCGATATGTAGGCCCCTAGGACTAAATTAACGTAAGTCTGTCTAAATATGTAGGGATTTATCTTCGGACCATATGTTTGTAATATTCAGGTTAGGGTTCTAGTCTTGGTGCAGATGTGCTATATGCTTGTAATATTCATGTTTAGGGAAGTATTTGTTACGAGTTTGTTCATGTATAGGAGAGTCAAAGCTAGTGGAAAGCCAGATACTTGGTATAATGTTTAGGGAAGTATTTGTTACGAGTTTGTTTATGTATAGGAGAATCAAAGCTAGTGGAATGCCAGATGGCTGTGATTCTCGTTTTTTTAAAGTAATTATTTTGCGGGACTTATTAGATATTTTTAGTTTATATGATGACTGTCAGGTTAAGATAAAGTTTGGTATTTATGTTCGCCATTTCGCGAGACATTTGTAAATTAGCAAATAACTATGATCCTTATATATGACTCTTTTACTTTTGGTCTAATGGATTGGTCTAGGAACTATAGGGGCCTAACATGTGCTTGTTGTGTTTAAGGATAACTAGCTATTCCATACATACTCATTTTATACATCATATTTCTAACTTCGTTTTATTAATCACAGTATATATGAGGTTAAATTTAGTCATTGTTGAGACGTTGATATATTTATATACTTTTTATATATCAGAGATGCCAAGCTTTTGTCACGCCTAGCTTAGTGTGGCGTTCACTATTACCACGTCAGTAGTATGGGGGATTTGATCATCCTTCCGAATGTTGTAAATTATGTACGATATATTATTCAATATAAATTTCTATTTAACTTATTGTAAATAATCTCATCAATAAATTAGCCGTTGGGCCATGATTGTTTACTTTCCTTCGTTCTTGTTTATATTTAATTGTATTTATGAATTTTTCCCTTAGGCATAAGTTTTTATATTCAGGCGTGACATGGGAGATACTGGGCTTGTAGGAAATAATCAATAAAGATCCCTTGTGATTACTCTTCTATTTGTACAATTAGACACTGGCTGCCTGTGATAGATGATTAGGGGCTTAGGTTGTTCTAGTGAGGGAATAAGCCCGCGGCGGTCGTGTGCAGTAGATATTCCCATACGAAATGTAAAATGCAAATCAGTGAAGGTACAGCCACTAGCGAAATACCTGAAAGAAAAAAGTTAATATTTACATCGTTAATTGCTTTGTTACAATATTACTTAATGATATGATTGATCAAAACATTTACATTACTATTTTTAATGCATGGTATCTAATAATTTCTCAATTAAATTCAAAATATTTCAGAAACTATTGCCTAAAGCTTGTTGTTTTTAGAAGCATTAATCCCTCCTTTTTTTTTCAGGGAAAGAAGTTATCAAAAAATGGAGCAACATTAGAGACTCTTTTCGAAAATATTTGAATCAACTAAGAGAAAAGGGATCAGGCTCAAGTGCTTTAGTAATGAAAAAAATATATTATTTACGAACAATTACTTTTCCTTAAAAATATATTTGCTGAAAGACAAACCAAAGATTCTATCCCTCTAACAAATACAGAGGATAAAGTAGGCGGAATCACGGAAGATCCTCCTGCTGCGCAGAGATCATTCTCCACCACTACCACCTCCCACACACAATCCAGGAAAAGAAGGAGGGTTGATGAGCTGGACGAGAAAATGCTCAAGGCTCTCGAGGAAAATGAAAATCATCCTTTATCATTTTTTAAAGGTACTTTGCCTGCAATTAAGGATTTTAATGAAGAAGAAACAATTGACTTTCAAATGGGAGTGCTACAATTGATTAAAGGCATTAAAAACAAAAGAGCAAATCCATATTCTCCTTCTTCTTCCCTGACTAACATTTCATTACATCCGTTCATTCATAACTCCACACCTTATCAGCAGACCCCAACAGTTCTACCAATATCCCATTCAGCAGTTTCCTCGGACTGAGTCATTCCTTCCTCAAAAATCCCATCAACCCCTTGAACCTTTGACCACAACAACTCAAAGCAACCAGTGTTTGTCCTCTCCCTCCTCCTCATCCGTGACCTCCCCAATGGAATCTCAAATTATAGACGTAGATTTTACATAGCTCATTTTGCTTTTATTAAATGCTCATATTTTCATTTTCCGTATTTTTATTATTTGCATATTTTTGTAATATCTTAGATTAACTAACTAAAACCTCTAATAGAATACCATACCAGTATAAAAGAGTCTTCAATAAACTAGTTCTTCCAAAATATACTTAATACATAGGGTCTATTAAATAAAGAATATTAAGCTAATGTTTATGAGATAGCAAAATGAATATAAAAAACATAAGATATTTGGAAGAATAAATAGATGCAGTACCTACACTTATTTTCTTACCTGAAAGCTACCGCAATCATTTCTTTAGGTTGGATGCAGTTCCTCATTCTTGTGTTCTGACGCTGAAGGATTGGCTGTAATTTTTCATGTAATTCTTCCATAGATGAATGCGACATTCGGAAAAAATTAAAAAACTTTTTGTCATCACTCATGAGTTCCTCATAAAGAGTTGCAAAAACACCATGTTCATCACGCTTTTGGAGCAATGGATGTACCCAAATTGTCCTGTTTTGTCTTTTTTTATTTCGTCTCCTACGAAGGTACCACATGGCAATAAGACTACCGCGATCCATGTTCAAAATCAGACTGAGAGCTCGCTCAGAGCTTGGGAAGAAAACACACGTTAAAACCGGACATGATGAAAACCTGATGCCACTTTTTTCTTCAGGTTTTAAATCGGTCCGGCGAAACCTGAACGTGTGAAAGGGCTGTTATGTGTTACCGCTACCACCCACCCCCCTTTTGAGCTCAGTTTATCAAATAAAAACGGCTGGTATATCGGCGATCAAGCCACTCTTGGCGGGATAATCATCCGAGGCGCATCTTGGTGTCACATATAAAATGTAAGATTAGAGGTCATTATACTTCAAAATTCCTTTTCGGCTTTATCATGGATTGAACTTTAACTCTTTGGTATTCATTTATTTATTAAAGATTCACTCGTTTATCATGGGGAAATATTTAAGAAACATTTAACAGACTTAAAATTTAATATTCTTGGCGTGTTCTAATTGTGATTATGAATTTTGGACAAATATTGAAAATATTTAAAGGAGAATCTTTACTTGTTGTCACTATGGAGTTTTTGATATTTGACAAACATTTAAGTGATTTAACATTCAATATTCTTTGTGTATACAAATTGTTGTAAATATGAAGTTTGGACAAATATTTAAAATATTTAAAGGAGAATCTTTACTTGTTGTCATTATGGAGTTTTTGAGGTTTAACAAACATATAAGAGATTTAACATTACTCTAGGCGTGTACAAATTGTTGTAATTTAAAGTTTTGTAAGTTGAACGAATATTCCCATCGTCTGATATCATACAAAATAAAGGGTTTATTTTTTGTAAGTCGATCAGACAAGTGAAATATTGTTTTTTAACGAAGCTCTTGGAGATTTTCGATTAATTTAATGTTCTACTAAATTTAATTTAAAATTTAATTACTTAATTAAAAAATGTTCTAAAATTTACATATATATCTACTTGTTATTGATTGAATAAATCTATTTATATCCCGTTATCATGCAAGGTTTTTTTTTTTTACTCTATTAAGGTTCTACCTAAACTTTTGCTGAGTGGGTTGGTGATACCATGATTGCATATATTATCTTGTAATATGTTTTTTTGGGACGTTCTTTCGACTCCTCTGCATTTATCTTATAATTATTATTTTATGAATGTCATTTGTATGCCTGCTTTAGTCCTGAAGGAGGAAAAGAGGCTATACAGACATATTTTTTAATTGCATCTAATCTCTCAGAACATTGTGATGTTTGGGCATTATTATCATTTTTAAATAAAATTGACACTAGAACAGTAGTGTTGTGGGTTTTTAAAAAAAAAATTAATCTCCTAGAGATATGAAAGAGAATTATTAAAGAGGATGTGATCAGTGTATGTATAGTTTTAAGAACTTGTTTCCTTCTTCACATATGAACCTCTTATTTATATCTCAATTGCTTGTTTTTCATAACTTTTTTATATGTTTTAAAGCTTGAATAAGAAAAAAATTTAAGTCTTTAGTTTTTATTAGTATTTTATTATTAATATCTATTTGATTGAAAATATTCTTTTAAATATATATTTTAATAGAAAATGACCTAATTTCTTGTGTATTCACCTATCCAAGGACTAACACTGTTTAAAGCATGTACACAAACACATACTATTGATTATATAATTTGGGGATTTGTATGTTATAAACTTTGTCGGTCGACTTTCTATGGATGCCAAAGCCATTGACACTGCAGACTTATTTCTTTTCTTTGATAAACTATTCGACAGTGTAAACGGAAGTTTATTTGTAAGCAACACGGGTAAGCCTTTACGAGTAGCTCTATCACAGGACTCACCACATGTCATATTTTGGCAAAGGGCTATGGCTATACTGCGAACAATGGAATTCCATGAAGCAGGAAAGAATAATATAGGTAATGTTCATTCTTTGAGAAATTTGTTATTCACAATTAAAGGAATTATGAGATTATGGAAGTTGCTAAGAATATCCATAAAGATGAAATATTTACAAACAAGAAGCCAAAATCAAGACCCTGTGGAGATTTGTTGTTGTTGTTGTTGTGTCAGGTCACACGGTGCAAGGCAAATTAGTCCAACCTGCACTTATTTTTTTGGTCTTTATTTAAGGATTTGTTGCTAAGTAATTTTATGTCTCTACATTCTGTAGGGTTTAATTGTGAGGTTGACGATAATGTTGGAGCGTTGAATAAACTGACAAATTTTATAACACAAGTTGTTGCCGATGACGATCCAGTTTGCCTACCAGAGACCAACATTGAACCGGAAGAAAAGATTAACAATGACAGGAGTGTTCCAGAATGGGTTTTTGGCTATATCTGCAAACTGTTCCCTTTAATGTGTGAAGTAGCGTAGCCACGGGTAGAGGGGGGCTCGAGCATCCCCCTACTGTTGTTTAGAGATGCCCCGAGATCTACGCAGATCCAAAGATAAAATAAAATTTGGGGGGGGGGGGGGGGGAAGAGTGTGACCAGTTAAACATAGTTGTGAGCAAAGAAAATATCAGGTGATAATATATAATCTCTATTTCAATCACCAAATTTATTTATTTATTTCATAGGAGTGGACTATATTTCATAGAAAAGAAGTGGGAAACATTCACAATCTGAGAATATTATTCTTTGGTCAGTAGAATTAACCTATTGCCTCTCTTTCTGTGACAGAGTTTCTTCGTAAAATCATTGTTTACGACACTCAACAGAATATAGCAAAAGATGGTAGTGAATAAATTTTTAGTTTAGTTTAAAAAAGTGTCGAGTGTCGAATTAAGTGTTCTTCCGTTGGTTTACAATGGGTTGGATAAATAGATTGCGAAAATGTGTCAAGTTCTAGAAATTTGATCCGTCTGATACAGTACCTGCTGCATATGTGACGGTTAAGCCAACTATAATTTAGGCATATTTATTTAATTTTTGTTAGATTATCACGTTTATAATAGTAAACATATAAATTATTATTATTATTATTGTTTAGAGGCCCATCGACACATTGAGGTCATTAGGGCCTTGAACGATATTAAAAATATAGTAAAATCCCCATAGGGGAGACAATAATTAACCTGCAGAATATACAGGTCAATACACAATATACAAACAATCAAACAATAAAATATATTAATATAATATAATAGTTAGCAATATAGTAAAATACCCATTTGAGACACTCCATAGGAGCGCTCAAATGGGCAATTAGATTAAAAGAAGTGATACACCTGCTAAAATAAAACCACAGGTGTATACACTACGTTAAAATTACAAAACAAACATATTAAAATATAACACATTAAAATTATAAAACGTGTTAAAATAATACGTTAAAAAGACAGAACAAACATATTAATATGTACTAAAATGTTAAAAAGTTCTCAATATGAGATAAATCCAGATGAGTCACTTTATAAAAGTGACTCAAATGGCATTAAAAAGATCCGCCTGGCGTATAAAACTCCATCCGCGCTATCGCGTAGTAAAAAAGGTAGGTCACCTTTAAAATCAAGAGCCAGGCGGATAGGGGCATGTTTACGACACTCCACCAAAATGTGGTACACACTAAGGGGAGCATCGCAAAGATCACACACTGGAGGTGGGTCCCCTCTCAATAAAAATCCGTGGGTTAAAAATGTATGCCCGACGCGGAGTCTCGTCACGATGACCTCCTCTCTTCTAGACTTTCGTATAGAAGAGGGCCATCGCGACACACCGTCCCTGATGGACCGCAGCTTGTTCTGAGCAGGGGTCGAAACCCACTGCTCGTGCCAGGTGCGTAAGACCCCTCGCCGAACATAACCCTTGAGGTCTAAAAACATGACACCTAAACTCGCCTCAGGAGGGAGATGAACCGCCTCCTTGGCTGCCTGGTCCGCCAGTTCATTTCCTGAAAGACCAGCGTGACCAGGAATCCAGAAAGGCGAGCCGGGTGTTTAATGAATCGATTTTTAAAATTTGCTCGTGTATCATCTGCACAATGGGATTCCAGGAGTAGAGAGTGGACAGTGCCAACAGAGCACTCATGGAATCCGTGCAGATGAGAACAGAACGGTGACACTTACGATAAACAAAACACAGAGATTTAAAAATGGCGTATAATTCAGCCGTAAAAACACTGGATTCACTAGGTAAACAAAACTTAAAATGGTTTCCCTCCACAACAAATGCGCATCCCACGGAGGCCCCACACTTGGAGCCATCTGTATAGATGCGCTTAAAGCCCTGAAAACGAGTGGAGAGGAGCTCATAAAAGGTGCACTCATAGATAATCGATGGGGTGGTCGCTTTAGGGAACTTTGCAAGATCAAAATGGCATTGAGGTAGGCGTATCTTCCAGGGAGAAACTCGACCTGGGGATGTGGGAATAGCCTTTGGCAGGACTATCCCACACGTGTCGAAAACCGATAGCATCCGGATCCCAACCGGCCTTGCACTACGCCATTTGGTTTCATACAAGACACGGATAGGGGGATGAAACACAGGACGGTAGGCAACATGCTCCGGCATGCAGTGTAGTTTCGACACGTAAGATGCCAGAAGATAGGACCGCCGGTAAGAGAGAGGGGGCACACCGGCGTCGGCACAGATGCTGACGACTGGACTGGTACGAAAAGCACCAGTAGCCAGTCGTATACCAGCATGGTGGACACTATCCAGCATCTTTAACGCCGAGGGTCTCGCCGATCCATAAACGAAACTGCCGTAGTCTAGTTTAGATCTTACCAAGGCCCTATACAGGCGCATCAAGGTTTCCCTATCAGCACCCCAGGACGGACTGCTAACCACTTTGAGCAGGTTTAGTGCTTTTATGCACCTCGCTTTAAGATCTTTGATGTGAGGGATCCAAGTTAATTTAAAATCAAATAAAAGTCCCAGAAACCTTACGGTCTCTGAGACTGTTAAAATAATGTGGTTCATTAAAATAATGGGGGCTGGTTGTATTCCACGTAATATGTGGAAGTGGACAACCATCGTTTTGGCTGCAGAGAAGCGAAAGCCATTTCGCGATGCCCACGACCACAGATTGTTTACAGAGAGTTGTATCTGCCGTTCAGCCCTGTGGAGACTCGACGAACTGCAATAAATTGCGTAGTCATCCACAAAAAAGCATGAACGGACAGGTAGCCGCACGTTGTCCACAATGCCATTTATTGCGATGGCGAACAACGTACAGCTCAGAGTACTGCCCTGAGGCACCCCATTTTCTTGAATAAAATCATCGGATATGGTGTTGTTTAACCTTACCCGGAAGTGTCTATCTGACATAAAATTAGATATAAAAACAGGGAGGTTCCCTCGAAACCCCCAATTAAAAATAGTTTTCAAAATGCCATACCGCCAGGTGGTGTCGTACGCTTTCTCCAGATCGAAAAAAAACAGCCAGAAGGTGTTGCTTATGGAGAAAAGCGTCACGAACAGCCGTCTCTAGACGGACAAGATGATCCACCGTAGATCGGTTCCGGCGAAAACCACATTGAATATTAGATAGCAGATTGCGGGATTCTAAATACCATATAAATCTTTTATTAATTATTTTTTTCAATATTTTACATACACAACTAGTTAGAGCTATCGGTCGGTAACTAGTTGGTTCAAGTTTATCTTTGCCATTTTTATATATAGGGATAACGATTGCTTGCCTCCACAGTGATGGGAACTGATGAGATTCCCAGAAACTATTGAAGAGGTCCAGCAGATATGCGTGTCCGGCAGGGGGCAGCTGCCGCACCATTTCATAATGGATATCATCTGGACCGGAAGCTGTGTTGCCCGCCTGGGAGAGGGCATAGGTCAGTTCATTTTGCGTTAAAGAGGAGTTATAGTCCTCTCCTTGACTTTGGCCAAAATCAATAGTACGGCGCTCGATGCTCCTCTTATGCACCGCGAACTCTTTAGAATAGCTCGCAGTGCTAGAAATAGAGGCAAACATCGAGCCCAATACATTGGCGACCTCCATAGAGGAGGAGACAAGCGAACCGTTAGACATGAGTGCAGGTATATTAATGGTATTTTTGCTACTACGTACTTTACGAATATAATCCCAAACCTTAGTTGTGGGAGTGGAAATAGTAAGGGTAGAAATAAACTTTCTCCAAGACTCTCTTCTGCTTTCTCGAATCATACGGCAAGCTCTAGCACGTTGAATCCGGAATGACTCCAGATTCTCTGAAGTAGGACGCCGATTGAAGAGACGTAGGGCCCTTCGACGGTCAGAAATAGCCAACCGACATTCCTCGTTCAAACAGGGAACTGGACGGTGACGCGGATAAGGCGAGGATTTAGGAATGGAAGCCCTCGCAGCTGCTATTACCGTCGAAGTAAAACGCCTAACCCTAACATCGACGTCGTGAGAATGGGGTTCATCAAATACGGCGAGCTCGCGGAATTTATCCCAATCAGCACGTTTGATAACCCACTGGGGTAGCTGTTCTGTACTGGGTGGACCTTGAAGTGGTGACACCAGAATTGGAAAATGATCGCTGCCACATAGGTCCGAGTGAACCTCCCAAAGGAAGTGAGCAGCGATCCCGGGGCTACATAAAGTTAGGTCGATGGCAGAGGATACACCATTAAAGGTGGAGAAGTGTGTCTGGGTCCCGGTGTTCATTAACACCAGGTTGCCCGAGACAAGAATATCCTCTACCATCCTCCCACGGGCGTCTGTAAAATTAGACCCCCACACCAGGTTATGCGCATTAAAATCGCCCAAGATGATGTAAGGGGCGGGAAGTTGTATAAAGAGGGCCTCTAGAGTCCTCTTTGAAACGCGCTCACCTGGTGGGAGGTAGATGCTGCATACTGTCACTTCCATAGCAAGGGAGATTCGGACAGCGATCACTTGGAGTTCAGAGACGATATTAATATGTTTATGATATATGTTGCTTCGTGCGAATATAGCCACACCTCCGCTAGCCCGATCAAAGTATGGCTTGTTGGTACGATATACATCGTACCCACGAAGCATCGGGTTGTCAATTGGGCGGAAGTGGGTCTCCTGCAAACACAAGATGGAAGAATGCAGGAAAGAAATTATTTGTTTAATTTCCTCTACACGAGCAAAGAAACCCCTACTATTCCATTGTAGTAGCGACATTATTTATAAATATAAAGTTTAGTTATCCTCGCAATCCATAAGGTTATCTTTTAAAAATAGAAATTGATTGGTGTCCTTTTTAGGCCCTCTTGCTTTTCCCAATCTCTCCTGGACCTCTCGCTTCAGGAGAGGTTTTGATTTATCCTGGAGAGACAGGGTTGGTGGATCTTTGCGCGAAGGCTTTGTTAAGGCCTTCGGCGCTTTATTTATTGTTGTTTTTTCAGCGGTCCCTCGATGGTCCTTTCTGTTTTACCACCCATCCCAACCTCCGGATCCCCAGAGGCGGGATTGAGTGGCTCGATACCGGCCGCACGTAGTTTTTGGCCCCGAGGAGGACTCGGGGTGGTTCCCCGAGGAGGACTTGGGGGGGGTTCCCCGAGAAGGGTTCCTCGGAGGTACAGGTGGTGGAGACGACCTCATAGGAGGTGTCACGTCGCGTACTAATTTTGGCGCCATCATATTGGGCGCTGCTTTTGTTGGGATGTCTCGAGTAGGAACGAGTGGCACTGGTCGAGAAGACGACTTTGCAAGATTAACCGCGCAATGGCAGTTGGGGCAGTTTATGTTCTGACTTACAATTTTGCTGTATGAGGTCTGAAATACCGTAGCCTGAGTGGATACGTATTCCTTGCGTGCCTGGGCATAAGAGATCTTCTTTTAGGATTGAATCTCCAGGAATTCTTTCTCTACCTTCCATTTCGGACAGGCCCGAGACCAGGCAGAGTGTGGACCCTTGCAGTTTACGCAGAATCTCGGAGACTCACATGGTGTGTCGTGAGCCTCTTGTCCACAATCTGCACAGGTCGGCTTACCACGGCATCGCAGCTTCGTATGCCCAAATTCCTGGCACTGAAAACAGCGCCGAGGGTTAGGGACATACGGCCGGACCCTAAGCACGTGGAAAACTGCTCGGTCTTCCTTCGGAAGGGTAGGGGTCGCAAAAGTAAGGATATACGTATCCGTCTTTTTTTCTTGTCCGTTCTTTTTTGTGACATGCTGGGGAGAAAGGTCCTCACAGATCTCCTCAATGCTCACGCAGTCGAGGTCAAAGCAAGTGACCACTCCCTTGCAAACATTGAGGACCCTGTGAGGTCCCACCTTCACCGGTATATAAGCCGTATTACTCAACGGTATTTCTGTAATAGCCATAACTTGTGACGACTGGACGTCAGTTGCAGTCTGAATCAAAATAGTTCCATCACGCAATTTCCTTATTGAAACGTTCGATTTTGCTGCACCATTTAACGCTCTTTCGAGGATAAATGGGCTGACGCGCTTAAGGTTTTCATTGGCATCGACTCGAGACATCACCAGGAAGCGGTGCTGGGGCCTCACCACTTCCTTGACCATTTCCATTGTTGGGCTGGATGGCCTTACCCGTTTCCGCCTCTTATCAATATTACGGTTCGTGAGGGGCCGGGCAGTGAGGGGCCGGGCAGTGAGGTGCCAGCAGAATTAGGCAGTACGGTGCCAGCAGTGACAAAGTTATCGGCCATGCCGTTTTGGGGGACAACCTACACAATACTCGGATCGTAGACCCAGGGTGCTCCAAGTTGGTTCTACCACATATGGCCCTGTTAACTGTCCCGACGAGAGGCCCCATACGACGCTAGACATGACAACCTTAGCATAGGGCATCGCCGAGAGAGAGGTCATCGCAGCAAGTGGGTGTAGGAAAGTGCCAATTTTACGTCCGGGCCCTCGTGAACGCAACCGGTCTTTTCTCAAAGTAGGGTACCCGGTTATTGTCATCCCTAAGGCCCTTCTACTAAGATATTACAACTGGCGCACTTTCACTCAGGAGCTCAAAGGCAGTGGTATTCAATAATCGTCCAAGGGAAGCCGTGTTAGATGTCAAAATCGTCAACGGTAAAGCCAAAAGTCTCTGTGCAGGACTGAACGGCAGGGTAAGGGAAGGAAGAGGTAAGGAGAAAGAAAGAGAAGGGAGAAGAATGAGAAAAAAGGAGTGAAAGGGAAGGAAGAAAAAAAGAGGTGAAAGGAAAGATTTAGGATAGGTTTTCCTGCACGAGGTACGTCCTGCACAGAAGCCTCCCCTTTTAGTCGCCTCTTACGACAAGCAGGGGTTACTGCGGGACTATTCTAAACCCCGTCCCGTAGGGGAAGACAATGCGGTACACTTCGGTGACGTGCTGAGGGGAAAGTTCCTCACAGATATCCTCAATGCTCACGCAGTCGAGGTCATAGCAAGTGACCACTCCCTTGCAAACATTGAGGAACCTGTGAGGCTCCACCTTCACCGGTATATGAGACGTATTGCTCAACGGTATTTCAGAGATCGCCATTATGTTGGAAGACTGTATGTCAGTCGTGGTCTGAATCATTATGGTGCCATCACGCAGTTTCCTAATTGAGACGTCCGATTTCACTGCTCCATTTATCACTCTTTCGAGGATAAATGGGCTAACACGTTTCAGGTCTTCACTGGCTTCTACACGAGACATTACCAGGAAGCGGGGCTGGGGCCTCACCACTTCCTGGGATATTTCCACTAAAGGGTTGGACGGCCTTACCCATTTCCGCCTCTTATCTATATTACGGCCCTGTGAGGGGCCGGGCAGTGAGTTGCCAGCAGAGTTTGGCAGTACGGTGCCAGCGTCAACAATATTTTCGGCCATGCCGTGATTGGGTACAACCTGCACAATACTCGGATCGTAGACACAGGGTGATCCAAGTTGGTTCTACCACATGAGGCCCTGATAACCCTCCTGGCGGAAAACCCCACACGACGCTAGACATGACAACCTTCGCATGGGGCTGCGCCAGGAGAGAGGTCATCGCAGCAAGTGGGTGCAGGAAAGTGCCAATTTTACGTCCGGGCCTTCGTGAACGCAACCGGTCTTTTCTCAAAGTAGGGTACCCGGTTTTTATCATCCCTAAGGCCCTTCTACTAAGATATTACAACCGGCGCACTTTCACTCAGGAGCTCAAAGGCGGTGGTATCCAATAATCGTCCAAGAAAATCCGTGTGAGATGCCAAGGTCGTCAACGGTGGGGCCAAAGGTCTCTGTGCAGGACTGAACGGCAGGGGAAGGGAAGAAAGATGTAAGGAGAGAGAAAGCGAAGGGAGAAGAATGAAAAAAAAAGAATGAAAGGGAAGGAAGGAAAAAGTAGTTGAAAGGAAAGATTTAGGATATGTTTTCCTGCACGAGGTACGTCCTGCACAGAAGCCTCCCCTTTTAGTCGCCTCTTATGACAAGCAGGGGTTACTGCGGGAATATTCTAAAACCCGTCCCGCAGGGGGTCATATCCTGAATCGCCTGTGCAAACAACAAGTTTGGAATTTTATAACAATTACCTATTTTTTTAAATAGATTTATTAATATAGTATAGATGTATTTATTGAAATAATTTCAACTATAATTATTTTAACTAACACAAACTGGTAGGCCTACTGCATCTTATGTGCCTTTCCAAAGCATTTGCAACTTTCATGTTGTGTCAACTTGCAAATAATAATATTAATAACATATTTTTTATAATTCCATGAGCCAACCTCAACCAAAATTTTAAATAATCATAGATTTCGATAGAAAATTTTGAAGAAACTGCCTAGAAATAACATTTTGAACTTTCATGTTGTGTCAACTTGCAAATAATAATAATAATAATAATAATAATAATAATAATAACATATTTTTTATAATTCCATGAGCCAACCTCAACCAAAATTTTAAATAATCATAGATTTTGATAGAAAATTTTGAACTGCCCAGAATGTTAAATTATCATATTATATTATATTTGTTTTAAAGTTAACACAATATAAATGTTAAAAATGTTAGATATCATTATTTACAGCCTACCAAAAATAAAAGTGACATACACAAAAAAAAACTAAAAAAAATATTTGGAAAGTTTGTCAAGGTATTATGATTTTAAAGAAATAAATTGCTTTACAACATACAACATTATTTACAAAGATAATCAAGGCAGTTCTTATGTTGGCCTATATTATAAGCTCCAAATTAATACATGCCAAGCAAGTAGAAATCACCAATTCTCTCCTGGTGTAGACGTTTCATTTCCACCTTAACTGCACTATCACGCCAGATAAACTGGTCATGAACTCTCCCAGGAAACCGTGCATTGACATTCAGAGCACGCAAGTCCCGATCACATATCTGTAAATAAATACTTTAATTTTATACCTCCCCCCCGAAAAAAAAAAGTTCACCATTCAGAATTCAAAATTAAAGTTTGCTATAAAATAATTAAGGCTTAATTAAAGTGGAAAGTCTTCTTTTCTGCTTATTAATATTTAGCCACAGTAAAATATAAGAGGAATAGTTTTTCTAACAGCATTTATAGTACAGGAAGCCTACTTACCACCTGAACATTAATAGAATGGAACTCATGGTGGTTGTAATATGCCTCTTCATGTTCATTGGGAGTTGTGATGGCAATGTGCGTGCAATCAATAGCCCCGATCATACCGGGAAAGCCCAATACTGGAAGAAATATGTGGGAAAACATTTTATATAAACATTAATATGACATATACAACGTGTTTCTAAAACATTGCATCAAACTTTGGCAGGATACTCCTTGGGTGAAATTAGAATAATTCTCATAAGCAACCTAGGGTCCATCTTCAATATTAAGGGCGGTATACACCCCTAAAGACAGAGCTAAAAACGACTGTTGAGTGAAATATTATGAAAACTGCTTAGGGTATTACAACGAATCTTTGTATACTACTTATTGAAACCTTGATCATTAATAAACTAAATGTGCTGTTACCGTTACCCACCCCCTACATGTAAAAAAGGGGCGGTTGTAACACATTTTTTCTAAAATAAAATATGTCAGAGTAAGTATTACCAATTTTTACTTAATATTACAAAAAAGGAATCAAAATTAACAAAAAAGGTGTCTTGGAGAAACTGTCTAGCTTTCCCCGTTTCTGAGATAGTCACACAAGTTTGAGATCAGAGCCAAGTGCAAATGCCTGCCAGGTAGGCAGCCAGAATCGCAGTTTTATTTCGCAATGCAGTCGTTTAACCATTTTTACCGGCACGTGTGACTATGTATCACGAACATTTGGTAAACAAGGCTGGTTTGTGTGTTATGATGGAGAAACTCTGATACTTTTCCTTCTTCATAAGCTCCGATGTGTTGCTATTTATTACATTAGTGAGTTATGCTTACACAGTTCACACTTGGGTGGGATTTTATTCATTACACTCACTGGAATATTGAAAGCTACATTAAGAAATACAAATTTTAGTTATTGCATGTTTTAGTTCCTAGCTTCAAAAGCAGATTCATAGCAAGTGTTCAAAATGGTGGCCCCTTACGTTATTGCAATAATTGAGGCGACGTATCAATGACTGGCGTACTCTTTAGAAAACACGTGGAGTTTCTTGAACCTTATCACATGCAGCAACTATCCTGGCTAACAGGTCTTCCTCAGATTCAACAGCTGTCTCATACACCAAAACTTTGACAAAGCCCCACAGAAAGAAGTCTAATGGATTTAGGTCAAGAGAGCGTGGTGGCCACGCAACAGGCCAACCTCTTCCTATCCATCGGGCAGGAAATGCAGTGTTGAGGTAGTCACGCACAGCTGTTGTGAAATGAGGTGGGGCACCGTCATGTTGTAGCCACATGCGTTGTCTAACGGAGAGCGGTACATTCTCGAGGAACTGTGGCAATGCAAATTTCAGAAATTGGTAGTAGATGTGGCCAGTCAAACGTCGTGGCATCAGGTAAGGGCCAATGCCACAATGCCTGCCCAGATGTTGACAGAAAATCTATGCTGGTTGCCCATGATGATAGTTGCATGAGGGTTCACGTCATTCCAAATGTGACTATTTGTACTATTAAAATAGCCGTCTCTGGTTAATGTTGCCTCATCGGAAAACAATATTATAGTGGAGAAATCAGGAACCACTCCGCACTGCTGCAGAAACCAGTCGGAGAATTCATGTTGAGGAGCATAATCTGCTGGCCCCAATGCCTGCACCTTGCGCATGTGGTACGGATGCAGCAGCTGATCATGCATGACACGCCATACTGTGAAATTGGACACATTCTATTGATGCGTAATGGCACGTGTGCTTGTTGACGCGTTATTATCCACATAATTCAGTACCTCTTCTTCGACAATTGGAATGCGAACATTCCTCGGGTGACCAGCTCCCCCTCGTAGCTGAAATGTACCTGTTTCACGAAGTCGCTGAGTGACATCGGTGAAGGTCCGGTGATAAGGTTGACGTCGCGCAGGATATCTATCGTGGTACAACCGTGCAGCTGCTCTTGCGTTTCCTCTAATTTCACCGTACAGCATGACCATGTCTGTCATTTCTGCGTTTGTGTACTTTGCCATTTGACTTGTAATACGCGCAACATGCAGTGAAGTCGTGTGGACTGATGCAGTCTGCTCGTGGAGGGAAGATAGTGATAATAAGAGTGGGGGAAAGGAGGGGAGTGAAGCAAATACAGCTTTATTGGCTCCATACCTGGTAGGAATTAACACTTGTCTTTGAAATTAAACATGCATGATTATCTCAGAAACGGGGAAAGCTAGACAGTTTCTCCAAGACACCTTTTTTGTTAATTTTGATTCCCTGTTTTGTAATCTTAAGTAAAAATTGGTAATACTTACTCTGACATATTTTATTTTAGAAAAAATGTGTTACAACCGCCCCTTTTTTACATGTAGGGGGTGGGTAACGGTAACAGCACATTTAGTTTATTAATGATCAAGGTTTCAATAAGTAGTATACAAAGATTCGTTGTAATACCCTAAGCAGTTTTCATAATATTTCACTCAACAGTCGTTTTTAGCTCTATCTTTAGGGGTGTATACCGCCCTTAATATTGAAGATGGACCCTAGGTTGCTTATGAGAATTATTCTAATTTCACCCAAGGAGTATCCTGCCAAAGTTTGATGCAATGTTTTAGAAACACGTTGTAGAATAGAAGAGTGTTTACCAACCTTTTATGATCCCCCCAAAAATTTCATTGAATGTATGCCTCGATTATCTTATGAATGTACATTTTAACATCACTTAACATGGATGTGAAATTAGCTCTAGTAACATTTAATAGTTGCCAGATAATTTAATGGCTATTCAAATGATAATTGAGCTAGAGTTTTTGCATATTATTTTCATAAATAGTGTTTATAAATTAATATCATTAATTGTATTAATTTTTATAACTTAAAATAAATTTATTTAAATATATTTTGAACATGAATAATGTAAAACATTGCTTGACAGTCAGTTTTGCTCACTCTGCATTTGAAGGCAAATAGTAAATCAGTTTGCACTATCATTCCACCAACAAGGATAAGGATAATTGTATGAAACTAAAATCATAGACTAATTATTTGAAAGCTTTAATATTTCAACAAGATTTAAACAATTCGCTAGGCCTATAATCACAGAGTTACATAAATATTTGCAGAAACATGTGTTTTTAATCATGCTCCTACCAACATTATGTCTGTTTATTTAATTAATACTGTTCAAAATTTTAGTTTATTTATGCAGGAAAGGCTATGTTTATTTGTAAATATGGTGATACCCTGTGACTTATGATTAAATCGTTTATCAGGGTGATAACAGATATTTTTGATAATTTTCATTTAAGTTTCAATCAATTCTTTGTATCCTTATGAATAGTGTGTAAAATTATTATTTATTTGCTTATTTTTTTAATGTCTTATAACTAAATTATTTTTCGCACCATCCCCAAGGTATATATAACCTATATTTAAAGAAACGTGATAAGCAAGTCTACGATTTGTTATCAATTTTATGTTCTAATATAAACTTACCCTTGCTGTACCCTTTCTCTTTGGGCAGCAGTGGTAGGAAATACAATCCAACGATCAGCAAGGAGGTCCGAAACAGCGTTGCATACATTGTGTATGCATCTTCCAGTTGAGGTTTGCGATAATGTCACAAATGAGTCTTGCCCCACTCCTCGCTGATAACCCCTCTCAGCAAAAAAAACGCAGTGCGGCAGTTACCTGAACAATAAATACAGATAGTTAGTGTTGGACATAAACTAGTAAACAGGACAATTCAGTCATTTTAATGGTCAAGTTCAAAATATCCATTTACCTGTATGTGCACTGGTATTCCAGACGTAATGGTTCTTTGGAGCCTGCCTCTTAAAAGACCACAGAGATCACGAGCCAAAATCCTACTCACTCGAAAAAGAGTTTGAAATGCTATCTCCGGAATTTCAAATGGGTTACTCATGTCTCTGATATTTCTTCTTAGAATTCGCATTCTTTGCCTATTAACTCTTCGCCACAACAACAATTAGACGAAGATGCATTATGGCTTCCATTTCAAAGAAATTGATACTTTTTCAAAACTTGATTTGAATTTAATTCACTTTTAAACTACAAGAGAAAATTTAGAATATATATACCAAAATAACTGAGCCAAAATATAATTAAAAACAGTAATTCAAACTTCACTCAATGTCTAACCCTAACAAAAAAATAACTTCTATAAACTAAAAAAAGATAGGCCTATAGAAAGCTTTTAACTACCATTTGTAATACAAATAAGGATAAAAAAAAATTGAAAACAAATAAACTATACTTCTAAATAAATATTATAAATGGAAACAAAGCAGTTAATGAACTATTATACAAAAACTAATAGTTTGAACCACACGAATACTATAACCTTAAATGTTAAGCAAAATATATTATAAAATAAAATAAAACGTTTAATGAACAAAAATAATAAATAAACAAATAGCTTAAACCACTTTAAATCTAATAAAAGCTAAAACACACCAAACAACGACTTATCTAACTTAGTGAAGAAAATATTAAAATCTCAGAAACTAATGGGCGCTAATCGTGAATAGAATCGAAAAGTTAACAGAGGGGGTAGACAGTCTCGTGAATAAGCGACAGAGCTCGCGACGATGCTGTCGTGTCGTCAACTAGCCGACCGGACAGACTCTCATATGTCGGCAAGGTCACGGGATCGTCCCGACTCGACGTCGTCAACTAGTTCTCGTCAGGTCAGATTAGCCCTGCAGGTCTAAAAACATGACACCCAAACTCGTCTCCGGAGGCAGGCGTGGTGCCTCCTTGGCCGCCAGTTCATTTCTTGAAAGACCAGCGTGACCAGGAATCCAGCAAAAGGCGAGCCGGGTGCTTAGTGAATCAATTTTTAAAATTTGCTCATGTATCATCTGCACGAGTGGATTCCAGGAGTAGAGAGTGGACAATGCCAACATAACACTAATGGAATCCGTGCAGATGAGAACAGAACGGTAACACTTACGATAAACAAAACAAAGATTTATAAATGGCGTATAATTCAGCCGTAAAAACATTGGATTCACCAGGTAAACCAAAGTTAAAATGGTTTCCCTCCACAACAAATGCGCATCCCATGGAGGCCCCACACTTGGAGCCATCTGTATAGATGCGCTTAAAGCCCTGAAAGCGAGTGGAGAAGAACTCATAAAAGGTGCACTCATAGATAATCGGTGGGGTGGTCGCTTTAGGGAACTTGGCAAGATCAAAATGGCATTGAGGTACGCGTATCTTCCAGGGAGAAACTCGACTTGGAGATGTGGGGATAGCCTTTGGCAGGACTATCCCACACGTGTCGAAAACCGATAGCATCCTGATCCCAACCGGCCTTGTACTACGCCATTTGGTTTCATACAAGACACGGTTAGGGGGATGAAACACAGGACGGTAGACAACAAGCTCCGGCATGTAGTGTTGTTTCGACACGTAAGATGTCAGAAGATATGACCGCCGGTAATAAAGAAGGGGCTCACCGGCGTCGGCACAGATGCTGACGACTGGACTGGTACGAAAAGCACCAGTAGCCAGTCGTATGCCAGCATGGTGGACACTATCCAGAATATTTAACGCCGAGGGTCTCGCCGATCCATAAACGAAACTGCCGTAGTCTAGTTCATATCTTACCAAGGCCCTATACAGGCGCATCAAGGTTTCCCTATCAGCACCCCAGGACCGACCGCTAACCACTTTGAGCAGGTTGAGTGCTTTTATACACCTCGCTTTCAGGTCTTTGATGTGAGGGATCCAAGTTATTTAAAATCAAATAAAAGTCCCAGAAACCTTACGGTCTCTGAGACTGGTAAAACAACGTGGTTCATTAAAATACTGGGGGCTTGTTGTATTCCGCGTAATCTATGGAAGTGGACGACCGTCATCTTGGCTTCAGAGAAGCGAAAGCCATTTGCGATGCCCACGACCACAGATTGTTTACAGAGAGTTGTATCTGCCGTTCAGCCCTGTGAAAATTCGATGAACTGCAATAAATTGCGTTGTCATCCACAAAAAGGCATGAAAGGACAGGTAGCCGCACGTTGTCCACAATGCCATTAATTGCGATGGCGAACAACGTACAGCTCAGAGTACTACCCTGAGGCACCCCGTTTTCTTGAATAAAATCATCGTATAAGGTGTTGTTTAACCTTACCCGGAAGTGTGAATCTGAAATAAAATTAGGTATAAAAACAGCGAGGTTCCCTCGGAACACCCAATTAAAAAGGGTTTTTAAGATGCCGTACCGCCATGTGGTATCGTACGCTTTCTCCAAATCAAAGAAAACTGCCAAAAGATGATGTTTGTGGAGAAAGGCGTCACGAACCGCCGTCTCGAGACGAGCGAGATGATCCATCGTAGATCGGTTACGGCGAAAACCACATTGAATATTTGATAGTAGATTGCGGGATTCTAAATACCATATTAATCGTTTATTTATCATTTTTTCCAATATTTTGCATACACAACTAGTTAAGGCTATCGGTCTATAACTAGTTGGATCTAATTTATCTTTGCCACTTTTATGTATTGGTATAACGGTTGCTTGCCTCCATAGTGATGGGAATTGATGAGATCCGCAAACACTATTATAAAGGTCCAAGAGATATGTCTGTCCAGCACGAGGTAGCTGGCGCAACATATCGTAGTGGATGTCGTCGGGACCGGAAGCTGTGTTGCCCGCCTGAGACAGGGCATAGGTCAATTCATCCATTGTAAAGGGGGAGTTGTAATCCTCCCCCCGGCTCTGACCAAAGTCAATAGAATGGCGCTCTATGTTCCGCTTAAGCGCTGCAAACTCATTAGAGTAGCTTGCAGTGCTAGAAATAGCGGTGAACATAGAGCCCAATACATTGACGACCTCCACAGGGGAGGAGACAAGCGAACCGTTTGACATGAGGGCAGGTATATTATTACTGGAATTTTTGCTACTACGTAATTTACGAATATTGTCCCAAACCTTAGTTGTGGGAGTGGAAATAGTAAGGGTGGAAATAAATTGTCTCCAAGACTCTCTTCTGCTTTCACGAATGATACAGCGAGCTCTAGCACGTAGAATCCGGAAAGACTCCAGATTCTCTAAAGTAGGACGTCGATGGAAGAGACGTAGGGCCCTTCGACGGTCATAAATAGCCAACCGACACTCCTCGTTCCACCAGGGAACAGGTCAGTGGCGCGGATGTGGCGAGGATTTAGGGATGGATTCCCTCGCCGCCATGATGACCGTCGAAGTAAAATGGTCTATATTCACATCGACGTCAAGAGAAAGGGGTTGATCAAATACGGCGAGCTCGCGAAATTTATCCCAGTCAGCACATTTGAGAACCCAGTGTGGTGCCCGTGCTATACCGGGAGGATCGTGAAGTGGCGAAAGCAGAATGGGAAAGTGATCGCTGCCACATAGATCCGAGTGAACCTCCCAAAGGAAGTGAGCAGCGATCCCGGGGCTACATAAAGTTAGGTCGATGGCAGAGGATACACCATTGAAGGTGGAGAAGTGTGTCTGGGTCCCGGTGTTCATTAGCACCAGGTTTCCCGAGACAAGAATATCCTCTACCATCCTCCCATGGGCGTCTGTAAAATTGGACCCCCACACTAGATTATGTGCGTTAAAGTCCCCCAAAATGATATAGGGGGCGGGAAGTTGTATAAAGAGGGCCTCTAGGCTCCTCTTTGAAACACGTTCACCTGGTGGGAGGTAGATGCAGCATACGGTCACTTCGATAGGAAGAGAGACTCTGACAGCAATCACTTGGAGATCAGATACAATATTTATTGATTTATGATAGATACTGCTACGTGCAAGTATAGCCACACCTCCGCTAGCTCGATCAAATAATGGCTTGTCGGTACGATATACATCGTACCCACGAAGCCTCGGGCTGTCAGTTGGGCGGAAGTGGGTCTCCTGCAAACAGAAGATGTAAGGATGCAGGTAAGAAATTATTTGTTTAATTTCCTCTACACGAGCAAAGAAACCCCTACAATTCCATTGTAGTAGCGACATTATTTATCAATATAAAGTTTAATTATCCTTGCAATCCATAACGTTATCTTTTAAATATAAAAATTGATTGATGCCCCTTTTGGGCCCTCTTGCTTTTCCCAGTCTCTCCTGGACCTCCCGCTTCAGGAGAGGTTTTGATTTGTCTTGGAAAGACAGGGTTGGTGAATCCTTGCGGGAAGGCTTTGTTAAAGCCTTCGACCCTTTCTTCAAAATAATTTTCTCGGCGATCCCTCGCTGGTCCTTCCTCAAGGTATCAGTGGGATTCGCCTTTGCGGCCTCGCCTGTACCACCGCTCATCCTTACCTCCGAAGTTACAGAGGCGAGATTGAGCGGCTCGACAACGGCCGCACTTAATTTTGGGCCCCGTGGTGGGCTCGGGGGGGTTCCCCGAGGAGGGCTCGTTGGGGTTCCCCGAGGAGGGCTCGGGGGGGTTCCCCGAGGAGGGCTCGGGGGGGTTCCCCGAGGAGGGCTCGTTGGGGTTCCCCGAGGAGGGCTCGTTGGGGTTCCCCGAGGGGGGCTCGGGGGAGTTCCCAGAGGAGGGCTCGGGGGTGTTCCCCGAGGAGGGCTCGGTAGGGTGCCCCGAGGAGGAGACCTCGGGGGTATAGGTGGTGGAGACGATCTCATTGGAGGCGTCACCACCTGAAAAAGTCTTGGCACTTGTTGGCCTGGAGTTTCTCGAGTAGTGACAAGAGGCACAGGTCGGGAAGATGGCTTTGAAACGTTGACTGCGCAGTGGCAGTTGGGACAATTTATATTTTGGCTGACTATCTGACTATATGACGTCTGAAATACCGGAGCTTGACTGGATAAGTATTTTTTGCGGGCCTGGGCATATGAAATCTTCTTTTCAGTTTGAATCTCCAGGACTTTTTTCTCCACCTTCCATTTCGGACAGGCCCGAGACCAGGCGGAATGCGGACCCTTGCAGTTCACGCAGAGCTTAGGAGACTCACACGGTGTATCGTGAGCCTCTTTACCGCAATCCGCACAGGTTGGCTTTCCACGGCATCTCAGCTTCGTATGCCCAAATTCCTGGCACTGAAAACAGCGCCGAGGATTGGGGACATACGGCCGGACCCTAAGCACGTGGAAACCTGCTCGAACCTCCTTTGGAAGGGTAGGAGTCGCAAATGTAAGGATATAGGTATCCGTCTTTTTTTCTTGGCCATTCTTTTTTGTCACTATTCTATAAACTTCGGTAACATGTTGAGGTGCAAGCTCATCACAGATATCCTCAATGCTCACACAGTCGAGGTCATAGCAAGTGACCACTCCCTTGCAAACATTGAGGAACCTGTGTGGTTCCACCTTTACCTTTAAATGGGCTGTATTGCTCAACGGTATCTCAGTTATTCGCATTACGTTTACCGTCTGGACGTCATTTATGGTCTGGATCATCACAGTGCCATCTCGCAGTTTTCTTATAGAGACCTCTGACTTTGCAGCACCGTTTATCACTCTTTCGAGGATAAATGGGCTGGCACGTTTCAGAATCTCACCGTCCTCGACTCTAGACATTACCAGGAAGCGGGGCTGGGGCCTCACCACATCCTGGTTTTCTATTATTAAAGGGCTGGACGGCCATACCCGTTTCCGCCTCTTTTCAGTATTACGGCCCTGTGAGGGGCCGGGCAGTGAGTTGCCAGCGTGGTTTGGCAGTACGGTGCCAGCGGACAGTAAGTTGTCAGCAGCGACAAAAGAAGTGGCCATGCCATTTTTGGGGACAACCTACACAGTACTCGGATCGTAGACCCAGGGTGATCCATGTTGGTACTACCACATATGGCCCTGTTAACTGTCCCGACGAGAGGCCCTATACGACGCTAGACATGACAACCTTCGCATAGGGCATCGCCGAGAGAGAGGTCATCGCAGCAAGTGGGTGTAGGAAAGTGCCAATTTTACGTCCGGGCCCTCGTGAACGCAACCAGTCTTTTCTCAAAGTAGGGTACCCGGTTATTGTCATCCCTAGGCCCTTCTACTATGATATTACAACCGGCGCACTTTCACTCAGGAGCTCAAAGCAGTGGTATCCAATAATCGTCCAAGGAAAGCCGTGTTAGATGCCAAGGTCGTCAACGGAGGGCCAAAAGTCTCTGTGCAGGGCTGAACGGCAGGGGAAGGGAAGAAAGAGGTAAAGAGAGAGAAAGAGAAGGGGGAAGAATGAAAAAAAGGGTGAAAGGAAAGGAAGAAAAAAGGAGGTGAAAGGAAAGATTTAGGATAGGTTTTCCTGCACGAGATACGTCCTGCACAGAAGCCTCCCCTTTTAGTCGCCTCTTACGACAAGCAGGGGTTACTGCGGGACTATTCTAAGTCCCGTCCCGCAGGGGGATCTTAAAAATAAATATTAAATATTGGTTGAGAACCTTTTTAGGTCCTTTTACCTTTCCCAGTCTTTCCTGAACCTCCCACTTCAGGAGAGGTCCTTGCGCGAAAGCTTAGTCAAGGCCTTCGACGCTTTCTTTAATGTAATTTTGTCGGTGGTTCCTTGCTGGTCCTACTTTAAGGCACCAGTGAGTCACCTTTTCGGCCTCACCTGTTCCACCACTCAAACAAACCTCCGGTGTCCCAGAGGCGGAATCGAGCGGCTCAACAACGGCCGCACGTAATTTTGGGCCCCGTGGTGGGCTCAAGGGGTTTTCCCGAGTTGGGCTCGGGGGGGTTCACCGAGTTGGGCTCGGGGTTCACCGAGTGGGCTCGGGGGTTCACCGAGTTGGGCTCGGGGGGGTTCACCGAGTTGGGCTCGGGGGGGGTTCACCGAGTTGGGCTCGGGGGGGTTCACCGAGTTGGGCTCGGGGGGGTTCACCGAGTTGGGCTCGGGGGGGTTCACCGAGTTGGGCTCGGGGGGGTTCACCGAGTTGGGCTCGGGGGGGTTTCACCGAGTTGGGCTCGGGGGGGTTCACCGAGTTGGGCTCGGGGGGGTTCACCGAGTTGGGCTCGGGGGGGTTCACCGAGTTGGGCTCGGGGGGGTTTCACCGAGTTGGGCTCGGGGGGGTTCCGAGTGGGCTCGGGGGTACGAGTGGGCTCGGGGGGGTTCACCGAGGTGGGCTCGGGGGGGTTCACCGAGGTGGGCTCGGGGGGGTTCACCGAGGTGGGCTCGGGGGGGTTCACCGAGGTGGGCTCGGGGGGTTCACCGAGGTGGGCTCGGGGGGGTTCACCGAGGTGGGCTCGGGGGGGTTCACCGAGGTGGGCTCGGGGGGGTTCACCGAGGTGGGCTCGGGGGGGTTCACCGAGGTGGGCTCGGGGGGGTTCACCGAGGTGGGCTCGGGGGGTTCACCGAGGTGGGCTCGGGGGGTTCACCGAGGTGGGCTCGGGGGGGTTCACCGAGGTGGGCTCGGGGGGGTTCACGAGGTGGGCTCGGGGGTTTCACCGAGGTGGGCTCGGGGGGTTTCACCAAGGTGGGCTCGGGGGGTTTCACCGAGGTGGGCTCGGGGGGTTTCACCGAGGTGGGCTCGGGGGGTTTCACCGATGTGGGCTCGGGGGGTTTCACCGATGTGGGCTCGGGGGGTTTCACCGAGGTGGGCTCGGGGGGGTTCACCGAGGTGGGCTCGGGGGGTTCATCGAGGTGGGCTCGGGGGGTTCCCCGAGGTGGGCTCGGGGGGTTCCCCGAGGTGGGCTCGGGGGGTTCCCCGAGGTGGGCTCGGGGGGTTCCCCGAGGTGGGCTCGGGGGGTTCCCCGAGGTGGGCTCGGGGGGTTCCCCGAGGTGGGCTCGGGAGGTTCCCCGAGGTGGGCTCGGGGTATTGGTGGGGAAGTCGATTCCTGTGACTGTATCGTCTTCTTTAAAAATTTCGGCACCAACTCAGTTGGCGGGTTATGACTATTATTGTCTCGAGTAGAGACCAATGGCACAGGTCGCGTGGATGTCTTTGAAAGATTAACTGCGCAGTGGCAGTTAGGACAATTAATGTTCTGGTTTAAATCTGACTATATGAATTTTGAAATATCGGAGCTTGACTGGATACATATTCTTTACGCACCTGGGCATAAGGGATCTTTTTTTAAGTTTGAATCTCCAGGACTTTTTTCTCTGCCTTCCAATTCGGACAGGCCCGAGACCAAGCAGAGTGCGGGCCCTTGCAGTTAACGCAGAGTTTAGGAGACTCACACGGTGTATCGTGAGCCTCCTGCCCACAATCAGCAAAGGTTGGCTTACCCCGGCATCGCAGCTTTGTATGCCCAAATTCCTGGCACTGAAAACAGCGCCGGGGGTTAGGGACATACGGCCGGACCCTGAGCACGTGGAAGCCTGCACGGACCTCCTTTGGAAGGGTAGGAGTCGCAAAGGTTAGAATATATGAATCCGTCTTTTTCTCATTTCCGTTCTTTTTAAGTATAAAGCGGTAGACTTCGGTTACATGCTGGGGGGCGAGCTCCTCACAGATCCCCAAACGCTCACACAGTCGAGGTCATAGCAAGTGACCACTCCCCTGCAAACATTGAGGAAATCTCCGGCTCAACCTTTACCTTCAACCGGCTCGTGTTGCTCAACGGTATTTCATTAATAGCCATTATACTCTTTGATTGAACATCTGTCGTTGTTTGGATCATTATAGGGCCATCGCGCAGCTTTCTAATTGAAACATTAGATTTTGCTGCACCATTTATCACTTTTTCGAGGATAAATGGGCTGACACGCTTGAGGTTTTCATTGTTCTCCACTCGAGACATTACTAAGAAGCGGGGCTGAGGCCTCAACACTTCCTGAATATTTGATATTGGGCTCAACGGTCTTTCTCGTTTTCGCCTCTTATCAGCATTACGGCCCTGTGAGGGGCCGGGCAGTGAGGTGCCAGCAGAAATAGGAAGTACGGTGCCAGCGGTGACAAGGTGATCGGCCATGCCGTATTTGGGGACAACTTACACAGTACTCGGTTCGTAGACCCAGGGTGATCCATGTTGGTACTACCACATATGGCCCTGTTAACTGTGTACCGAACTACCCTGTTGGGGTAGGCACAGTATCATTACAAATAATAGAAAAGTTAACGATAATAGATTTATTGGAAACAACAAAGAATAAATGAACTTTACAATAAAGATGTAAGATTAGAAAATTGACTGGTGGAATTCTGATGATCCTTAAAAGGGTTCATTCTCAGTAGGCGTGAGAGCTGGACAGGACCTAGACTATGATTCTGTGGTCTGTTGGAGAAAATCAAAAATTTACTTTACAAATAAATACAAAGAGATCAAAATACACATGGGCTTTAAACAATTTTGCTCAAAGAGTGGTCAGAGAAAGGTTAAACAAAAAACAATTGAAAGAGTTGTAAATGAAGTGATGATGGCTACAAAACAGGCTGTCAATTAATTGGTACTATGGCTGGTCCTTTTCCCTTTAGGTACTGCCAATGCATTCAATAGTACTAATCAAAAGAATCAGAAAAACAGTAATAACCTACCCAAACTCAACAGGAGTCAAAAAAGGTTAAATAAACAAAAGTATTATCTTCGCGGACCCCACTATGACTAGGGAGGTTTCCACGGGTTGCCCACCTAAGCTAATACTGCACTGTAAGAGTGACTGCTTAGACAACCTATCACACACAGATAAATATAAAAAACCAACTTGGAATTACAAACAAAGAAGACGGCCTGATTTTAGTCATGTATATCCAGAAAAAGAACAAAACGTCCAAGGCGTCAAAAAGGGACTCGACGTTTTAATGGAACTTGTGGAGTTTAACAAGTCTCACAGCTGAGACATAGTCACAAATAAAGCACACGGCTTATAAATTTTAAGACTGCATCATATGGATACAGCAAAACATGTTCGCTCGTCTGAGGGACTCGCGAATAATATAGCGTCAACTGACACATCCAAAAATCTAATCAGTTAAACATAATTACTTGGAAGTCAACACGATTCAAGTTTAAATTACTATTATGTTGACACACAATAAACATAACAAACAAAAGTCGCTTTCGACACAATTTAAACAAGTCTTTCTAGACTATCAAAAACCTAAAACAAGAAAATTACTCATGTCTAACTCGACAATTACTAATCAGGTTCATTAAACTAAATGTCAAGTCCTCCGGACTTGACAACAACAGAGTACTTGAGTGTTGGGAGTGTTCTGCAGGCTGTTTCGGCGGTGAATCCGACGACCCATACTGCATGGTCAGCACTGCGTTTCGACGACGAGAAGTCTAGAAGATGTTATTTTTCTGCAGGTCGTCTCGGCGGTGGACCCTACGATCCATACTCCATGGCCATCGCGGCCTTCATGATGAGAGATCTGGCAGAGTAGAGGTCTTCCCTTCAAAGCTTGGTTAATGCAATGCAGTAACTAGTGACTGACGCTTCGGCTTTTATACGCTCTCAGCTCTAACTCAAATGGAACAGACAATATAACGATAAACAGCGAAAAGAGAGAAGGAATAAAGATAGGGAAAAAGAGAGGGGAAAAGAGAAAACAGTTAGAGGGGTAAGGGGAAGGTTAGTTTTCCAATCTCGCCGGCAGGAGAGCTTGAATACCGAGGAACTTCAATGATGAACCCACGTGCCTCCATTTGTTCATTTACGTATTGTGAAGCATGTCTGAGATAGGACCGCCATGTTAGAAAAGTTCTCTTTAACCACGAGGTGACAAAATCCAACATCATCTTGATAGGGTGAGTCTGTATACACATATCTTTACTCGAAATATAAATGTTTTAATTATCTTGTTTAAATTGGATTATTATTTTTATGAAATATTATAATTTAGACGTCCTTTAAACTTTTTCTTGTCGGCCGCATGGTCGATTCATGAACATATTATCTGGAACCATCCACTGGTATACGACATTTGTTAGAACATCTATTCGCAAATATGACATTATTAATGCTCTTCTAAGATATCCGCCACAATATTTATCAAAAATCCTTATTTTTTTGGGTAAATTATCGGAATATTCACCTTTGCTTGTAGCCTTGTCAATCTCTCTGATCGACATGCTACAACTTGCCCAAAGAGAGGCCCCATACGACGCTAGACATTACAACCTTCGCATAGGGCATCGCCGAGAAAGAGGTCGTCGCAGCAAGTGGGTGTAGGAAAGTGCCAATTTTACGTCCGGGCCCTCGTGAACGCAACCGGTCTTTTCTCAAAGTAGGGTACCCGGTTATTGTCATCCCTAAGGCCCTTCTACTAAGATATTACAACCGGCGCACTTTCACTCAGGAGCTCAAAGCAGTGGTGTCCAATAATCGTCCAAGGAAAGCCGTGTTAGATGCCAGGGTCGTCAACGGAGGGGCCAAAAGTCTCTGTGCAGGACTGAACGGCAGGGGAAGGGAAGAAATAGGTAAGGAGATAGAAAGAGAAGGGAGAAGATTGAGAAAAAAGGAGTGAAATGGAAGGAAGAAGAAAGGAGGTGAAAGGACAGATTTAGGATAGGTTTTCCTGCACAAGATACGTCCTGCACAGAAGCCTCCCCTTTTAGTCGCCTCTTACGACAAGCAGGGGCTACTGCAGAACTATCCTAAACCTCGTCCCACAGGGGAGATCTCGGATCTTGAACCGCCCCAGCATATGCTTCCTAACAATCTGTTCAATATTTAACCTTTACATATAAAAAAAAAGTTTTTTAAAATAGAACTTTCTACGTACTAATTTTAGGAAAACGATTTATTTTGTATTTAAATATGAGAGTGTGTATTGTATAATAAATGAATGCATTGATTATACAGCTTGGGGTATTTCATTTTAATATAAACATTTATTATGGGCTAATTAAATCACTCACAAAATGTAACAAAAATATTTTAAAAAAATAATAAACTCTTTATTTTTTGTTTACATTTCGTGAGCGTCTAAAATGATTAAAATAATTTGTACTAACCTTATAGTAACTGTAAGCTTTTCTTCATGGCTAACACAATCTCTGAAGTTAGAGTATGTTGCAAGATCTTCCTTAATGGCTTCTAGATTGTAGTCAAAATTTTCAATCTGCATCCTATGGTAATCTCTGTATTTATCTGGATAATCACTCATTGGCCAACTAGTTTTGAAAAACTCACTGTCACTTCTATCTTCCATGAAATCATGATTCCACGTTCTTGTGTTCTCCTCAAAAAGGCAGTAATTTGAGTCTAGTAGGAGAAAAAGTTTCAAATCTTCTTCAGAGTCACTCATTATGTAAAATGATCATTTCACTTCAAATTCTGTTGAATCCCTGACAACAGTTCCAGCAAAAAGTCGGGAAAGATCTGTTGCTAATGTAAGCATACCTGACGTGGGTAAATCTGATCAGGAAACCATTTCTGATCGGAACGGAGGAATTCTTGGTCCAATGTAGGTCTAGCCTTACCCGCCCGTTTGGAGTCCAGCCGGGACAGAGACCTCGAGAGGGGTCGTAGCCAAAATGACCCAGGTGACGCATACGGAGATCCCGACCAGAGCCGCCTTACCCACCCGTTCAGCAGCCGGGCGGGACAGAGATCTTGAGAGGGGTCGTAGCCAAAAATAACAGTCTATCCTGAGAGACGCATAAGGAGATCCCGGCCAGGCCAGCGACAGAGTACGGAATGACCCTTTCAAGAAGTCAGGCCAGCTACCTTAACCGCCCGTTCGGCGGCCGGCCGAGGAGGCACCCTGCGTGGTGGGCGGGTCCGAGACGGCAGGTATCGGGTCACCGCGGAGAGCGGAGCCAAACGATTCTGAAACACGGACCAAGTACAAAGAGCAGGAATCTCGACGGATTTAGGAGAACGGTGGGAGGGGGAGCGGACGAACGGCGGGGGTAACCGATGATACTTTAAGGTGCTGGTGTGGGGGCTCCTTCCAGTCAAGTGGAATGAAAACCGCACCACCCTTATACCCAAAGAAGGCAAAGATCCCAAACTGGTGACTAATTACCGACCAATTACTATTGGGTCGGTGATAAATCGTGCGTTTTGGGGCATTATCGACCAAAGGATAAGGAAAGTTATTATCCTGAACCCCCGGCAGAAGGGCTTTACGATGGAAAATGGCTGCTTCAACAATGTGAGATTGTTGTTCGAATTGACTCACCTCATGAAGAACAACTCGGGGGGTGTTGGGATATAGTTAAGGCATTCGATACAATACCCCACGAGGCTAATGGCCTCGCGGGTCGGCGACAGGGGTTACCCAATAAGATTATCCAGTTGGTCGAGACGCCCTTCGCAGATACAAGAACGGTGATCAGGCATCCTAAAGGCGATATTGAAATCGGATTAAAGCGTGGAGTAAAACAGGGTGATCCTCTCTCACCAATCCTATTTAATTTGGTTATGGGTGAGTTAATTGACAAATTGGAGGCCATGCAGGGGTACAGTGTTGGCGGCACCAATATATCATGTATGGCCTTCAGCGACGACCTATTTTTATTCGCCAACGATGATGAGAAGGGCCAAGCATTATTGGATCGTACTGTCGAGTCCCTTGGTAAAATGAAGATGAGTGTGTCTCTCCCTAAAAACTCCGCTTTTAGGGTTACCATACTTAGAGACACATGGGTTTTATCTGATATCAGAATGGAGATCGGAGGGGTAGATCTCCTTTGTATACGTGCTGATGAATTCCTGCAATATCTGGGCATAGGTTTTTCTGTGTGGTCAGGGATTGACACTCAAATTATGCTCAAGCACTGGGAAGCCGTCTTAACGAGAGTAAAGTGTGCGCCGTTAAAGCCCTACCAAAAGTTGAGGCTGATTAATACATATTTAATACCACATTATATATATCAACTGGTGGTGGCGATGGCGTCCCGGAACGTGCTGGTAGAATTCGACAATTCTGTTCGCAGATGCTTCAAAGACATATTCCATCTACCTAGTTCCATTTCTGATGGCGTCATATACTGCAGCAACAGGAACGGTGGGTTGGGCTGCCAGCGTTTGGAGGAGCTGGTGGCCTAGAGTTTCCCTTGGAGCTGGGCTAAATCTCCTCGAGTCTGATGACCCTCTGATTGCAGCCATCAGAGGGGGCATGACCATGACGAAAGGGCTAGAGAGGATGGCTAATAATATACGTATAACCTTCCCATATACTGATGGGGATTTGGTTAAATATAAAGAGAGGAGTAAAAAGAGGGAACTTGATAGATGGGCTAGCCTTGGAGCCCAGGGCAGAGCCGTAAGAGCTTTAAAGAATGATAGGGTGGGTAACTCTTTCTTGAAAACCCCGCCCTTCTTAAGCCATGAAGATTTACTACGGCCCTCCAGTTACGTAAAAATACTGGAGGGGACAGGTCTAGTCTGCATCGAGCCATACCACAACAAGACCTGCTCTGCCGGAAATGTCGGGCAAGTCGGGAGACTCTGGCCCACATTCTCGGCCAGTGTACATACGCGAAGGCGTTGAGGATCAGACGCCACAACGAAATTCGTGACTTAATAGAAGGCCACATCCTGGAGGCTGGGAAGGATATGGCGATCACCAAGGAGCCAGAGGTAGAAAGTCCTGACGGGGGGAAACTCAAACCGGACCTGGCCGTGAAAAGCCAGGGAAGGGTCTTTGTGGTTGACGTAACTGTCCGCCACGAAGATGGGGAGTACCTCCAGAAGTCTAGGGCAGACAAGATGGAAAAATATACGCCCTTGTTGCCAAAATTATCAGAGGAATTTGGCACAAGCCCTGGCACAGTACTGCCGGTCGTGGTGGGAACTAGGGGCGCGATGCCACTCCCTACTATCGAGGCCCTGAGGAAGCTGGGTATTGTAGACCCAGGCTTATTTAAGACGATATCGCTTATAGCGTTGCGGTGCTCGATAGAGATATACCATGCGTTCCTTGACTACGACGGCAGACTGTTTTAATACCGGCAAGCACCGTCTTGCTATACGTTTTTATTTTATTTTCCTCTTCCTTCCTTGATTGGCTATATTTGTTCGTAAGCCATATCTTCCCCTTTATTAATTCTGGCTATATTTGCTTTTAAGTCCAGCTCCCCTTTCTCTTTTAGTCCATCCCCCCTTTACAGGGATGTTTTACCTTTTTTTATTCTTATTCCTCATTTTGAGGAACTTGTTTTTAGTTTCCTCTCCCTTCCTTATTTCTTCATATTGAAGAATCCCTTTTACCTTTTTATACATTGAGGCGGTGCGAGTCCTACCTGGAACTTCACCAGGAGGGCGGCGGTTCACTTTGTGAATGGGCGCCTCCGCGAGGCTTTCCCCGGAAACGTGCTGTGCACGGCTGAGTCCCATCTCCTTCGGGAGGCTGCTTCCTAATTTTCCCCCCTTCGAGAAGAGTTCCGGCAGTGGTTGGCCGGCACTAGGGGACATCTCTTACTTCTCTACTTTTATTTATCAGATATGAGGAGAAATTCTGGTAATCCTCATATCTCTGCATTACCAGTTGGTAGCCGTGACTCCTTCGGCCTTATAATTTAGGAGGAAGTTGGGGCTTGCCTCTAGATTTAGAGGTAGTTCCCACGCGTTGATCCTATACGATTTCAAACGGAAGGCCGAGATTCTCTATGTCCCTATGAAGTGGGGTCACGGTGCTCAGTTGTAAGGAACCGGCCCGACGTACGGCGGCCGGGACGCGATCTGGGCCCACGCACGTTTCATATAAATGAGCATAAGACTGCCTTTGCCACCTCCCGGTACTGGCATGTCTTCGAAAATCCTTTCGGGGCGCCTCCACGTAGCGGCCCTGGGCAATATGTACCGGAGTAGACCGGACATAGCGAAGACCCCGATATAGGTTACCTGTATGTGAGGGGCGAGGCCCCTGGACATACAATAAGCGGTTAGTAGAGCGTACCCATGCTACGGGGATAGCTGGTCAGGGCACCTCCACGGAGTCCCCGCTGGGCAACTCTGTACAGTCGGACTCAGGAAATGAAGGGGAGACAGCCAAAGTGCGGAAGGGAGATAAGAATAAGACGGGGGAGATGATGTGGAAAGGAGGAGTCGGCTGTGCAGAGGCTGAGCTCCTGACCTCCTCGTGACGGGGCAGTCACTAAGAACAGCCAACTCCTAGCTCCATAGGTCCCAGTGGAGTGGGGGTTTTTCTCAAGTGGCCCAAGGCAGACTGGCATGGGGGGGCTGGTACTGGATTTTCGGGCGCCCGAGTACCCGGAATGGCACTCATGGACTTCGGTCCATGTCTGGCGAAAAGGTTCCGTTGCCGATGGTTTAAGTGGTTGCACTGTGAAAGGCCATAAGGCCTATGGACGGTGTAGTTGGAAAGTCCCTTCGGGGGGAGCTCCTCAGTGGAAGGAGCCTCTAGAGCGAATAAGGAAGAATACTGTCCCTATGAAGTAGCGTCAAATTGAGGATGGCACCGGCGAAGACAACGTACATGGTGTTTAAGGGAATGCAAGATATAAAGAAAATTAGCTAATGTGCCCTAACTATGGAGTTCAATCCTCCAACTAGGAAACAGCAGAAACCCGTGTATCATCAATACAGTAGACATGTTTCAGGGGCATTGAATCCAGATCAAATTGACTTTTACTATGCTCATCCCGAGTATATCAACAAACGATTCCGAGGTTGGTCCTCCCGTTGGTTCAAGAACTTGTCATCCTGTAAACCCCCCCCCCCTTTGATTTGATAGGTTCATAACACTATAAATAAAAGGTAGTTTTATTACCAGAGAGTTTATTTTTTATTCATAACATACAACTCGTGAAAATATGAGAGTGAGACATACAAAGAGTAGTCGAGTGAAAGGTCAACAAGGACTGATTGAAATAATAAATAATGGGGCACGACCCCAAGTCTTTGAGAGAAAACATTAAGACAATGAAAGAATACATATAAAATTGACCCAGCGCAGAAGGCGACTAACCTAACAAGAAAAGTTTAATAAAGAAAGATAGTAAAGGTGTACACAACTCATCAATGTCGATAAAAAATCGGCATGAGTACGCTAAATTGCACATGCTTCGAGAACAGTCTCGTTTAGCCGCGTAATTATTCAAATTCACGCGCCGGTGGATAGGTCTTATTTCACCACAACAAAATCGTTGGCGCATATGGGTCCGCGCAATCTCGATGTTCATATGTTAGTCGAGCTCGGAGTTGTACCTCGAGTCACGGACGTTTAGTTGGATACATGATGTGTTGCGGAGTGCGCGTGTTTTCGGATTCGTGAAACAGGCCAGTCAAAAGGGACCAGGCTAGGTGAGTCCAAACAGTCTTCCTTAGTTTCATGTCTGTGACAACGTCACAATCTGGAATCGTGGATGGAGTAGTTGTTCTAAAATGGCCAGAAGCTCATGTGGAGGACCACAGGGGACCAATGATTGAGGGATACATGAAAAAATGGGCTTTAGTATGGGACGTCATCCTTGAATCGCTCACCATCCAGATGTCATACTTCACACAAGGATTAGGCCATTCCTGTCCAGAAGAAGTGCTAGACGGTCTGAGGAAGCTCCAAGAAGATGAGGGGCTTCGGGCCTTGGAGTCAAAGAAAGTCTTTATTATGAACTTGCACAACGAGATCACACAGAATGCAGAAGAAGGAGCCGAGTCCTTTACTCTCCAATCCCTGCCTCATGTAGAACTAAGGGGGGATCTAGTGGTGCTTCACAAGTTCCCCTCAGGGTCACTAGTGGTGACACACAATGTTTGTTGATGTCCTTGACAGATTAGAAGCCCAGTTCTCGTGGCCCTTTTACACACTCTACACGAACTCAACACCAGCGAGAGAAAATATGAACACTCTCCAACTATTTGAGGATGTTTACAAGACACGTGAAGATGCGTATACTCTGCTGGGGAATGAAGCCATCAGAGTATTCAAGGGGCTGGAAGCCATAATTGTGGGGGTGACTCTACAACAATGTGATGGCGGCACCAATGATCACACCCTACTAGAGGAAGTGATAAAGGCTTTCGCTGAAAAGAATGAGTCACTGACGCCCTTCTTGGAGAAACTAAGATCAATAGGAAGAGATTATCTGGAGCTGCATGGATCGAGAGGAGTGCCATACTTACTTGAACAGTACGGGCAAGAGAAGCTCCACCACTTCCCAGTGGTATCCGGTGAAGAGGGCCTGAAAAAAATGCATAAGTATGGCACTTCCTATCGACCCATAGAGGAACAAGCAATCTATGAATTGGGGGCACACTTCAAGCGCGAATACTTTGTAGCCTATCATGAGTTCCATGGAGTTCTTCCCAAGGTAGTAGAAGGATTTAGACTGGATCCAAGAATAAGAGCTCTAGTGAAGCAAGGTAGACCCGGATCGCTGAGAGAATGCTGGCGCATCCCTACATCAGCATGGGGCCAATTAGAGCTCAAACAGAATCACACTTTTAATTATTTCCCCCAGGTAAGCGATTTGTTGGACGATAAAGCTATCACCCCCCATGTTGATCACATCAATCAGTTGTTTGCTGAAGATGCTCTTTACTTTATTCACCAGGTCAAACCATTCACTAAAGAAAACAGCCGCTTAATATTGGAGATTCTCGACAGGGAGGTAATTGATATTCGAGACTTCTATAGAGTAGTAGAAGAAGCCGGTCGTATCCCAAAGAACTGAGCCATCATTCAGCTCATGGCAAAGGAGCGTGAGCTCAACATTGAGGCCCGTGTATTCTCAATCCTCACATTTAAATGCCGCATGATGGCCTCTGCGTGCGAACGTAACATTGGCAAATAGATTCTCCCTCTATTCAAGCAGCAATCCATGACCTTAACAGGTTCAGAGTTAAAGAAAAAAATGTATATGTTATCAACATTGCCAGAAACTGATTTCACTGCCTGGATCCGTTTCCACATGGATCTGGAACAGTGAAACTATACGTTCCGATCGTTTCAACAGTCATCCGTGATTTCAGCTTTGTGTGACTTGTTTGGAGTGCATCATTTCCGTTACTTAACTCATATTTTGACCGACTCTCACCTCATCACTGCAAACAAGTTCGGTCCACCCGGGTCTCCTGATGGCTTCACTTCATGGGATGATCACGCAGGGGGAAATCAGGGGATCCTTCAAAAACTCTGGACTCTGATTAACATCTTGGTCATCCGCAAGGTTATGCATGAGGGTGATCATGAACATCGCTTGACGGGGTCGGGGGATAATCAAGTGTTCTTTGTGAATCTGAGAAAAGATGTGTTTTTGGAAAGGACTATCATGGAGATAAAGCTCCGACTTGCTGAGTCCTTTGAGAGAGTGGGATTAGCATTAAAACTCGAAGAAACATGGCACTCAAGCCGACTCACCTGTTATCAAAGATACTACTATTGGGAAGGAGTCAAAGTACCAAGGGGGTTGAAGCAGCCGGGGAGAGCCTTTGCAGGTGAAGGAGATATCACGTGCGGGCTGAATTCAATAGTGACCACAGCCATGAATGGGGGTGCCGGGTTGACTGACCAGCAATCCGATCCTGTTATTGGACCAGCATTTGCATTAGTGGAAATCCTGTTGACTCTCTTATGTGACTAATTACAAACAATGGACTCCTGAGGATAAACAGCGACTGGTGATCCTTAAATTTTTATCATCGGATTTTGGGTTCTTGCCTCTCCAGCAAGGGAAGGTTTTCTTGAAAAGTGAGGAAAAAGACTGGACAAAGGTTAAATCGTACAGAACGGTGACTTTGCTACCCGTACTGGGAAAGATAGGAGAAAAGATGCTGCCAAGAAGAATAGAACAGCACATGAATGAAGTTGGCTATATGAGCAACAGACAGTTTGGATTTGTGAGAGGTAAGGGAACGATTGATGCTTTAAAGAAAATGGAGACAGAAGGGAGTCAAGGTGCAAGTACGTCCTCGGGGTGTTCCTAGACATAGCCGGCGCATTCGACAACGCATGGTGGCCGCATGTACTGTGGGAACTTAGAGGCAGGATGCCCCAAAGATATATGGAGACTGATAAAGAACTATTTTGAAGGAAGGGTGGTGACCCTAGAAGTAGAAGGAGTTCGGAGAGAGAAAGTGCCGACCAAAGGATGCCCACAAGGATCGGTCCTGGGTCCACTTTTGTGGAACATAATCATGAATAAGCTATTGAGGAAGAACTTAGGTATGAATTGTAAAATTCTGGCTGATGCAGATGACGTGCTGCTACTGATAGAGGCAGACACGAGACGGAGTATTGAGAGGAGAACAAAGCACGCACTGGAGAGAGTGGTGGTCTGGGGCAGGCAAAACAAGCTGGAATTCTCGAATGCTAAGTCAGCTATGATGTTAAAAGGGAAATTGGGCGGAGAGAGATACCCAGTGGTGATGATGAGGAGAGAGAGGATAAGGTACACGAGAGAGTACCTTGGGGTGCTGATTGGAGAAAGAATGAAGTACAGAAGGCATATAGAGGCGGTATGTGGGAAAGTGAAGATCATCTTCACAAAGCTTCTAAATTTGGCTAAGGCGAACTATGGATATACCTGTGAAGCGCTGTTCAGAATGTACAAAGGAATGATCGAGCCAATCCTGACCTATGGTTGTGAGATTTGGTGTCCAAAAAATATTGAGAAAAACATATAAAAAGGGTTTATATTTTTACTGCACCTGACACAAATTAAACCTTGTAGTAAACACTTAAATAATGATCCTGAGATCCGCAACTGCATTTGAAATGTAAAAGATACGATAATTTTTTTTCAGGGAATCAGTTTTGCGTCAAAATATGCACCGAAAATGCCATTGCTGTGTGAAATAAGGTGGTCTCATGAATTTTAAAGTATTTAGACGTTTAAGAAACATTTTGTCGAAATTGTGGACGGTTTGGAAAAGCGTTCTCAGGAAGAGAATTATGGGACAAGTAAAGTAGCTTTTCAGTTGCTATCCGCAGTTGGACAAACTACATTTATATTGGCTTTAGGTATTATAGACCAGTACAATTCCCCGCTGCAACCGGTCGCAAACACATTGCAGTTTAAAACACTGGACGTAATTAAATGTGTAGAGCACGTCCAAAGCATAACAACTGCAGTTGGAGAACAAAGGCGTTCTGCCGAAGAAGGGAGTGAAGAATTATTGAAATCAGCTAATGAAATTGCTAAGGCTTTGAACCTAGAGCTGCGTATTCCAAGGACAGTAAGCCGCCAACAATATAGGACAAATCATCCAGCTAGTTCGTTAAGCGAGTATTTTCGTCGCTCGCTATACGTGCCCTATTTGGATTCGTTATCATCCTCATTAGAGGCGAGGTTCGGCAAAGCTAAATCACCAGCGTTTGCTCTTTCATTGTTACACCCTGCTCAGATAATAAAAATTACAGCTCAAAATTAGAAAAATGTATGGAGGAAGTATACAAAATTTATTATTTAGAAGGGATCACATCAGAAGCCGAACTGTGGCGCTCTTTTTGGATAAACAAGCAGGAGAACTTTGTAACTTTGGAGATAACAGAATAATCCAACAAGCAGAATCTTTTTATCCAAAGGTGAAAACAGCCCTAGAAATTTTACTGGCAATGCCTTATTCCACGGCTACAATTGAAAGGTCATTCAGTACACTCAGACGCGTAAAAACATGGCTGAGATCAACAATGATCGAAGACAGGTTAAATGGGCTTTGTATGCTCTGTGTACATAAAAAAAACTAGTAAATAGTATGGGCAATTCTTTCGCGGGAGACGTCATAAACCGTTTTGCTGAAGATCCTCGAAAATTACTTTTAAAATAGATGTCTAACTAAACAATTTAAATTAAATAAATGCATATTTATATTTATGTTTATTTCTTTGACTACTTATAAAGCACCTAATGTTTCGTGTAGGTGTCTTCGTGTAGTGTGTAGGACAAAACAAGCGCGGGGGACCCGGCTTAAGAAATTTTTGATTTGCCCCCCCCCCCCCCCCCACCTTCCCATCGTGGGCCAAAAGCTGGGTACGTCCAAAAATAGAATGTATATTTGTGGGTAAATAATTTAAAAATCTAGATTGGAATTTTGGCCCCTCAGGACTATCGCGGACCAAATGTTAGGAACCACCTTAGAACATTTGGCCAACGAAGCCGGCCTCTTCACTCATCACTGTCCAGTTCATCAAGCTTCTCCTACCCCCCCTCTCCCCCACCGACCATCACATAGCAAGAATTCTGAGAAGAGTCTCCCAAATCCTAATGTTTGACACCACTAATCTTGTCACCCTTATGTTTCATAGTATGAAAACTACTGGGTAAACTTGCGACCTTGTCCTGACTTTCTCATGGGTCTTTTGGTTAGTTGTTACCACCCCTTAACAAATCCCTTCCCGCAACACACAACAAAAAATAACCCATTTTTGTCTTAGTGGCAATAGAATCAAAAATCCATAGCTATGGATCAAGAAGTGGTGGAAATTCCAGGTTGGTGTGGCGGAACACTACATACGAATGGAGATGGTTTCTTTTATAAAGTACATGAAAAAAACCCCAGATTGTTTTAATCTAAAGTGCCGTTTTTCAAACTGTATCTGAAAAGGTACATTACGTAGTGTGGATTCTCGAAGGGTTATACCATTGACCTTGCCACGCTCTCTACACTGTCAACAGGAACCAGACTTTCCTAAAGTCGTTGCTCTCCGCGAAAAGATAATGCAAAGGTGCAAAGAAGAAAACACCAAACTTAGTGTTATATTTAATGAAGAGTGCAACAGGTAAGTATATTATAATGACTCAATATTTTTTGTTTTTACGAAATTTCTGAAATAATTTTGTAGCTATGCTATGGACACATTATATAACATAAGGATGGTTTACATCAAGTAGTAGAAATAGTGCAAAGGCAAAAGCAGAAATTAAACAAGAAAAATACAATATATTCATTTTGGTCTGATAATATATTTAAAAATAACGTATTTTGATTGCGTGCTATGCAGATAATTTTCCACATGTCCGTCCCTGGCCACGGATCCGTAACGGTTTGATGGATTTTGTTCAAACTTGATAGCAAGATAATTTACGACAATATCCCTGGATTTTTTAAAAATATTATATATTGACCCTAGCCTTCAAATTAAGGATCGTTTACTGATGATCGATTTTATTAACTAGAATTTTTTTTGTTTAAAATTCACATATAGGATTTATCTGAGCTAATAAATAACACTGTATAATTTTTTTTGTGCAAAAATTCGTTAAAGGGTAAGTTTAATAATGGCATTTTTTTTAAACTTGAAATATTTCGAAAATGGCTCCAACGATTTTGTTTAAAATGTATATATGGGAATTGTGTGGCATCACAAATAACACTATACATATTTTTTGGGTGAAATTCGTTTATGGTTAGTTTACTGTTAGCCGATTTTTCATAAGCATGAAATATTTAAAAAATTACTATAACTATTTGGTGCGGAATGGGTATCTTCGGAGCGTTTGACATTATAAATAGCACTATACTTGATTATGGGGTAAAACTTTGCTCATGGGTGGTTTTTACTGACAACTGATTATCAAAAAACTTTAAAATATTTTATAAGTAGCTTTATAAGTTTGTTTCCAAATGGGTATCTTGAGACTGTTCGACATGATAAATCACTCTATATTCTTGTTTTTAGGTGAAAACTTGTTTAAGTGTTTCCTACGAATGATTGGGTTTTCAAAAATTAGAATTAATTTTAAAATGGCTCTAATGATTTTGTTCCAAATTGATATCAAGGGAGTGTTTGAGATTACAAATAACACTGTATAAAGTACTTATTATTGGGATAAGTGTTTATTGGGAGGTTTATTGACTTAAGTATTAATTGTGACTAACAAGATGCTATGTTTGGTTTCTACAGCATACCTATTTATGTTTAATGAAAGCATATTTTTGAAAATTTTGTTCCAAGCTATAATATACTATATGTGAAAGTTAATACGAGTCAAATAATTTATTTAATTATTTTGAACGTTCCTATAAACATAATAATTTCTTAAGTGGCGTATTCTGAGAAAAATTATTATTATTATTATTATTATGTTTTATAGGCCCATCGACACAATGAGGTCATTAGGGCCTTTTACAATATAAAAAACATAGTAAAATCCCCATAGGGGAGAGTCATAATAATTCACCTGCATATGCAGGTAAATAAACAATATAATATAAAAGAGTGATACACCTGCTAAAAAAACCACAGGTGTAAACACTACTTTAAAAGTACAAAACAAACATATTAAAATAACACGTTAATATAACAAAACATGTTAAAGTAAAATATGTTAAAAGGACAAGACATGTTAAAATAAAAACATATTAAAATGTATTAAAAAAGTTAAAATAGTCTCAATATGAGATAAAACCCAAATGAGCCACTCCATAAAAGTGACTCAAATGGCGTTTAAAAGATTCGCCTAGCGTATAAAAAGGAGTAAACATATGACTCCATCCACACTGTCGCGTAGTAAAAAACGAAGGTCACCATAAAAATCTAGAGCCAGGCGAATGGGGGCATACTTGCGACACTCCACCAAAATGTGGTACACACTAAGGGGAACATCGCAAAGATCACACACTGGAGGTAGATCCCCTCTTAATAAAATACCATGGGTCAGAAATGTATGTCCGACGCGGAGTCTCGTCACGATGACCTCATCTCTTCTGGACTTCCGTACAGAAGAGAGCCATCGCGACACACCGTCCCTTATCGACCTCAGCTTGTTCTGAGCAGGGGTCGAAACCCACTGCTCGTGCAAGGTGCGTAAGAACCCACGACGAACATAACCCTTCAGGTCTAAAAACATGACACCCAAACCCGCCTCAGGAGGCAGATGGACCGCCTCCTTGGCCGCAAGTTCATTTCCTGAAAGACCGGCATGACCAGGAATCCAGCAGAAGGCAAACTTGGTGCTTAGAGAATCAATTTTTAAAATTTGTTCGTGTATCATCTGCACGAGTGGATTCCAAGAGTACAGAGAGGTCAATGCCAAAAGAGCACTCATTGAATCAGTGCAGATGAGAACAGAACGGTGACAATTTTTATAAAATAAACATAACGATTTAAAAATAACATACAGTTCTGCCGTAAAAACACTGGATTCACCAGGTAAACCAAATTTAAAATTATTTCCCTCCACAACAAAGGCGCACCCCACAGAGGCTCTACACTTGGAACCATCCGTGTAGATGCGCTGAAAACTATGAAAGCGAGTGGAGAGGAGCTCGTTAAAGGTCCTCTCATGAATAACATGTGGGGTGGTCGCTTTAGGAAATTTGGCAAGATCAAAATGGCATTTCGGAAGGCGTATCTTCCAGGGAGAAACTCGACCTGGGGATATGGGGATAGCCTTTGGCAGGACTATCCCACACGTGTCGAAAACCGATAGCATCCGGATCCCAACCGGCTTTGTACTACGCCATTTGGTTTCATACAAGACACGATTGGGGGGGATGGAACACAGGACGGTAGGCAACATGCTTTGGCATGCAATGCAGTTTCGACACGTATGAAGCCAGAAGATATGACCACCGGTAAGAAAGAAGGGGTTCACCGGCGTCGGCACAGATGCTGACGACTGGACTGGTACGAAATGCACCAGTTACCAGTCGAATACCAGCATGGTGTACACTATCTAACATCTTTAATGCCGAAGGTCTAGCTGAACCATTAACAAAACTGCCGTAATCAAGTTTTGACCTCACCAAGGCCCTATAGAGGCGCATTAAGGTTTCCCTATCCGCACCCCATGAACGACAACTAACAACTTTAAGCAGATTTAGTGCTTTGACACATCTCGCTTTCAGGTCTTTGATGTGGGGGATCCAAGTTAGTTTTAAAATCAAATAAAAGTCCCAAGAACCTTACAGTTTCTGATACAAGTAAAACAACGTTATTCATTAAAATGTTCGGGGCTGGATGTAATCCACGCAATCTTTGGAAGTGGACGACCGTTGTCTTGGCTGCAGAGAAGCGAAGCCATTACGCGATGCCCACGACCACAGATTGTTGACAGAGAGTTGTATCTGCCGTTCAGCCCTGTGGAGACTCAACGAACTGCAATAAATTGCGTAGTCATCCACAAAAAGGCATGAACGGACAGGTAGCCGCACGTTGTCCATAATGCCATTTATTGCGAAGGCGAACAACGTACAGCTCAGCGTACTGCCCTGAGGCACCCCATTTTCTTGAATAAAATCATCGGATATAGTGTTATTTAACCTTACCCCGAAGCGTCTATCTGACATAAAATTAGCTATAAAAACAGGGAGGTTCCCCCGGAACCCCCAATTAAAAAGGGTTTTTAAAATTCCAATCCCCCCCCCCCCCCATGTGGTATCGTACGCCTTCTCCAAATCAAAGAACACAGCTAAGAGGTACTGTTTATGGAGGAAGGCGTCGCGAACTGCTATGTCTAGGCGGACAAGATGATCCACCGTGGATCGGTTACGGCGGAAACCACATTGCATATCAGATAGTAGATTACGGGATTCTAAATACCATATTAATCGTTTATTTATCATTTTTTCCATTATTTTGCATCCAAAACAAGTTAAGTCTATCGGTCTATAACTAGTTGGCTTTAATTTATCCTTACCACTTTTATATATTGGTATAACGGTTGCTTGCCTCCATACTGATAGGAATTGATGAGATCTCTAAAAACTCTATATTATTATTATTATTGTTTAGAGGCCCATCGACACAATGAGGTCATTAGGGCCTTGACATTTACACACACAGTAAAATCTCCATTAGGGAGAGACACATCACATAGTCCACCTGTTAGAATAAACAGGTGGAAACATAAAATATAAAACAATATACAATATTAAAATTTGTATATCAATTAAAAACAGATATTCTCAATATGAGAAAAAGCCCATTTAGGCACTCCATAGGAGCGCTCAAATGGGCAATTAGATTAAAAGAAGTGATACACCTGCTAAAATAAAACCACAGGTGTATACACTACGTTAAAATTACAAAACAAACATATTAAAATATAACACATTAAAATCTTAAAACATGTTAAAATAATACGTTAAAAAGACAGAACAAACATATTAAAATGTACTAAAATGTTAAAAAGTTCTCAATATGAGATAAATCCAGATGAGTCACTTTATAAAAGTGACTCAAATGGCATTAAAAAGATCCGCCTGGCGTATAAAACGGAGTAAACAAATAACTCCATCCGTTCTATCACGTAATAAAAAACGTAGGTGACCTTTAAAATCAAGAGCCAGGCGGATAGGGGCATATTTACGACACTCCACCAAAATGTGGTACACACTAAGGGGAGCATCGCAAAGTCCACACACTGGAGGTGGATCCCCTCTCAATAAAAATCCGTGGTTAGTAATGTATGCCCGACGCGGAGTCTCGTCACGATGACCTCCTCTCTTCTAGACTTTCGTATAGAAGAGGGCCATCGCGACACACCGTCCCTGATGGACCGCAGCTTGTTCTGAGCAGGGGTCGAGACCCACTGCTCGTGCCAGGTGCGTAAGACCCCACGCCGAACATAACCCTTTAGATCAAAAAACATGACACCCAGACTCGCCTCCGGAGGCAGGCGTGCTGCCTCCTTGGCCGCCTGGTCAGCAAGTTCATTTCCTGAAAGACCAGCGTGACCAGGAATCCAACAAATGGCGAGCCGGGTGTTTAATGAATCAATTTTTAAAATTTGCTCATGTATCATCTGCACAATGGGATTCCAGGAGTAGAGAGTGGACAATGCCAACAGAGCACTCATGGAATCCGTGCAGATGAGCACAGAACGGTGACACTTACGATAAATAAAACACAAAGATTTAAAAATGGCGTACAATTCAGCCGTAAAAACACTGGATTCACCAGGTAAACCAAATTTAAAATGGTTTCCCTCCACAACAAATGCGCATCCCACGGAGGCCCCACACTTGGAGCCATCCGTATAGACGCGCTTAAAGCCCTGAAAGCGAGTGGAGAGGAGCTCATAAAAGGTCCTCTCATATATAATTGGTGGGGTGGTCGCTTTAGGGAACTTGGCAAGATCAAAATGGCATTGAGGTAGGCGTATCTTCAAGGGAGAAACTCGACCTGGGGATGTGGGGATAGCCTTTGGCAGGACTATCCCACACGTGTCGAAAACCGATAGCATCCTGATCCCAACCGGCCTTGTACTACGCCATTTGGTTTCATACAAGACACGATTTGGGGGATGAAACACAGGACGGTAGGCAACATGCTCCGGCATGCAGTGTAGTTTCGACACGTAAGATGCCAGAAGATAGGACCGCCGGTAAGAGAGAGGGGGCTCACCGGCGTCGGCACAGATGCTGACGACTGGACTGGTACGAAAAGCACCAGTAGCCAGTCGTATACCAGCATGGTGGACACTATCCAGCATCTTTAACGCCGAGGGTCTCGCCGATCCATAAACGAAACTGCCGTAGTCTAGTTTTGATCTTACCAAGGCCCTATACAGGCGCATCAAGGTTTCCCTATCAGCACCCCAGGACCGACCGCTAACCACTTTGAGCAGGTTGAGTGCTTTAAAACACCTCGCTTTCAGGTCTTTGATGTGAGGGATCCAAGTTAATTTAAAATCAAATAAAAGTCCCAGAAACCTTACGGTCTCTGAGACTGGTAAAACAACGTGGTTCATTAAAATACTAGGGGCTGGTGTATTCCACGTAATCTGTGGAAGTGGACGACCGTCGTCTTGGCTGCAGAGAAGCGAAAGCCATTTCACGATGCCCACGACCACAGATTATTTACAGAGAGTTGTATCTGCCGTTCAGCCCTGTGGAGACTCGACGAACTGCAATAAATTGCGTAGTCATCCACAAAAAGGCATGAACGGACAGGTAGCCGCACGTTGTCCACAATGCCATTAATTGCAATGGCGAACAACGTACAGCTTAGAGTACTGCCCTGAGGAACCCCATTTTCTTGAATAAAATCATCGGATAAGGTGTTGTTTAACCTTACCCGGAAGTGTCTATCTGACATAAAATTAGATATAAAAACAGGGAGGTTCCCTCGGAACCCCCAATTAAAAAGTGTTTTTAAGATGCCGTACCGCCATGTGGTGTCATACGCCTTCTCCAAATCAAAGAAAACTGCCAAAAGATGATGTTTGTGGAGAAAGGCGTCACGAACCGCCGTCTCGAGACGGGCGAGATGATCCATCGTAGGTCGGTTACGGCGAAAACCACATTGAATATTTGATAATAGATTGCGGGATTCTAAATACCATATTAATCGTTTATTTATCATTTTTTCCAATATTTTGCATACACAACTAGTTAAGGCTATCGGTCTATAACTAGTTGGTTCTAATTTATCTTTGCCACTTTTATGTATTGGTATAACGGTTGCTTGCCTCCATAGTGATGGGAATTGATGAGATCCCCAAACACTATTATAAAGGTCCAAGAGATATGTCTGTCCAGCAGGAGGTAGCTGGCGCAACATATCGTAGTGGATGTCGTCGGGACCGGAAGCTGTGTTGCCCGCCTGAGACAGGGCATAGGTCAATTCATCCATTGTAAAGGGGGAGTTGTAATCCTCCCCCCGGCTCTGACCAAAGTCAATAGAATGGCGCTCTATGTTCCGCTTAAGCGCTGCAAACTCATTAGAGTAGCTTGCAGTGCTAGAAATAGCGGTGAACATAGAGCCCAATACATTGACGACCTCCACAGGGGAGGAGACAAACGAACCGTTTGACATGAGGGCAGGTATATTATTACTGGAATTTTTGCTACTACGTAATTTACGAATATTGCCCCAAACCTTAGTTGTGGGAGTGGAAATAGTAAGGGTAGAAATAAACTGTCTCCAAGACTCTCTTCTGCTTTCACGAATGATCCGGCGAGCTCGAGCACGTAGAATCCGGAAAGACTCCAGATTCTCTAAAGTAGGACGTCGATGGAAGAGACGTAGGGCCCTTCGACGGTCATAAATAGCCAACCGACACTCCTCGTTCCACCAAGGAACAGGTCGGTGGCGCGGATGTGGCGAGGATTTAGGGATGGATTCCCTCGCCGCCATGATGACCGTCGAAGTAAAATGGTCTATATTCACATCGACGTCAAGAGAAAGGGGTTGATCAAATACGGCGAGCTCGCGAAATTGATCCCAGTCAGCACGTTTAAGAACCTAGTGTGGTGCCCGTGCTATACCGGGAGGATCGTGAAGTGGCGAAAGCAGAATGGGAAAGTGATCGCTGCCACATAGATCCGAGTGAACCTCCCAAAAGAAGTGAGCAGCGATCCCGGGGCTACACAAAGTTAGGTCGATGGCAGAGGATACACCATTGAAGGTGGAGAAGTGTGTCTGGGTCCCAGTGTTCATTAACACCAGGCTTCCCAAGACAAGAATATCCTCTACCATCCTCCCACGGGCGTCTGTAAAATTGGACCCCCACACCAGGTTGTGTGCGTTAAAATCCCCCATGATGATATAGGGGGCGGGAAGTTGTATAAAGAGGGCCTCTAGGCTCCTCTTTGAAACACGCTCACCTGGTGGGAGGTAGATGCAGCATACGGTTACTTCAATAGGAAGGGAGACTCTGACAGCAATCACTTGGAGATCGGATATAATATTTACAGATTTATGATATATATTGCTACGTGCAAATATAGCCACACCACCGCTAGCCCGATCAAAAATGGGCTTGTCGGTACGATATACATCGTACCCACGAAGCATCGGGTTGTCAGTTGGGCGGAAGTGGGTCTCCTGCAAACACAAGATGGAAGGATGCAGGGAAGAAATTAGTAGTTTAATTTCCTCTACACGAGCATAAAAACCCCTACAATTCCATTGTAGTAGCGACATTAAGTACAAATATAAATTTATTCATCCACGCAATCCATATCACTATCTCTTAAAACTAAAAATTGGTTAAGGACCTTTTTAGGTCCTCTGGCCTTGCCAAGTCTCTCCTGGACCTCTCGTTTCAAGAGAGGCTTTTGTTTCTCCAGAAGAGATTTGGGGGTTGAATCTGAGCGCGAAGGCTTTGTTAAAGCCTTCGACGCTTTTTTGTAATTATTATAGTCGGCGACACCTCGCTGGACCTTTCTCCAGGCACCAGCAGGACTCGCCTTTGCGGCCTCACCCGTTTTACCACCCACTCTAACCTCCGGTGACCCAGAGACCAGAGCGGACGAACCAACAACGGCCGCAAGTTCTTTTGTTTCCCGAGGTGGGCTCGGGGGAGGTCCCCGAGGCGGGCCCGGGGGCGGTCCCCGAGGCGGGCTCGTGGGAGGTCCCCGAGGCGGGCTCGGGGGAGGTCCCCGAGGCGGGCTCGGGGGAGGTCCCCGAGGCGGGCCCGGGGGAGGTCCCCGAGGCGGGCCCGGGGGTGGTCCCCGAGGCGGGCTCGGGGGAGGTACCCGAGGAGGGCTCCTCGGGGGTACAGGTGGGGGAGACGACCTTTGTCTAGGTTTCGCCTCTCCAAGTAATTTAGGCGCAACCTTAGTTGGCGCGTTAACATTAAGAATGTCTCGAGTAGAGACCGATGGCACAGGTCGCGTGGGCGTCTTTGCGAGATTAACTGCGCAGTGACAGTTGGGGCAAATAATGTTCTGGCTTACAATTTGGCTGTAGGAGGTTTGAAATACCGGAGCCTGACTAGATGCGTATTCCTTACGTGCCTGGACATATGAGATCTTCTTTTCACTTTGTATCTCCAGGACTTTTTTCTCTACCTTCCATTTCGGACAGGCCCGAGACCAGGCGGAATGCGGACCCTTGCAGTTTACGCAGTACTTAGGAGACTCACATGGTGTTTCGTGAGCCTCCTGTCCGCAATCTGCACAGGTTGGCTTGCCACGGCATCGCAGCTTCGTATGCCCAAATTCCTGGCACTGAAAACAGCGCCGGGGTTAGGGACATACGGCCGGACCCTGAGCACGTGGAAACCTGCTCGGACCTCCTTTGGAAGGGTAGGAGTCGCAAAAGTAAGGATATACGTGTCAGTTTTTTTTTCTCTTGTCCTTTCTTTTTTGTGACAATGCGGTACACTTCGGTGACGTGCTGAGGGGAAAGTTCCTCACAGATATCCTCAATGCTCACGCAGTCGAGGTCATAGCAAGTGACCACTCCCTTGCAAACATTGAGGAACCTGTGAGGCTCCACCTTCACCGGTATATGAGACGTATTGCTCAACGGTATTTCCGAGATTGCCATTACCTTTGATGATTGAGTGTCAGTCATTGTATCAAGATCGTGCCATCACGCAGTTTTCTGATTGATACTTGTGATTGTGCCGCGCCATTTATCACTCTTTCGAGGATAAATGGGCTTACTCGCTTCAGACTTTCATTTTCCTGTGCCCGAGACATTACCAGGAAGCGGGGCTGGGGCCTCACCACTTCCTGGATTTTTTCCAATTCAGGGCTGGACGGCCTTACCCGTTTCCGCCGCTTATCAGTATTACGGCCCTGTGAGGGGCCGGGCAGTGAGTTGCCAGCGGGCAGTACGTTGCCAGCGGACAGTAAGTTGTCAGCAGCGACAAAAGAAGCGGCCATGCCATTTTTGGGGACAACCTACACAGTACTCGGATCGTAGACCCAGGGTGATCCATGTTGGTACTACCACATATGGCCCTGTTAACTCTCCCGACGAGAGGCCCCATACGACGCTAGACATGACAACCTTCGCATAGGGCATCGCCGAGAGAGAGGTCATCGCAGCAAGTGGGTGTAGGAAAGTGCCAATTTTACGTCCGGGCCCTCGTGAACGCAACCGGTCTTTTCTCAAAGTAGGGTACCCGGTTATTGTCATCCCTAAGGCCCTTCTACTAAGATATTACAACCGGCGCACTTTCACTCGGGAGCTCAAAGCAGTGGTGTCCAATAATCGTCCAAGGAAAGCCGTGTTAGATGCCAGGGTCGTCAACGGAGGGGCCATAAGTTTCTGTGCAGGACTGAACGGCAGGGGAAGGGAAGAAAGAGGTAAGGAGAGAGAAAGAGAAGGGAGAAGAATGAAAAAAAAGGAGTGAAAGAGAAGGAAGAAAAAAGGAGGTGAAAGGAAAGATTTAGGATAGGTTTTTCCTGCACAAGGTATGTCCTGCACAGAAGCCTCCCCTTTTAGTCGCCTCTTACGACAAGCAGGGGTTACTGCGGGACTATTCTAAACCCCATCCCGCAGGGGGTTATAAGCCGTATTACTCAACGGTATTTCTGTAATAGCCCTAACGTGTGACGACTGGCCGTCAGTTGATGTCTGAATCAAAATAGTGCCATCACGCAATTTCCTTATCGAAACGTCCGATTTTGCTGCACCATTTATCGCTCTTTCGAGGATAAATGGGCTGACGCGCTTAAGATTTTCATCGCATCGATTCGAGACATAACCAGGAAGCGGGGCTGGGGCCTCACCACTTCCTGGACCTTTTCCATTGTTGGGCTGGACGGCCTTACCCGTCTCCGCCTCTTATCAATATAACGACCCTGTGAGGGGCCGGGCAGTGAGGTGCCAGCAGAATTAGGTAGTACGGTGCCAGCGGTAACAAGGTTATCGGCCATGCCGTATTAGGGGACAACCTATACAATACTCGTATCGTAGATCCAGGGTGATTCAAGTTGGTTCTACCACATATGGCCCTGTTAACTGTCACAACGAGACTCCCCATACGACGCTAGACATGACAACCTTCGCATAGGGCATCGCCGAGAGAGAGGTCATCGCAGCAAGTGGGTGTAGGAAAGTGCCAATTTTACGTCCGGGCCCTCATGAACGCAACCGGTCTTTTCTCAAAGTAGGGTACCCGGTTATTGTCATCCCTAAGGCCCTTCTACTATGATATTACAACCGGCGCACTTTCACTCAGGAGCTCAAAGGCAGTGGTATCCAATAATCGTCCAAGGGAAGCCGTGTTAGATGCCAAAGTCGTCAACGGTAGGGCCAAAAGTCTCTGTGCAGGACTTAACGGCAGGTTAAGGGAAGGAAGAGGTAAGGAGAAAGAAAGAGAAGGGAGAAAAATGAAAAAAAGGAGTGAAAGGGAAGGAAGAAAAAAGGAGGTGAAAGGAAAGATTTAGGATAGATTTTTCCTGCACGAGATACGTCCTGCACAGAAGCCTCTCCTTTTAGTCGCCTCTTACGACAAGCAGGGGTTACTGCGGGACTATTCTAAACCCCGTTCCGCGGGGGGGGGGTCTTTCATGCTGAAACACCGGAAATCCTGATGGAAGTACCAGAAGTCCTTCAAGAAATGGACCTCACCTTAAACCTCGAGAAATCAGCCCTGACTCCCACTACTTGAATCGACTATCTGGAATTTGAAGTGGACTCCGCCAGCATACAGCTAACGATCATCGGGAAAGCTTCCAAGAAGGCCCAACGACTTTGCCACCAGGTCCACTCGCTGAGCAACAAAGACCGGACACGAGTAGCAGGATACATATCCTGGCTCTCTTTTAACTTGAATTGGCCCTCGTATGCAGTGGCGCAAATATATCAAGGATCTCGCGCCTGGTCCTTAAGATTCCTGCAAAACGCACCGTGGACCACCAAGTCTTGGGACGACTCGCCTAGACAACTGACAACAGCCTTAACTAACACCCAATACACTCGCCGGATTCACAATGACCACGCTAACATGTTGGACTGGATACTTGCACAAGAGCCTGGAATTCAACCGCGCAGAACTTACGGCAGCACTACTCACCTTGGGCTGTCTCCACAAGAAGGCACCGGATAACGACTATCGGATTGGAACTGGAAACACCACCGTCCTTCATTGCCTGGTTAAAGGTAAAGGTTTGTGTTTTTCAGTCCCAGCCCTTCGTGCCCTCCATGCAAGAATCTTTCACCTGCTCCGCAACCACCGAGTATCAACGTTTTGGATTCCGTCGGAGCTTAACCCCGCCGACGAAACATCCCGAAGACACATGGCATCTGCCATCCGAGAGGACATCACTCCTGAAGATATCATTAATATTAGTGAACTGTTTCTGTAATTTGTATGTCTTATTTTGAAATAAAGAAGAGGTCCCCTAAAGAAGCCCGGGAATCCTCTCCGCCTCTTCGGCTGGTCCTACGGACCCTCCATCGTCTTATACTCCTCGCCTCAGTGGGTATAAAAGCGGTGGTGGAGCCGGTATCGGGACTCAGTCAGAGACGCGAGGAGGACCCAACATTACTGCTGCAGAAACAATTTTTGATACGTTAAGGATAGTTATGGAATAGTTAAGATTAAGCTGGAAGTCTGTGCTGTCGGTATGTTTTGATGGTGCATCATCTATGGCCGGTCAAATATGTGGTGTGCAAGCCAGGTGTAAGGATTTGAATGAACAGGTGTTGTATGTTCATTTGTAACATCTCGCCGAGTTACAAGCCCATTAACAAAATATTCAGAGTATATAATGCAATTAAGGTTTATCAACAACTCACCACTGCCACCTGTTTGACTGTGCTGTAATGATCCACCTATCACTTCCACCCATGGCGCAATTCTACGCCCAGCCCCTGCTAGACAACCCGGCAGACTGGACACAGCACGTGTGATGTTGAATGGTTCCCGCACAAAGCGCCACCAAGCCGCCAGAGAATAGAACATTGTACCACTTCCCAGAGACAAGTATAATGTTCTCGGCCTATGTTTTCATAGCTTCGAGTTCAGAGGAGAAATAGGGCACATCGATAACTGTCACACATCTCTTCAATTGGTTCCTCCCCACTCCCTCCTTTTCCTCTACTTTCCCCGCATCACTCTGAGCTGTAAGAGTGAATATATACCGCTGAAACAGCCTTTGAAAATACTCTTGGCCGCGTATCTTTGGAGACGCTTCATGTCCACTAATAATGTAAGCATTAAATTCTGTTTCAGCCTTTATTTCCAAATGTATTGTTTAAGCATGTAGATTGTTTGAATGTTCATGGCCACGTATTGTCAGCACTAAATTTTCTTTTGGCTGGTAGCTTCTAAATTTAATGTTTTGACATGAATATTTTTTACAAACTTTTTTTGGTTAATTTTGAGGACCTAATATTTGTATATTTAAATACAAACTTGAACTATGTGTTCTGTTAGTAAAATTCAGTTCTAGGTCTCGGAACCTTTGTCGCAGATATAAGTATTTAACCCTCTTTAAAGGGCGGGATTTTCTGTAACTAAAATAATTATTAATTAACCTCAATAAACACAAAGAAACTATTATACTGTTTTGCTCTATGGCGATGTTTACCTATCGGAGACCAATACCCTTGTTTGCATTATTATTATTATTATTATTATTATTATTATTGTGATTTATAGGCCCATCGACACAATGAGGTCATCAGGGCCGTGACATTTAAAAATACAGTAAAAAAAATGGATATACACCCAAATTTTAGTGATACACCTGCTAATAAAAAACCACAGGTGTATGCACTAAATTTAAAAATACAGAACAAACATTTTAAAATATATTAAGTTTGTAAAAAGACAAAACAAACATATTAAAATATAAAATGATAGAACAGACATGTTAAAGCGTACTAAAAGACGTGTTAAAAAGACAAAACAACATATTAAAGTACACTAAAAATGTTAAAAATACTCTCAATATAAGAAAAAATCCAAATGAGCCACTTTATAAAAGTGACTCAGATGGCATTAAAAAGATCCGCCTGGCGTATAAAACGGAGTAAACAAATAACTCCATCGGCGCTATCGCGTAGTAAAAAACGTAGGTCACCTTTAAAATCAAGAGCCAGGCGGATAGGGGCATATTTACGACACTCCACCAAAATGTGGTACACACTAAGGGGAGCATCGCAAAATTCACACACTGGAGGTGGATCCCCTCTTAATAAAAATCCATGGGTTAGAATGTATGCCCGACGCGGAGTCTCGTCACGATGACCTCCTCTCTTCTACACTTTCGTATAGAAGAGGGCCATCGCGACTCACCGTCCCTTATGGACCTCAGCTTGTTCTGAGCAGGAGTCGAAACCCACTGCTCGTGCCAGGTGCGTAAGACCCCACGCCGAAAATAACCCTTTAGATCTAAAAACATGACACCCAAACTCGCCTCCGGAGGCAGGCGTGCTGCCTCCTTGGCCGCCTGGTCCGCCAGTTCATTCCTGAGAGGCCGGCATGACCAGGAATCCAGCAGAAGGCGAGCTGGGTGTGTAATGAATCGATTTTTAAAATTTGCTCATGTATCATCTGCACAATGGGATTCCAGGAGTAGAGAGTGGACAATGCCAACAGAGCACTCATGGAATCCGTGCAGATGAGAACAGAACGGTGACACTTACGATAAACAAAACACAGAGATTTAAAAATGGCGTATAATTCAGCCGTAAAAACACTGGATTCCCCAGGTAGACCAAATTTAAAATTGTTTCCCTCCACAACAAATGCGCATCCCACGGAGGTCCCACACTTGGAACCATCGTATAGATGCGCTCAAAGCCCTGAAAGCGAGTGGAGAGGAGTTCATTAAAGGTCCTCTCATATATAATCGGCGGGGTCGTCGCTTTAGGGTACTTGGCAAGATCAAAATGGCATTGAGGTAGGCGTATCTTCCAGGGAGAAACTCGACCTGGGGATGTGGGGATAGCCTTTGGCAGGACTATCCCACACGTGTCGAAAACCGATAGCATCCTGATCCCAACCGGCCTTGTACTACGCCATTTGGTTTCATACAAGACACGGTTAGGGGGGTGAAAGACAGGGCGGTAGGCAACATGCTCTGGCATACAGTGCAGTTTCGACACATAAGATGCCAGGAGATAGGACCGCCGGTAAGAGAGAGGGGGCTCACCGGCGTCGGCACAGATGCTGACGACTGGACTAGTGCGAAAAGCACCGGTAGCCAGTCGTATTGCCAGCATGGTGGACACTATCCAGAATATTTAACGCCGAGGTCTCGCCGATCCATAAACGAAACTGCCGTAGTCTAGTTTAGATCTTACCAAGGCCCTATACAGGCGCATCAAGGTTTCCCTATCAGCACCCCAGGACCGACCGCTAACAACTTTGAGCAGGTTTAGTGCTTTTATACACCTCGCTTTCAGGTCTTTGATGTGGGGATCCAAGTTAATTTAAAATCAAATAAAAGTCCCAGAAACCTTACGGTCTCTGAGACTGGTAAAACAACGTGGTTCATTAAAATACTGGGGGCTTGTTGTATTCCACGTAATCTGTGGAAGTGGACGACCGTCGTCTTGACTTTAGAGAAGCGAAAGCCATTTCGCGATGCCCACGACCACAGATTGTTTACAGATAGTTGTATATGCCGTTCAGCCCTGTGGAGACTTGACGAACTGCAATAAATTGCGTAGTCATCCACAAAAAGGCATGAACGGACAGGTAGCCGCACGTTGTCCACAATGCCATTTATTGCGATGGCGAACAACGTACAGCTCAGAGTACTACCCTGAGGCACCCCATTTTCTTGAATAAAATCATCGGATAAGGTGTTGTTTAACCTTACCCGGAAGTGTCTATCTGACATAAAATTAGATATAAAAACAGGGAGGTTCCCTCGGAACTCCCAATTAAAAAGTGTTTTTAAAATGCCGTACCGCCATGTGGTGTCGTACGCCTTCTCCAAATCAAAAAAACTGCCAAAAGATGATGTTTGTGGAGAAAGGCGTCACGAACCGCTGTCTCGAGACGGGCGATTTGATCCATCGTAGATCGGTTACGGCGAAAACCACATTGAATATTTGATAATAGATTGCGGGATTCTAAATACCATATTAATCGTTTATTTATCATTTTTTCCAAAATTTTGCATACACAACTAGTTAAGGCTATCGGTCTATAACTAGTTGGTTCTAATTTATCTTTGCCACTTTTATGTATTGGTATAACGGTTGCTTGCCTCCATAGTGATGGGAATTGATGAGATCCCCAAACACTATTATAAAGGTCCAAGAGATATGTCTGTCCAGCAGGAGGTAGCTGGCGCAACATATCGTAGTGGATGTCGTCGGGACTGGAAGCTGTGTTGCCCGCCTGAGACAGGGCATAGGTCAATTCATCCATTGTAAAGGGGAGTTGTAATCCTCCCCCCGGCTCTGACCAAAGTCAATAGAATGGCGCTCTATGTTCCGCTTAAGCGCTGCAAACTCGTTAGAGTAGCTTGCAGTGCTAGAAATAGCGGTGAACATAGAGCCCAATACATTGACGACCTCCACAGGGGAGGAGACAAGCGAACCGTTTGACATGAGGGCAGGTATATTATTACTGGTATTTTTGCTACTACGTAATTTACGAATATTGTCCCAAACCTTAGTTGTGGGAGTGGAAATAGTAAGGGTAGAAATAAACTGTCTCCAAGACTCTCTTCTGCTTTCACGAATGATATGGCGAGCTCGAGCACGTAGAATCCGGAAAGACTCCAGATTCTCTAAAGTAGGACGTCGATGGAAGAGACGTAGGGCCCTTCGACGGTCATAAATAGCCAACCGACACTCCTCATTCCACCAGGGAACAGGTCGGTGGCGCGGATGTGGCGAGGATTTAGGGATGGATTCCCTCGCCGCCATGATGACCATCGAAGTAAAATAGCCAACATTAACATCGACGTCAGCAGAATGGGTTTCATGAAATACGGCGAGCTCGCGGAATTTATTCCAGTCAGCACGTTTGAGCACCCATTGGGGTATCCGTGCTGAACTTGGAGGATCTTGGAATGAGGAAAGCAGAATGGGAAAGTGATCGCTGCCACATAGGTCCGAATGAACCTCTCAAAGGAAGTTGGCAGCAATTCCGGGGCTACATAGAGTAAGGTCGATGGCAGAGGATACACCATTGAAGGTGGAGAAGTGTGTCTGGGTCCCGGTGTTCATTAACACCAGGTTTCCCGAGACAAGAATATCCTCTACCATCCTCCCACGGGCGTCTGTAAAATTAGAGCCCCACACCAGGTTATGAGCGTTAAAATCCCCCAAGATGATATAGGGGGCGGGAAGTTGTATAAAGAGGGCCTCTAGGCTCCTCTTTGAAACACGCTCACCTGGTGGGAGGTAGATGCAGCATACGGTTACTTCAATAGGAAGGGAGACTCTGACAGCAATCACTTGGAGATCAGATATAATATTTACAGATTTATGATATATATTGCTACGTGCAAATATAGCCACACCTCCGCTAGCCCGATCAAAAGTGGGCTTGTCGGTACGATATACATCGTACCCACGAAGTATCGGGTTGTCAGTTGGGCGGAAGTGGGTCTCCTGCAAACACCAGATGGAAGGATGCAGGGAAGAAATTAGTAGTTTAATTTCCTCTACACGAGCATAAAAACCCCTACAATTCCATTGTAGTAGCAACATTAAGTACAAATATAAATTTATTCATCCACGCAATCCATATCACTATCTCTTAAAACTAAAAATTGGTTAATGACCTTTTTAGGTCCTCTGGCCTTGCCAAGTCTCTTCTGGACCTCTCGTTTCAAGAGAGGCTTTTGTTTCTCCAGAAGAGATTTGGGGGTTGATTCTGAGCGCGAAGGCTTTGTTACAGCCTTCGACGCTTTTTTGTGATGATTATTGTCGGCGACACCTCGCTGGACCTTCCTCCAGGCACCAGCAGGACTCGCTTTTGCAGCCTCACCCGTTTTGCCACCCACTCTAACCTCCGGTGACCCAGAGACCAGAGCGGACGAACCAACAACGGCCGCAAGTTCTTTTGTTTCCCGAGGTGGGCTCGGGGGAGGTCCCCGAGGCGGGCCCGGGGGTGGTCCCCGAGGCGGGCCCGGGGGAGGTCCCCGAGGCGGGCCCGGGGGAGGTCCCCGAGGCGGGCCCGGGGGAGGTCCCCGAGGCGGGCCCGGGGGAGGTCCCCGAGGCGGGCTCGGGGGAGGTCCCCGAGGCGGGCTCGGGGGAGGTACCCGAGGAGGGCTCCTCGGGGGTACAGGTGGGGAGACGACCTTTGTCTAGGTTTCGCCTCTCCAAGTAATTTAGGCGCAACCGTAGTTGGCGCGTTAACATTAAGGATGTCTCGAGTAGAGACCAATGGCACAGGTCGCGTGGGCGTCTTTGCGAGATTAACTGCGCAGTGACAGTTGGGGTAGTTAATGTTCTGGCTTACAATTTGGCTGTAGGAGGTTTGGAATACCGGAGCCTGACTAGATGCGTATTCCTTACGTGCCTGGGCATATGAGATCTTCTTTTCAGTTTGTATCTCCAGGACTTTTTTCTCTACCTTCCATTTCGGACAGGCCCGAGACCAGGCGGAATGCGGACCCTTGCAGTTGACGCAGTACTTAGGAGACTCACATGGTGTTTCGTGAGCCTCCTGTCCACAATCCGCACAGGTTGGCTTGCCACGGCATCGCAGCTTCGTATGCCCAAATTCCTGGCACTGAAAACAGCGCCGGGGGTTAGGGACATACGGCCGGACCCTGAGCACGTGGAAACCTGCTCGGACCTCCTTTGGAAGGGTAGGAGTCGCAAAAGTAAGGATATACGTGTCAGTTTTTTTCTCTTGTCCTTTCTTTTTTGTGACAATGCGGTACACTTCGGTGACGTGCTGAGGGGAAAGTTCCTCACAGATATCCTCAATGCTCACGCAGTCGAGGTCATAGCAAGTGACCACTCCCTTGCAAACATTGAGGAACCTGTGAGGCTCCACCTTCACCGGTATATGAGACGTATTGCTCAACGGTATTTCCGAGATTGCCATTACCTTTGATGATTGAGTGTCAGTCATTGTATCAAGATCGTGCCATCACGCAGTTTTCTGATTGATACTTGTGATTGTGCCGCGCCATTTATCACTCTTTCGAGGATAAATGGGCTTACTCGCTTCAGACTTTCATTTTCCTGTGCTCGAGACATTACCAGGAAGCGGGGCTGGGGCCTCACCACTTCCTGGATTTTTTCCAATTCAGGGCTGGACGGCCTTACCCGTTTCCGCCTCTTTTCAGTATTACGGCCCTGTGGGGGGCCGGGCAGTGAGTTGCCAGCGGGCAGTACGTTGCCAGCGGACAGTAAGTTGTCAGCAGTGACAATAGATGTGGCCATGCCATTTTTGGGGACAACCTACACAGTACTCGGATCGTAGACCCAGGGTGATCCATGTTGGTACTACCACGAGAGGCCCGACGAGAGGCCCCATACGACGCTAGACATGACAACCTTCGCATAGGGCATCGCCGAGAGAGAGGTCATCGCAGCAAGTGGGTGTAGGAAAGTGCCAATTTTACGTCCAGGCCCTCGTGAACGCAACCAGTCTTTTCTCAAAGTAGGGTACCCAGTTATTGTCATCCCTAGGCCCTTCTACTATGGTATTACAACCGGCGCACTTTCACTCAGGAGCTCAAGGCAGTTGTATCCAATAATCGTCCAAAGAAAGCCGTGTTAGATGCCAGGGTCGTCAACGGAGGGGCCAAAAGTCTCTGTGCAGGACTGAACGGCAGGGGAAGGGAAGAAAGAGGTAAGGAGAAATAAAGCGAAGGGAGAGGAATGAAAAAAAGGAGTAAAAGGGAAAGAAGAAAAAAGGAGGGGGGGAAAAGAAAGATTTAGGATAGGTTTTCCTGCACGAGGTACGTCCTGCACAGAAGCCTCCCCTTTTAGTCGCCTCTTACGACAAGCAGGGGTTACTGCGGGACTACTCTAAACCCCGTCCCGCAGGAGGGAAGTAGAATGTTCTCGGCCTATGTTTTCATAGCTTCGAGTTCAGAGAAGAAAGAAGAAATAGGGCACATCGATCAACTGTCACACATCTCTTCAATTGGTTCCTCCCCACTCCCTCCTTTTCCTCTACTTTCCCCGCATCACTCTGAGCTGTAAGAGTGAATATATACCGCTGAAACAGCCTTTGAAAATACTCTTGGCCCTGTATCTTTGGAGACGCTTCATGTCCACTAATAATGTAAGCATTAAATTCTGTTTCAGCCTTTATTTCCAAATGTATTGTTTAAGCATGTAGATTGTTTGAATGTTCATGGCCACGTATTGTTAGCACTAAATTCTCTTTTGGCTGGTAGCTTCTAAATTTAATGTTTTGACATGAATATTTTTTACAAACTTTTTTTTTTGTTAATTTTGGGGACCTAATATTTGTATATTTAAATACAAACTGGAACTATGTGTTCTGTTAGTAAAATTCAGTTCTAGGACTCGGAACCTTTGTCGCAGATATAAGTATTTAACCCTCTTTAAAGGGTGGGATTTTCTGTAGCTAAAATAATTATTAATTAACCTCAAGACATTGCATATTTACATTTATTATTTTGCTACAAATATAAACGAGAGGCTACGGTAGAGTAAGTGTGTATATTTATATGTATAATATTTGTGAGCTATCATTGTGTCCTTTTGACCAAATAAATACAACGTAGTAAAATTATTCATATGTGAATTAATTATATACAGATAGTTTTTGATCACATGGTAAATAATATATTATTATTATTATTATTAGTCACTTAATATTTTACATAGAACCTTACATTACTCTTTTGTACCAAAGTAAATGTTTTAAAACAAATACTTAGGACGATATTAGTCAATCTTATTTAAGTATTATCTGTAGATAATGTGGTTAGTGCACTTAGTGAATTTAAGGTTGCTAGTTGTATAAATTGTTAAGTTAGCCGTAAGCTCTTCTCTAGTAGAATATTTGTCCCTATGGCAGAAGAGAACGTCTTAGTTAAATTATTTTATTGTAGATATTGTCATGTTGATTTGAGTTTTGACCGGGTCTATATGTAATGGTAGACGAGTGAATGTTCCTCAAATATGACCTTTTTTTTGTGTGTCAAGAATATAAATAATACTGGAAATATTGTATAGTTTTGAAAATTGTTGAGGCGGTTCTTGAAACCTAAATATTGATATATATTTGATAGTCTCTTTTGCTTTCTACTAATACTTTTTTTAAACTCAATAAACACAAAGAAACTATTATACTGTTTTGCTCTATGGCGATGTTTACCTATCCTATCGGAGACCAATGCCCTTGTTTGCAGTTTTCTTTAAAATCAAAGTTTAGGTTTTTTAATTTCTAGTCCATATGGATTTTGTCCAAGGATCCAGATGGAATATGTGATTTGTATACCAATTGAGGACATATAGGTTATACAAGTCCAGACAGCTCACTCTGCATTCTTTTATTTTATGCCATTGTAAAATTGTACGCCATTCCTTTATCCCGTCGCCGAGCTGAGGCAGTAACTTCCGCGCAGGAAAATTTATCAGCTACAGTTCAAACCGTTAGGGAAGTAAATAAAATCACTAGACTTCTAGAAATCAAATCTAAAGGAAGATAAATTCTTGTGTAGCTTCTAAGTTTTAAATTTAGTGTTTGTATTGAATTGATGCAATCTATTCTCCAGCTGATCCTCAAGATTAGCAAGGCACTTCAAGTTCAAGATTCCTAATTGAATCTCTTGACTGCCATGAGCGAAGTCCAGTATCTATGGTCAGCTTTTAGAGCAATGCAGTGTGATAATTTGTTTTTCAACGAGGCTTAGAGCAAAGCTTTAAAGACATGCGAGGAAAATGAAATTGAAATTCTAGCAATCAAACAAAGTAAATTATCTGGATGTTTAGAAGACAATTGGAAAAATGAACATTTAGCCAAAACAAAGAGAGGAAATTCGCATAAATGTGCTATACCCAATGCTGGATTCCTTAATTCAAGCTATCGAGCAACGTTTTAGTCAAAAAAACACAATCACTTGTTGCTGCGGCAGGGAAGATGTCTAAACTTGACATAGACACAGCAGATATTACCCTTATATCAAGCTTTTTCGGCATTTCTTCTAAAGAATTAGAAGGACAAATTAGACTTTAAAAGTATGTGATAGAGATGTGTATAGTGGTACACTTGCTAGTCAAGGCTGTAAAGAGTGGCTGGACTGATTTCGGACAAATGGCGTGGAGAACATTTTTACTCAATTTAGGAAGACTACTAAAGATTTAGTGTGATTCCTGTTACTAGTGTCTCTTGCGAACGAGCATTTTCTAAACTAAATCACGTCAAGAGTAAGCTTGGATCCACAATGAACCAGGACCACCTGGATGATTTGATGTTTCCATACATCGAACAAACACGGGCAACAAGTGTGGACGTCGATCTAGTGATTGAGAGTTAAAGTAGTTCATTAAGCGTTTTTGGTTTTGAAAATATTAGTGTTTAATAGTTAATATTTATTTTTGTATTCATGTTTTGTAGATTTCCAACTTATTCTTACTTTTTAATTGATCATTCTTTTACCAACTATATTATTAACAATTTGTAAATAGATTATTTAGTTGAAAAATGAACTCATTGTCAACTAACGTAATTAAGAATAATTTATATTGGATTTAAGATGTAATTCATAAAACAGTTCGCTTGCTGGTGTAAAGTGGCCCCCCTAATGGAAATATCTAGCAACGCCAGTGCCTGAAACTTTTGTAAGGGTTGATGTGGGGCCCTTTATGAAAATGGTGTGTAATTTTGAATGATTCAACGAACAAAACACTTGCCAATATTACAAGTTTCTTAGAGGCACAAGAAAATAAAATAAAAGTATTTGATGCATTAAGTGACTATGAAGGTTTGATCAAAAATTATATTGTTTGGGCAGGAATAGCAAAAGAAAAACTAAGTAAAGCTAAAGGTGCAAGGCAACTAAGCTTTATAAATGATTTAAGGAATTTAAAAAACTGCCCCATTAATTCAAGAGGAATCAACCATTAATGTAATTGACAATTATTTGTCTTGGATTGATAAAGTAATATCTGAAGTTAGAAATGAAGTTTCAAATAAAGAAAATGGGAACAGAGATAACTTAGATTATCTGCCAAATATTGTTTCACACATACGAAGGATTGTGCTGAAAACCTCTTCAAGGTCATGTTTAATCACGAAGGAATTTGGTTTTGGTAAAGATAGAGCATCGAGTGGAAAGCTATTTCATAGATTTAAAATGTTTTACTTTGAAAGGTCATCATTTGCCCATGCGGGTTGACTTGTTCATTTTAAAACATCTAAGCTAAATACGAGCACACATAAAACTGGCCAGAGCTAATACACATGAAACAAGTTTGTGTTCGAGAGTAGTGTGATGTAAATGATTTTGATGATAAAACCCAGCAGTTTCGGAGGCCACAGTAGAATAGAATTCAAGTAACAATGTAAGGCAGGGGTTAAAGATGATTTGATAAATAAATAATCATTGTGTATCCTCCAATAACGGTCATCTTCCTCAAGGAGCACATGTATGTATTTAGTGCAATGCAGCCATTCATATTCTAAAAGGATGCTCTTGTTCATACCAGAAGAAGGAGGTCACAGTGACCAACATATATGTACAACTTGCAATATTCGAGAAGAGTGGAACCAGAATTAGAAAATAATGTGTCTGCTCCCATTAACCCATCTTCCTCATGTTCATGATCAATATGAAGAGAATTGGCGAGGATTGAACCCACTTTCAAATGAAAGCCTGCCTTTAAAATGAGAGGAAGATTTTCTTACCTGTACCAAAGCTCCAATTAGCTAACTTTAGATCTGTCAATAAAAAAGGTCAGGACCCCTAGATATTGGTATACTTCAAAACAGAAGTATGTGAAGGGTACAGGGGAGAAATATGCTCAAATACATTTCTTATATATATATAGGTTTTACTGCTGCCATCTGTTGGAGAATATCATGAACTATGTATACACATTGTTGGTTTGGTGAAAAACAAGCTCAGTCCAGTGTAATAATAGATTTAAAAATCCAGCCACAAGGTAAAACAAGCTCACGCCATCTATAGTGGGAGAGAACAACCTCATTTCACAGATAATAGTTTTGCTTACTGGGCAAATAATAACTGCACTGTTTAATGTGATTGCTTCTTTGTATGTATTAACTGTGAGTTTAATTAAATTTAGAGTATACGTAGTTTCAACTGGTAATATAATTTTTAATCTTACATGGACCAATATTAGTGATGTGTGTTAGGACTGGTGAAGTAGTTTTTTGTTGTGTGGAAATTATAATAATATAGCCCTACTTAGCCTCACTCTTTAAGTTATTTTAAGGTTAATTTTGTGTTGCATTATTAAAAATAGATAATTGGGAGAATATGTGTATGTTGATGATACTGAACAATGTATTGATAAGAAATAAAATCATTATGGTGGAATGAGTACTGCTAATAAATTGTTGAAATAGGCCTGATTGTCAATGTAGGTGACGATGTTTTCAGCGTGTCCCGATAGAATCAAGGAAGAAGATATTGTTTTCTTTTAATTTGTTAGAGTCTCATGATGCGCAAAATAATTACCTGTGTGGCCTAATTACAGTCATTCCTGTAAAAGAAGGATGGATAGTAAGCTACAAAAGTAGATCATGATAGAGGATAAAGTGTCGAAAGGCATTCAATGCAATCCATGGCATTTCAAAAAATGAAAATTGAATATTTGAATAAGAGTTAAAACAACCGAGTATCTATAAAAGATAATCGTGGAAAACATAATAACTATCCCCACAAGATAAGTGATGAAACTGTAACGCTGATTCATAACTATATTAAATCATTCAAAGGCAGATCTAGCCATTACAGCTTTCAAGATGCAGCAAAAAGTATTTTAACTCAAAAGATTAATTTTAAGAAAATATATAAATTATTGTGTCTAATTCATGAAAACCAATAAGTATCTTATGGATCTTACAGGAACATTTTCTGCTGTGATTTTAATATTGCCTTCGAATACCCTAGGACGGATACCTGTAGTGCACGTTATGAATTCACATGTTAAAACGCTTGATCAACAAAAAAAAAAAGCTTCTTTGGATCCTATTCAAATCCAACCACATAAAGAAGGAGATCATGCACTTGGAAAATGAAAACAGGCTCCATAAGATAAAAGCGGAGCAATTTTATAAAAGAAAAGTATGTGCAAACAATCTGCAAGTCATGAGGTTTTATGCATAGACTTTGGTAAAAATCTTTTGTCACCTAATACTGCCACAAATGATGTGTATTATAAACACCAGTTTTCTATGTATATATTCAATGTTCACGTCTTGTCTACTTCCAAAAACTACTTTACATTTATCCTGAAAACGAGGGTAAAAAGGGTTGTGGGGATGTTTGCTCACTATTACATAATTTTGTCCATAATTATCAAGACGAACAAGTGAGGCATCTAGAAATATTCTGTGATTCTTGTCCAGGACAGAACAAAAATTTCACTTTGTTTAGATTTCTGCATAACCTGATCCACCAACAGAAGAGGCTAGACTCTGTACATATCATTTTTCCAGTTTGGAACCACTCCTGCATGGAGTGTAATAAAAATATGGGCCTTATAAATATGAAGTCCAAAGCTGAGCTTCCATCTGATCGGGTGGAAATATTTAAAACAGAAAAATCAATCCATTTCTATTTGAAGTGATAGAAATTGGAAACCAGCACTTCATAAAGTGGACTTCTGGCCTGGAAAAATCTTATTAAGAATAGATCTCCATTTCCATCGAGACTATAAAGGAGCTTAAAACCTTGGATATAGAAGACGTTCTGTACAGCTACATACAGCCTACAATGCAGCATGGGAGACTTTTTCTGTTGCAGACCAAAAAAAAAAGGCGATGAACTATCATGAGGCTTCATGACAATGAATTTGTTCTCCCAGAGGACTCTTATGATGGTAAGTGTTCATTTTATAGGTCTCTTACAGTATTGAGAACTACAAAAATATTCTATTTACAACAGATATTAGTTTTGTTTTGATCCTTCGCCATAAAAGCAGCTAAAGACAAGAATTTGCAAGAGCTAAAGTTCCGTAATGCAGAGGTCCAAAGGTTTTTCTCTCAGATTCCTCACACTCATAAAAACTGGACTTTTAACTTAATATGAAACAAGTGAATTATCTAACATTTAATAATATTTTTATGTGTAATGTTTAAATGGTTTTGGCTCTGTGCATTAGATTTTTTAAATTCTTTAGAATACCATGTTTTTTATTATCACTCATTTTCAGAGAAAAAGAGGCTGAGTCCTGTTTTTCCTTGGTTCCGATAGTAGTATAAAGGTGTCAGAATTTGCCTACCAATTTCATGGGTTCATATGAATATAAAATAGTGGTCCTAATATATCTAGGTGCATAATGTATAAGTAATACGAGTAATAACATTAGAAATAGGGAAGAGGTTAAAGCACAATGCCATTGCAGCAGCCAAAGAGACAGTAAGAAGGTCCGAGCAATACAAACTTGACACAAACCTGCTCCCCCCACCCAGAGCAGACGCCCACCCTTGATCGGCTGTAGATGAAAAAACAACTCGCGGCTAAGAGAGACAAACTGCCGATTAGCAATAATGTTTGTGTCTACTATCAGCTGACCCGCTCTAGAACAGTGTTACATTGTTTTTCAATCTAATTTTTTGTAGTGTCAAGACTTGGATATTAAGTTTTAACAATATCCAGAAGATATTGTAAGGCTCCAGATTTGTAAAATATGTTATGTTTCATGTTCTTAGTCTAAACCCATTACTCAATACAGTTTATTACCAGTGTGATCAATCCAATTCCAAGGCTTCTTATGTAGTTTCGTAAATTTTAAGTTTTTTACAAAGCACGAATAGTTGGCCCCCAACTACAGGACCAGGGACTCCTCAATCAGGGTTACCATACTTTAGATGAGATGGCCCAGTTTTACGGTGCCAGGCATTCGCTCCCCCCAGGGGCGCCCTAGGGCTGTGCTAACGATGCAACCGCACTGGGCGCCGTCATGGTGGGGTGAGGGGGGGCGCCTACGAATATGTAAACAAAACACAAGCACCTAAATACCACTTAATCCTACTACCAAAATAAATTGTATACCTAACAACCTAGCTTGCTGTTCACATATTATTTTTAACAAGAGCTCAATCACCACACAACCCAGGTTGGTTTTTATTTATTATTTAAACACAACTGTGAAAAAACTTCTGTCTTTCATAATTAATTTGTTTGAATAATAATTAAATACTTGGTGATTGCAAAATAATAGTAGCTGAATGAAAGTTGCAGATTTTATTAATAATAAAAGGTAAGGATTTAAAAAAAACAGACAACAAACTGCTTTTTAAATAATGCTTTAAAAAATTTAGATTTTTTTTAATCATGTTAGTAATTTTGGTAATACTATAACTTATTTCTAGTATAGCTTTCATTTTAATTATGCAATCAATTTCACAAAAGAAAAAATTAAGCTATTCAAAAACTTTCAAATTATTAAAATGTTATAATAGTTGTAAGATCTCAGTATTTTAAAAAATGTATTAAAGTATTACTTTCTAATTTTATTTATGGAGGCAAATAACTGTTTACTAAAAGAAAATAAAGACAAGCAAAGAGAATCACCTACGTGTCAAGTAAAATAAAAATTTTAAATCTTAATCAAAGATAAGTTAACTTTATGCTTCGATTTCATGCTTTTTTTGTTCACCCGACTTATGTAGGTATGTACTATCGCTGTGTTTCAAAGGGCTACACATACAGCGTGAAATTCACACTCAACGCTGTAGAAATATTAACGTGTTGAGACCAATATGTACATTTATAATTTTCCTAAAGTACATAAATAGCAAAGATTGCATTATTGTTACCAACGAGTCGAGTCACCGGTAATTTTAGCTCGAGTTATTCGATTCAAGAAAATCACAACTCGTCCCATCACTAGCGCCACGCCTCTTTCGCCGACCACCAGCCGTGCAGTCATCATGGCGTTCATTTGAGTGCAGCTGCATATGTATTGTGTGGCGAGCTCAGAGTGAAAACAAAACGTTACTTATTGTCGACACATTAGTCATAGCAGGTATTCTGTGAGGACTGTGAGTACATTGAAATTGAATGTTAAGTAATGTTAGAATCAACATCATGTTAGACACATTCACGCACACGTTAGATAATAATTATACCTAACCTGGTCTAAATCGCAATTTGTAAATCAGCTTTTCAATACATTTCGGTCGAACACGTATTGTATTTGTTGCTTCTATAGCAAAAGTTTCCGAGTGACAATACTTTTGGGTGTAGAATTGGCCTTAGGTAATTGTAGTTTACTTTAGTATTGTAAATGTTTACAAAGTGTTATGTGTATCCTTTAGAGACGAAACATGTCGCTACATCCAAAAAAACTATCTGGTGCGCAAAACTTAAAAAGAAAATGAAAAAATCTGGGCGAAACTGAGAAGGCTGCAAAATTACTTGCAAAATTTTTAAGAGTTGAGATGTCATTTGAATCGTCATCATCATAACTAGCTCAACACGAGCCGGAAGAAGACCTATTTCATGGAAGTTCTTTAGACGAAGACCATGAAGATGAAGAGCAGCATGAAGAAGAAAATTTAGCTGTTTCTGGAATGTCATCTGCAGTTAAAAATATTACAGAAGAGGGTATATCAGACATACCATCAACATAGTCTTTTCAAAATGCAAATTATGATATTTCCAAATGGCCGCTCATTGACTCTGCAACCAGAGATTAAATAATTATTCGAGGACCTGTAAGTTATGAATAAGCAATGAAAAAAAATTGTGGACGTCACTTTTCAAATACGCATTTTCAAAGAGTAATGCCAAATGGAGAAACTTATAAAAGAAGATGGCTTGTTTACTCTAAATCTGCAGATAAAGTATACTGCTTTTGCTGCTGTTTATTCAATAAAGTTCCCACTCTAATCTGGTAAAAGAAGGATTTGACGACTGGAGGCACTTATCAGCGCGTCTTAAACACTCATGAAACTTTCCCAGATTACTAGCGTACCATGCACAGTTGGATAGAGGCGTCGATTCGATTAAAGAACTTCAGTGGAATAGACAAGCATTTGCAAAAACAGATTGAAGACGAGAAATCATGGTGGGTGGCTATCCTCAAACGAATGATGTCCACAGTATTCTTTTTAGCAGGTAATAATTTGTTAATTTGTTGTTTAGAGGCGGCTCTGGATCTGAAACACTATACACTCCTAACAATGGTAACTTCCTGGGTTTAGTGCAACTGCTAGGAAAACTTGATCCTGTGATGATGGAGCACCTCCGCCGTATTGTTAATAAGGAGACTAACGTTCACTATTTTGGTAAACGTATTCAAAATGAGTTAATCGGTTTACTTGGAAGTGAAGTTCGAAATAAAATTTTGACTATGGTAAAGTCATCTAAATACTTCTGCACCATACTAGATTGCACTCCTGATGTCAGTCATGTCGAACAATTATCTTCAACATTGTGTTTTGTTGTCATCACGTCGAACAATTATCTTCAATATTGTGTTTTGTTGACACTAATGAAGATGAAGTCTAAGTGCGTGAGTGTTTCGTTGCTTACAAGCCGGTAAGTGACTCTTCAGCAGCTGGACTCAATGGGCTCTTTCTTGATGATATTGTGCAAGAGTTTGATTTGGATATGAACGATTGTAGAGGCCAAGGATATGACAATGGATCCAATATGGTAGGCGTACACAAAGGTGTTCAAAGCAGAATTGTGAACCAATATCCACTAGCATGTTTTAATCCATGTGGCCGTCATAGCTTAAATTTGGTAGTAGCAGATGCCGCCAAAACATCAGTTAAATCAGTTTCTTTGTTCGGATTTCTTCAAAGACTGTTTGTTCTATTCTCTGGATCAACAAAGCGATGGGAAGTGATATCTAAACACATAGAAGGACTATCGCTGAAAAAAGTTTGCGAAACTCGTTGGGAGAGTAGAGTTTCTAGCCTCGCTGCAGTTATCACTACTTTTCAATTTGTGACGCCCTTTTAGATCTTCAAGAAGAAACAAATGACTCAGTTACAGCATCAGAAACTTTGTCCCTGATTCAGAACATGGAACAATTTGAGTTCATAGTTACAATTGTAGTATGGTATGATATTTTGTTTCAAATAAACATTGTAAGGCTAAGCAGTCTGAAACTATGAATTTACCAAACGCTTCACAATTGCTGAAAAACTGCTCGGAATTTGTGAAAGAGTACCGGAGTTATTCATCTGCTCTGATAACAGCTAAGGAAATTGCTTCTCAGGCTGGGATGGTTCCTAATTTTAAGCCAGTCCGATCTCGAAGAGATTATTCGAGTATGAGGCCGTAGATGAGGCACCAATAGATCCTGAAGAATTGTTTAAAATGAACGTTTTTCACCCTATGATGATGCAATCGAGAATGCGTTGGTCACTTGATTTACACAACTATCCAAGTTTAATGATACATGGTCCTTTTTAGACACCATCAAAACAATTCCTGAAAAGTCGAAATTGGAAAAAGCCTGTGCAGATTTAAAAATAAGTTTAACCGATGGGGGAAAATATGAAATAGCTGGTAGTGAATTGGTTGAGGAACTTTTAAGCTTGAATCCATTGTTGAAAGAGCTTGAATCAGCAGAACCAATAAAAGTTCAACTTATTAAACAAAATGGTTGGCAGGATATATTCCGAACGTGTAGACAGCACTTCGAATTTTGCTAGCCATATCTGTCATTATCGCTAAAAGGAGAACGAAGTTTCAGTAGATCAAAACTTATTAAAAATTATTTAAGTTCAACCATGTGTTAGGATAGACTGTCAGATCTTGCAATTTTGTCTATAGAAAATGGTATTCCCCAGGACTTGAATTATTCTGATTTAATTAAAAAATTTGCAAGCGCAAAAGCAAGGAAGGCGTTAATCTAGGCTTTTGAGTTAATTTTGTATTTCTGTCGCTTTTGAATTAATTTATTATGTAAATTTAATGTATGAGTGATGTGAGCGTTGTCTGCGCCATAGTAGTTTAAATAAACCTTTTCAAATGAATATTGTTCCCATTTACTGTTATTATTTCTCATCGATACTACTACTATACTAATCTTTCGGAAGTCTGAGTTATTAATAAATAAACATGTAAGAAATGCATATGGGGGGAGGGGAGGGACACCAAATTGAGATCTTTCACCACCTGAAAAACTTGCTTGGGCCGCCCCTGGTTCCCACCTATACCCATGTTTCCCATAAGATATTTACCCTCCTCCTTTATCCGGGCTTGGGACCAGCACCAGGTAGTACAGTAGTACCTCCTAGAGGCGGAGTTATTATCTTATTGTTAATTTATTTGTCAACATTTGTTACATGTTTATGCATCTAATTTTAATTCAATTTTGAATGCTTAAGGCAAAGAGAATTTTTTTTTTGTAATACAACAAACCAGAAAAATTATTTTAACTTTAATTTAAAATTACTTTTATAGTTAAGATATTAATTGCATACTCTCCTTTCCAAATGTTTTCTAATGTAATACATAATAGCTATCTATTTAAAAAATTAATAGTCCTAGATACATCCCCAGTGCCGTTGTAAATTCAAACATTTATAATTTGTGAACTTATTTTAAGTTAGTAAGTTACAATTTGTGTGTTATAGTCCTTGTAAAACTTGACAATCTGAAATTTATTTAAATTAAATTCTAAAATTTTCAAGGGGATTAAATAATTATTCTAACCCTTCCCGTGTTGTTTACAGAATATTCCGCCAATCAAAATTTGCTCAAAGTGTCATTTACAATATATTCTGGCATTACCTATTATGCTTTATGTGTCATTAAAGGAATATTCTGCAGTCACTCATATTTTTCTTTAAGTTTCAGAATATTTTGTAGATGGCAGCAGGCAACTGGAATAAAAGTATATTATAGTGTGTGAACTCTGAACTACAGCATAGAGCTACGTAAACTATGCTAGGCATTGTCAGACGGTTTTGACCTCACCTTGACTTATCGTTTCCATAGTAAGTAAACAACATGGCATCCGATAAGAGACGACAAGAGTGTGGGAATTATTGTTAAATATAAATGACAGTGATCTTAGTGATCTTACAACTAGTGATGAAAATGAAGGTGATGATCTTCAAGATATATTACCTAGTGAATCTATAGAGGAAGAGAATTCAATACATATTGTATGTAAACACCCAGAAGCAGAATTACAGGAAACCTATGTCCCACAAGCCATACAGAGAAAGTCTTGTTGTGTTGGTTATAAGCTGTTTAATGAAGAAGGGGATCCCCAAAATAAAGAAGCAGACCACAGAAAGGACCCCCTGATGAACGTCTATATGAGAAACAACATTTCATGGTGAATAAAGAAAAGGGTTCACTGTGTTGTGTTGTTGTGTGCAATGTCAGAAAGAAAGAAAAGGAACAATTTATTTTTTGTAAAACATGCACAGCTAGGCCTTACCTTCATCCAGTGGGCTGTATCGAAGCTTACCATAAGAATAAAATATTCTAAATAGAATGCAAAGTGGACAGTGTATATATTGACTTTGTTTAGAATTGTAGGTTCATGTCAATGACAAAAATTTCAACAATTTTAGATGTCCGAAAGAACGGAACTTTGAAACTTCTTGAGCTAAACCATGGTGACTTACCGTACCACATAATGATTGAAATATAAAAACGTGTGTGTTTTTTCACTTCCACATAAGTAAAAGTAATAATTATATATATATATATTATATATATATATGTCTTGTGATTTTAGTAGATATATATATATATAATGTCTTGTGATTTTGGTTGAAAAAATATGAGCATGTAAGGCAAAAGCTTATTTTTTACCTCGACACTGGAAGGGTTAAAGTGGAATATATTATTAAAGTAAGTTTGTTAAGTGTGGTCTTGAATATATTTTTGATTGTAAATAATGAAATATGAAAGGCATACATATTTTTTCATTTATAATGGAATACTACACTGGTAGTTGCCTCATCAACGTGTCAAAATGAAAGGTTATTTAACAATTTTTATTTGGGCCGACATTACATTGAAGATTCCAAACAAGTTTAATCTTAAGTTCATAAGGTAAATTACAATTCACTTTTTTTTTATGATTTCCAAGCATGACTCGTCAAATCAAGCACACATGACTGGGTGTGACATTTTATCCTTAAACAAATTTTCATTACAGTGAAAAATAGGGAACTAATGTATACTACAGTATATTTTAAAACAGTTTAAATAAAACAAATATTTGAATATATGTTTTCTCCTTCCCTTTATACTGCTCAAAGTTTTCAAACTCCATATTTTTATTTTATGTTTTACATAAGAAATAATCTGACCGTGAATAGAGAATAACACCACATTATTTGAATGTCTCAAGGAGGGATGGAAGGCAGTTCTGGCTGCATCACAGCAGGCTTATCACTTGTGAGTGGTGGTTTGTTCTTAGCGTTGGCTCGGAGCACCGCGCCTGGGTTGGGGTATGGCCTCATCTGATACAGAGGCCCAGCCGCCGTAGTGTCTGCCCCTGTCTTGGCCTCATTCTTCTTGCCGAGGCCTGTGGACCATGTCCCTCGAGGAGCCTCAGAGTAGGAAGCTGGGTCCATGGGGTCCAGGTCGTTATCACGAACTTTCAATCGACCCCGCGCTCTCTCACGCTCACGAGATTCTCGGCGACGTTCTTGCTCTTCACGGCGACTCTCATCCTTGGTCTCCTCATCAGACAGCTTCAAACACACCAAATGGACATTTACAATGTGTTAGAGTCAGTTTCTGATATAAAAATGTTATATAATAAATAAGGCTTTAAGTCACACTCTTTATGTAAACTTGAGGGGTTTTTTTAATTCAATAAAGATTTGTTATTATTATTATTATTAGCACCGCGTCTTACTACCCGTTCAGGTTATACGCACTTACGCTAATGTGAAATGGTAGGGTGATTGTGAGATGAAATGGAGGACCTACAGTTTAACGTGGAATCCGAACCACGGTGGAGGCCTGGCATTCCTCACATTCACAAGTTGTGATTAATACACATCTTGTCATAGGTGAAGGAAGGGTTTGGCAATCAGATAAATCTGTGCCGGAGCCGAGGATTGAACCCCGGACCCTCAGCACAGAAGTCTGACACCTTACCCCTAGACCACCAGGTCACCAATGAAAAGATTTGTTAATCTATTACTATAGCACCGTGTCTTACTACCCTTTGGGTTAGCTGCTCATGTACTAACTACGCAAGCATTTCCAAACAGACGAAGAAGTGAAAAAGACAGTTCAGGAATAGCTTTCCTTACTACCGACGGACTTCTGTGACGAGGGTCTACAAAAACTTATCTCACAATATGACAAATGTTTAAATAACAACGGAAACTAAGTAGAAAAGTAGCTGAATGCATGTAAAATCGGATAAAAATTTATCCTAAAATATATAGTAATTATAGCACCTCCCTATATTTAAATAAATTTGTCAATTCAAATTACAAATTACTCAGACTCCACCCAAAATTGTTTCAGATTCAGACTCCCCAGCCCCGCTATGATGGAGCATGTTCAGTTTCCAAAATAAAAGCAGACAAATGTATTAAGACTTTTTCCTTAAAACTGAAATTAAAAAAATCCAATATTTTTCATGTCCAAAAATTAGAACAAACTAGGTTTGAGAATGAAGGTGAGATAACTACTGTGAGTTATGTTAATAAAGTAGAGGGTCTTGGAAAAGCACTTTAAGATAGGCTCTGATACTTAAGGACGTTCATACTTGCTATTTTTTTAAAAAATAAAAAGCTTGAATTGGACAATGCCGCAAGAGATAAAGGTTTGAAACAAATAAAATATAATTGCAACTCAACAATCAAATTTTGGAAGGATGTCCCAGAACATTATATCCATAAACAAAAAATTGTATGCAGAGAATGTCATGACGTTAGGTGGTTCCTGCGCGGATCTTGAGAATTGTTTTTTAATAAATAAAAACCTTGAGAGTATGCTCTTGCACGCATCTTTCACCACTAGGGTGACATACTAACTTGCCGGGTCTGGGAGGGGTATAAAACCCGGTGCCAAGATCCTTCCCCCACACTGCACCACAGTGTGTCGAGGTCCTTCCCCCACACTGCACCACCGTGTGTCGAGGTCCTTCCCCCACACTGCACCACAGTGTGTCGAGGTCCTTCCCCCACACTGCACCACCGTGTGTCGAGGTCCTTCCCCCACACTGCACCACAGTGTGTCGAGGTCCTTCCCCCACACTGCACCACCGTGTGTCGAGGTCCTTCCCCCACACTGCACCACAGTGTGTCGAGGTCCTTCCCCCACACTGCACCACCGTGTGTCGAGGTCCTTCCCCCACACTGCACCACCGTGTGTCGAGGTCCTTCCCCCACACTGCACCACCGTGTGTCGAGGTCCTTCCCCCACACTGCACCACCGTGTGTCGAGGTCCTTCCCCCACACTGCACCACAGTGTGTCGAGGTCCTTCCCCCACACTGCACCACAGTGTGTCGAGGTCCTTCCCCCACACTGCACCACAGTGTGTCGAGGTCCTTCCCCCACACCACTGTGCCAACGTGTGCTGAGGTCTTCCGCCTTCCTCCCCCTCAACATACTGCACAAATGTAACCCAATGCTGTTCTATTTCTAGTCAGAGACTTCTCTCCCTTTCTCTTTAAAAAGCCTAGTTCGCTCTTCTCCGCCCTTTTTTACCTCTTTCCTTCCCCGAGAGTTCAACTCAGTTTTACGAGAAACCTCTCAAGAGGCATGGGGTGTATGACCAACGATCAGGAAAATTGCAAAAGGAGAGACCCGTGAAGAAAAATGCAACCCACAAAGTCATCTCGAAAGGACTCACAGCCAGGTTAATCCTTTCAGGGAGCTACGGACTATCCTAGCGGATCTCTCAATCGGACGCCCTAGCGACCCCAAGGACTCTCATCACCAGACTAACGGGCTCATACACTAATACTTCCACCTCTAGCCCCTCTCTCTATTTCTACCCTGGAATATACTTCCAGAACTCTCCAACCACCCCCCACACCAAGCTCCTCCATCAAATATCACCTACAGCCACTGGAGCCCTCCCCCCTAGACCCTATACCTTTCCCCAACCTCCCGACCATACGCCAGCCAGAAGGACCCACGAGTTGGCCAACTCAGGAATGACAATTTGGTCCCTCCTATTCATTCAACTACCAAAGGTTATTCAAAAGCCTAAGGCCACCTTTGGGAACAACACCACAAGACAATCAATCATAATCAGCTACCTTTTACCCCGATTAGATCAGGTCAGTAAATTACCTAGATAATCATCATCTCATCCAAACTGGGACCTCATCCCAAGACTGAATAGGAGTCAATAACACGAGAATCAAGATTGATATCAGTACTTGGTAAAATTAATTTTTGTGAATCTTTGTTTAGATACTAACACCCATCAAATCAAAACAGCCCAGTTCTTCCTGGCCCAGTTCTACCACGTTGAACTTTTACAATGTAATTAGTGGGCCATCTCACACAAGTTGTTAAGATATTTTTGAACTCTTTTTCCATTTCCGATTTCCTTAGAATTGGGTACAACCTTCAGTGGTCCACGGCAGTCAGTCGACGGCTAGAGCACAGGATCTTCGTCACCGGGGTATTTTCACAAGGTGGGAATGGGAAATTTACAGAAATGATGATGAAACTTTTAGAAAATTGACATCAATATATTAAACATATATAAAAAAAATAAAAACCTTTTCCCTGTGAAGACAGAAAAATTAGGACTTAACAATAATTATATATATTCAAGGGTGAGAAATGATTAGGACCCCCTTTCACACGAAATCGACCTATTACCTCGGTTACAGTTTGACAAAAAAAATGCCACAAGTGAGATGTAGAGTGTAGATGTCGCAGTGGCTCACATGCTCTGCTCGCTAAAACATTCATTTTAAATAGCGGTGATTCCTGTCTTCTACATTTAATACATCTGTATTTTGGCCTATTTTACTTAAGGTACGTTCACACTATCAAGGTTCTACTGTATATGTTCGGGTTATACAATAATAATTTATTCTAAAACATAGTTTGTATATTATATTATCTTGAGACACTTAAAAAAAATTAAAATATAAATAAAATTGAAACCTAATGATGTAAACATTTTGTATGATCAGAGATTTTAAACCACCCAATTTCCTTTTAACACTCAACTAAGCCCATGTAGGTAACTATTTGACTCTTAACATAATTTGTCAACAATGTATTTATAAAAAAAGAGAAACATGCAATATTAAAGAACATACATCATCCTCTTCTGCATCACTTTCTTTTCCGTCGTCCTCTGATTCATCTTCCTCATCGTCGACATCAGCCATCTTGAGCTCCTCACGAAGATGTGCCGCCGACTCGGTGATGACAGCTTTTGGGTGTCGTGGGGATAACCAAGAAACAACATCACTATCAATGTCCCAGTAATAATGTCTCCCGGTACCTGGGTCGTATACCTGAGGACAACCAAGAAACAACATCACTATCAATGTCCCAGTAATAATGTCTGCCAGTAGCTGAGTCGTATACCTGAGGACAACCAAGAAACAACATCACTATCAATGTCCCAGTAATAATGTCTGCCAGTACCTGGGTCGTATACCTGAGGACAACCAAGAAACAACATCACTATCAATGTCCCAGTAATAATGTCTGCCAGTAGCTGAGTCGTATACCTGAGGACAACCAAGAAACAACATCACTATCAATGTCCCAGTAATAATGTCTGCCAGTACCTGGGTTGTATACCTGAGGACAACCAAGAAACAACATCACTATCAATGTCCCAGTAATAATGTCTGCCAGTACCTGGGTCGTATACCTGAGGACAACCAAGAAACAACATCACTATCAATGTCCCAGTACCTGGGTCGTATACCTGAGGACAACCAAGAAACAACATCACTATCAATGTCCCAGTAATAATGTCTGCCAGTAGCTGAGTCGTATACCTGAGGACAACCAAGAAACAACATCACTATCAATGTCCCAGTAATAATGTCTGCCAGTACCTGGGTTGTATACCTGAGGACAACCAAGAAACAACATCACTATCAATGTCCCAGTAATAATGTCTGCCAGTACCTGGGTCGTATACCTGAGGACAACCAAGAAACAACATCACTATCAATGTCCCAGTACCTGGGTCGTATACCTGAGGACAACCAAGAAACAACATCACTATCAATGTCCCAGTACCTGGGTCGTATATCTGAGGACAACCAAGAAACAACATCACTATCAATGTCCCAGTAATAATGTCTGCCAGTACCTGGGTCGTATACCTGAGGACAACCAAGAAACAACATCACTATCAATGTCCCAGTAATAATGTCTCCCGGTACCTGGGTCGTATACCTGAGGACAACCAAGAAACAACATCACTATCAATGTCCCAGTAATAATGTCTGCCAGTAGCTGAGTCGTATACCTGAGGACAACCAAGAAACAACATCACTATCAATGTCCCAGTAATAATGTCTGCCAGTACCTGGGTCGTATACCTGAGGACAACCAAGAAACAACATCACTATCAATGTCCCAGTAATAATGTCTGCCAGTAGCTGAGTCGTATACCTGAGGACAACCAAGAAACAACATCACTATCAATGTCCCAGTAATAATGTCTGCCAGTACCTGGGTTGTATACCTGAGGACAACCAAGAAACAACATCACTATCAATGTCCCAGTAATAATGTCTGCCAGTACCTGGGTCGTATACCTGAGGACAACCAAGAAACAACATCACTATCAATGTCCCAGTACCTGGGTCGTATACCTGAGGACAACCAAGAAACAACATCACTATCAATGTCCCAGTACCTGGGTCGTATATCTGAGGACAACCAAGAAACAACATCACTATCAATGTCCCAGTAATAATGTCTGCCAGTACCTGGGTCGTATACCTGAGGACAACCAAGAAACAACATCACTATCAATGTCCCAGTAATAATGTCTCCCGGTACCTGGGTCGTATACCTGAGGACAACCAAGAAACAACATCACTATCAATGTCCCAGTAATAATGTCTGCCAGTAGCTGAGTCGTATACCTGAGGACAACCAAGAAACAACATCACTATCAATGTCCCAGTAATAATGCCTGCCAGTACCTGGGTCGTATACCTGAGGACAACCAAGAAACAACATCACTATCAATGTCCCAGTAATGTCTGCCAGTACCTGGGTCGTATACCTGAGGACAACCAAGAAACATCACTATCAATGTCCCAGTAATAATGCCTGCCAGTACCTGGGTCATTAAGTCAATCTAGTCTAGAGGAAGTGCTCCAGTTGTAATTGACTCACCTCCACCCAGTTGTCTGGGAGAGGATACTTTAGGAGCATATTCAGTTTCTTGCGCTTGTAGACTTCATCTGGCTCGGGATGTCCATCCCCCCACAGCTCCAGACATAGCCCCGTGCACTCATGGTAAATGTTGTATTTATTTGGGCAACCCGGATGACCCATTAGCTTCTGCTCAAGGTTGCCAACTAAATCTTCCCCCATGTCATCATCAATAACATTATTGATGAGTGTGTCCTTCTGAGAGTCATAGTCTTCAGCGATGACTTCCTCCTCTGTAATGTTGAGGGCCGCTGTTCCCACAGGAGTTGGTGTGGATGGCGGGATAGTGTTGCTTTTGGGGATGTTGATCAATCCACGCTTAGCTAACCGCGATGCTAGTGCTGCTGGAAGCGGCATCGTTAACCTGTATCAACACACAGATTCATTCCAATCTTTTACTTCTGGTAAATTACCAAGATGTTCTTTTAAAATATTTTGTAGTGGACAATTTTTCCTGTTATATTAATGATTTGCAGAAGTACCCTGGCATTTATTTCTTCCAACCAAGTTTATAATTAATTTTATAATATCCAATCCGAATTTTAAAATCTTTGTTTCAAGATGCACATGTATGTATGTAAGAGCCACAAATTTTAAAATGTCAGCCTTAAGTGTGGGATAGATATTGTGCAACGGTCATGACACAAACCAACACACCAACTCTTCATTTTTTAAATAAAGATTTAGTTGAAAATATTTTTTGTATTAATATGTCAAAAGTTGATTGTTAAGATGAGTGAATATAAAGCTTAGTTCACACTGGCAAACATTGCCTACATACATGTCTCCAAACAAATACATTGGAAAACTGCACTTGAGTTTGTGACACATATCCTGGCCAATTGAATGTGGACTGCGGTGTCCACACTGAAGCGACATAGCGAGATAAAATGTCTTTGAGCGAGGTTGCTGAGGTCTGTGCTGGTTACATATGTAACCCTAGTTAGTGGAAGTAAACAAAGGCAGTTGTGGAGCCGTAAATTGTTTTCAAAGGGGAGTGAGTGTGCCTAAAAGTTCTCAAAAGACTTGAAGTTTGAAGACAAAGCTGGATTCAGTAATTTCATGCAGATGACACCCATCAATTTTGAGTCTTTGATTTAGATTACAGGGCCAAATGCGTGTAGAAGAGAAACCAACTTCAGAGCAACGATACCCCTCACAATTTGACTAGCTGTAACTCTGAAGTGCAAATCCTCGATCAAGGTCAAGGGTTTGTGAAAATACTACATTGCCATAGTCAGAGACACAGCGAAATTCAAAACAACAAGAAACTCAAAAGAGTTTGTCACCAAGTAGTGGTCTAGACACGAGTAATCTAGACACAACTGAACATTAAACGTGTGTGTGTGGTGTGCGCGCAAGCAAATTAATGTGTGTTTTCCACCCTCGACAGAATACAAATGTAGGCAGACATGTGCCCACAAACATTTATTTTTGTAAGTGGGCAGATTCCAAAAACAGTTTTTATACATGTTCCCACGTGTTTGTGAACCAATATATGTCATGTGGACTAAGTTTCAGGTGTGTATTTGTGTATACATACACTATTTGTCTAACTCTCTAACCCTGGTCATACACATTTATCTTTCTAACACACACACACACACACACACTTTCCCTGTTAATTAACGCCCACTAATTGATCATTACAAACATTGATTTGAGATGCCTATAACATACAACTTACTATTTTGATTACACTGAGTGGCCTTGATACTCATTATCCTTTTTTTAATAAACCAGGGAGGTTTTAGTTACTGACATATTGTGTTTTAAATGTTTCTATATAATATGTGTTATAATCACTGTCAGGAAGTTATCACTTCACTTGTTCTTAGTGATGCTCCCTTGGCATACCACCTTTACAGTCCATCTCATGACCAATTAACTGGGAAATTATATACAAAATTAAGCTCAAACTAAAAAACGTATGGAAGTGGTTTTTTTTCTTCAATTCTTCCCTTGACAGCAAATAAGTTAAGACCAGTGAAATAGTTTTTTCACTATAAAATTATATTTCAGTTTTGTCATTTTTACTTTCTCTCTATCTTACAGGTAGAGAAAGTATGGTGATCGTCAAAAAAATCGAACTCGAGATTTTGATGAATTTTGACGTTTCATGACTTCCTGAATCCGAAAAAGTGGTTTTTGAATTTCCGTCCGTCTGTCTGTCTGTACCTCCAACTAGAGCCTAAACTATTTTACCGATTGAGCTGAAACTTGATATCTAGGGTTTTCATAGGGTTGCCCCGAGGGTTTTTTGGAATTGGATATCTACCCCTAAAATTAAGGGTAGTTTACTGAAGGGCAAAAAGAGAAAAAGTCGATTTTCTCAAAATCGGCTCTAATGATTTTGATTAAATTTCATTTATGAACATTAATAAATATTCCAAACAAAATGGCTACTCTCAATATTTCGGCAAAATGGCTTTAAGGGCTCCAGTCTGATGCGTAAATTAACATTTTTTATAATAGCTCTGAAACTATTTGAGATATGAAATTACTTAGCATTACAAATATGTATATATATTTATAATACAAATATTTTATTCGAAACATATTTTTATAAAATCAATAATTTTCAATCTATACGCAATTATATATATATATATATATATATTTAGCTTTTTGGACATTAAAGCTTAAGTATTGCGATCATAAAAAAAACTAACCTGAAATGTTGATGGATGTCGACGTCTCATGACCCCCCGAACCCTAAAAAATAGTCTTTGCAATGCCGTCTGTCTGTGTGTCTACAAAAACTTAAAATTAAGGGTAGTTTACTGAAGGGCGAAAAGAGAAAAATTTGGTTTTCTCAAAATCTGCTCAAACGATTTTGATTAAAATTCGTATCTAGGCGTTGATTAAGATTATAAATAAACTGGCTATTTTAATTTTCCTATGAAATGATTTTTAGGGTACATTACAGAAGCGTTAATTTCCGTATCTCCACAACAATTGCAAAATTGTAGGACTATAAGAAATAAAAAACTTTTTTTGATATATATTTTTATAAAAGAAGCAATTTCTGAGATATTTGCAAATATATTAATACAATTTTGTGAGCTTTAGTTGTAAACATATACTACTTAAGTCTTAACGCAATAATTCTCCAATGCCATAGAGTAATTAAATATAAGTATCTAAAAAAGTATGTTATTTTTCCTTAAAACTCTTAGGAGAAATGTTTGCACAGCAATGATCTATCTCTATTTTAGACTCAATAGTCAATATTACATTTTTTATTGGTCAAAATGTATAAATGAATAATTAAATATCAATGCGATGACTTGAAGATCTGCAACACCTTATAAAATGTTAAAATTTTAACCAGAAATCTAAATTTTAATACGAAGTGTTGACCCTTGTGGAAGACATTAAACTGTTTGAAATGCTCTTAGGTGGACAAAGATGCGCCTCTTTTCTCATTAATTATATATCATTGTATATTATTTTATGCATGTTCTTATGTGGATTGGTGATGATACAATGTACATTATTCCGTTCAGAAATCTTACGAGTTTATAGAAAGAGAGAGAAAGTCTGTGCGGTGTGCCGTACCATTTATTTTTAAAATATGGTAAACCTGTTCAATTAGTCTCAATTTCTTTGTTTTCTAGAATAGGCCTATAAAAAAAACCAAACCAAGATGCAACATCTAGTTCAAGCTGTATTTCTACAATCTGTGTAAACTTGATAAAGGGAATAAATAAATATTTCATTTGAAAGATTTGAACAAAGCAAGATGTTCAAGATGACTGTGGTTGCTGTAGACTTTTGCGTCTTGCGATACCTTGTGAAATAGTTGAGTCGAGCAAATATTTTCTAAATTATTAATTAGATTTATTATAGAGATGGATGACTTTTGTGTTCTTATAACAGTGTTCGGTAAAAATAACCCACTTCAGTGGCTGAATGGTCTAGGGTGTTACTCTCGTGTAAGACTGGCTTGTTGAAGAAGAGGAGATGAGGGTTTGAATCCCAGTCAGGTATAATGACGTGGTTTTCCTAAACGGTTTCCCACGCAAATGTGGGTAGATTACTTCTAAAATGCTTCCTTCCTCATCCCTAAACTATTAGAGTAATTATCGTTTATGTGTATAACCTGAACGGGTAGTAAGACAAGGATTCAAATATCAGATGACTTGAAGGAAAGAAGAAAATTCTGGTAGCTGAAGGAGGCAGAGGACAGGGTGCATTGGAGGTCTAAGTTCACTGACAAAAGGAATGGACCTGTCGTAAGACAGAACACCTAATAATAAGATAAGATAAAAATAAGACGTTGTTGGTCCGGCAGACAATTACCCAAGTTTTGAATTCAATGCATCTAAATCAATGTTAAAACCCAAAATAATCATATAGCTTAGTAAATATATTATTACAAATACCAGTAAACCTAGGTAAACATTGGTAGGTCCGTCTTCTTGGCATATCGACTGTTAATAAGAATATAATAATAGTTTTGTTACTAAACCATCTGAATTGGCTCAGCTACACACTCCGGGAATGATGCGTAGGCACCTTATCATATAGAACACTATTTCACTTTAGATACCAATCATTAAAAATTTAATACTTTCGTAGTACTAAGTTACTCATAAGCTAGTCCAATGATAGGAGCTACTACAATTATATTTGTATGAAATTATTTTATTTTTACAACATTTAGACAGTTCAATACATCCTAAAACCAACATGTTGTTAGATCCATAATCCCTTACAATATGAAATCATATTATAATATAAAAGTCAGATCAGAGATAGTACGCTTTATCTGTTATGTTGTAGGCTATTTTCATTCTTATGTTACAATGTTTAGATATTTTATTCACTTTACTACGTACAAAAGAGTACATAGAAGTGATTGGTGCCGAAATTTAGAAACTTTTAATAAATGTTACATCCAAACAAAACTCAACAACACATTGACCAAATCATTTTAGAAATTTTGAATTTATTTAAATTTAACATCTATGTAAATATTGACAATTTTTACATGTAACTTTCCCATGATTCCTGCAAACTTGACGGATGATGTCATCCCATAATGCTTTTCATTACACTCATGATTCTGCACACAAATAATGGATATGAATGACATCATTGTATCATGTGAACCACACATGTTAATTAGACATGAAGAGTTTTATTCCATCTACAATTTAAGTGTCACATAATGAATGGTTAGGTTAAGTTGGGTTGGAAAGTGTCATCATAATGAATAGTTCAGGTTACGTTGTTGGGTTGTGTCATAATATGAACATTAGGTTAAGTTGGTTGGAAATTTGTCATAATCATTTATGCTAGGTTAAATAGGTATGAAAGTGTCATTAAAATGAATAGTTAGGTTAAGCTGGGCGGAAAAATGTCATAACACATGAATATTTAGTTAAGTTGGGTAGGAAAGTTTCATAATAATAACATTAGTTAAGTTGGTTCGGAATGTCATCAAATAATGAATGGCTAGGTTAAATTGGCTATGAAACGTGCCCAATAATAATGGAATAGTTAGTTTAGATGGGTGGACAAGTGTCTAATAAATGAAGTTGGGTTTAGTTGCTAGGAAAGTGTCATAATAATGAATGGTTAGGTTAGTTAGGGTTGGGAAACTGTCATAATAATTAATATTTTAAGTACCGTAGGCCTAGTGTTCTTGTTATTTTCACGACATCATAAATAATATATTTAAGAGGTTTTACACTCTTCTAGAATTCAGTCACTATGGATACTTGTGATCATCTAGATTAAAGTCAAATCCGTGAGTTAAATTTACTACAAAGTAAAGTTAATTGTGGTCATTGTAGACAATTTTTATGCCTTCATGAAGACGGTAAATTCTATTTGGAGGTTTAGTGTGATGTGTACAAATTGTTCTAGAATTCTAACATGCTTAAGTAATCAACTTTTTCTTATTTTAATTTTTTTTTTTATGGTTCAAACTGATTCTATGTGTTTTTCTGTTTGGAAAAATGTATGCCCAAATATCAGTATTTTGACTATTTTAATAAATAAATGGCCAGAATGGAACGGATATAGTGTAATTTATTAGCGAATGGCACAGTGGACAAGTTAGTCGATAACGTAATGGAGGTTAGGTTAAATTAGGTTGCAAAGGAACCTTAATATATATATATTCATACATAAATTAGCCTAAAATATATTAGTTAATCTTAATATTTGACTTGGGGTGAGTCTGTCTGCTCTATGTCTATTGTTCAGTTCTGATGTATCCTTGTGACTTAACTTTGATGTAAAATTGTTAGTGGATGAGCAAGTGTGTTCTCGGTTTGATAAGATGAGATTGGTTAACATGGTGTCTACTCAACTTGACCAATGAAATCCCTAACCTTTTCCCTCATTTCCCCTGATCATTTACTAAAATTCCCGGGCTAAAAAGTATGTCACATCCTTCTAACTCGCCCCCCCCCCCCCTCATTTTTCTATTAATATTTTGTTATGAATAATAATAAGTTTAAAAATTTAAATAAAATGTTTTTATTTTATTTGTACTAACATTGTTTACTAGGAATTAAAAAATATATTTCACAGCTACAAACAAAAAAAATTACGGTTTGAATCACATTATAATTTACTGATTTAATGATTATTATATTTCATATTTTGATTAAAACAACATTTTCCCAGGTTTTTATTATAACTTAAAATTCCCGACTTATTCCCGTTTTTTCCGATCACTTCAAATTCCCGGCTAATTCCCGCTTCCCATTTCCCGGATGGTAGACATCCTGGTTAACCCTTTTCAAGAAATGTGTCTGTTGTGAAAGAGAATGAATGTAGTCGTTGCCAGTGACATTTATTCAATGTAAGCAATGTTTCCCAATAGATAAAAAGGGAATAAAAAAATATAATTAAAAAAAATATAATTAGAAACCACTCAAACCAGTATAAGCCCTACTATTACTAAGAGATAAGTAGGCAGCCCTTCTTGGGAAGAGCATCTCTTTCTCAACTCAGTCGGTTGGCCAGCTAGCCTCGCTACTTTTCGCGTCATTTGTTTGTTTTCGGGTATGTCCAGCCCTCATCATGGAAATATAAGCAGTGTTTATCTACATAACACTAAACTTATGTTAAATTTATTTTTATTTTATAGAAATAGAGACGCTTGCTTTATCCTCCAAGGGAAGATGTTTGTTTCTTTGCGTAAAGTAGAAGAATGACAAGTGCGTCATAACAAGTCAACGTGGAAGAAGACCGCCACATCACAATTAATATTTTGAGGTGTAGTTCTTTCCAACGGACAAAAAAATAATGATTGAAACAGACTCAATCCAACTTTATGCAGCTTATCAACCAAAAACAAAACTTTTGTTAGACATTTCAACACACAATCAATCATATGGAAATGTTGAGTGGTGTCAGGGTGGTGGAAATTATACTGTTGGCCTTGTTAACTATTTAATGATGTATATAAAAATATTGATTTAGTGATATGAATGATATTCAAAAAGCAAATTAAAGGGTATTATTTAAAATAATTGTATTTATTGTTTATGATTGATTTATATTCCCAAAAAACCTGCTTTGGTGGTGACATGCTCTCTCAATAGACAGGACTGCCGATGACAGGGAGGTCAAGGTTCAAATGTCGGTCAGATGTATTGAGGGTGGTTTTTCCAATATTGTTTTCCCTTTCCCTCCACGAAAACTCGGGTACACTTCTAATATAACCATCTCTTGATAATTTGTGATAATTAGTACATCAGTGTATAACCGAATGTTTAGTTAGATAACAGTGCTTAAAAAAAGATTTGGTTTTATTCAATGCATATTTTGCATCACCCCCCTTCCTCCTTCCACAAATAGTTTAAACTGAAATAAACCAAATAGAAGAACCAGTGAGAGCTTTCAATAAAGGGACCATCAGTCCCTCTAAATACCGTCTGTAGCCCCATTGCTTCCCTTTTTCCAGATCTGACCAGATGCCACTGGTCCTGCGGAAGATTAATCGGCTCTAGAATATATGTAAAGCTTCAGTCGTGCAATTTTACAGATTTTTCAACTATATTTGTTCCTGCATCACTTAGGTGAGTTGATTTTGAATTGTTCACAGTTAATTTTTTTGATAAACTTGACTTTATGCCAGGATCACAATCAGATAAAGTTGAATTAACTTTCACGTGAATAACTAACAGTTCTGTGTTTTTAATGAAGCCATCACATTTTAAATGGAAGCCGTCACAATGCAGTTAACTTAAGAATTATATAGGAAGAACTTTCACTTTAAGTGAAGGTACCACATGTTCCTAGCGAGCCGATCATGTTTAGAGTGACATAAATAGGGCTATTTACTATAGTACTTTATAATGTTTGTTTATAATATGCAGACAAATTCTTAGGTACATTCTCTCCCCCCGTTTTGTGAACTTTAAAATGTTGTATCCTCTTGTTACACTTTATTTTATATATCCAGACTGTATCCGAATAGTCAAGTACACTTGAATTGATGCAGACTTGATGACTTTAACTTAACACACACTTGAGATTGAAGACTGCAACAGACTATTTGAATGGCAAAATATCCTTTTCACACCCTTGAGTTAGCACAGCTGCTTCCTACCATGATCTTAGAAACTATTTTAAACACCATATCAGCCCGAATTAGTGTAGGCTACTTACAAATTTGTGGTGACTTATTTTCAATGCACATGACAGATTATCCAAATTGGCCAACACTACACAACTTTACAACACTATCAAAATAACCAGTACATTTTAACGCATGTTACTAAGAGATCACATTACTCTACGAGCTCTATCTCTAGAAGACAATTGCCGATCAAACACCGCATCGACGGCGTGTCAAGGTAACTTGTTGTCACCCTTGACTCAAGGGCATGTGAGGGGTGCATTAGCACACTTCGTGACTATTCGGACGGACCTGCACTTGATCACGTGATTGCTAATGCAACTAGTGAACGTCAAGGGTCGATGGCGCGTGAAGTAGACTATTCGGATTCAGCCCCAATAAGGTTTATATTGAAAATACCTCCGCCTTATCAGCCCTAAATGATTTGTTTTCAAAAAGTCCTAATCATTGTTTGGGTTTTGCTAGAATTGTTACGTTAAGTTACGTGAATCTTGATCACAAGAAAGTTTATTTACGTCAAATAAGGCTGATCATAATCCCGGCAATGGTAAATGGATTTCCCACGTGTTTGTAAGTGTAATGCTAGTATAAATTTGGCGATTTTCAGGTTTTTAAAAAAAAGTTAGCCTAAAAAAGTACAGTTCTTAGGTTTCGTTCCTAAATGTAAATTTAATAATTGGTCCTTTAATAATTAATCCTGGTGGTTGGCTATTCTTATTAAATGTGGTAAATAAATAGATTAACTAATCACAGTAAATAACTCAATTTAAATTATGAGGAATAACAAATATACAACTTTAACATACCAAATAAATGTGAATCTTCTTTTGATATAATAGGCCTATTATAAATAAGACAAGACCATTTACAACGTGAAAAAAATTATGTCTTTAAAATCTTTAGATTAAGAACTGCCAACTCAACCAACCAACACTCAACTTATAGGCATGTGCCAAGTGCCAACTTGGAAGTGTATTATTAAAGTACCTCTGGAAGTGAAGTTTCCAGCTATCAATTCCATTATCTCTATAAAATAACTAGATGGACATACACATACCCATTTCCAAGGACAAAAGCGTGACGTTCAAGTTTACTGTCTGCTACACTGTGGGGGGAACGATTTAACGGTTTCTTTCAATGTTCTTATGCGAAAATAGGTCTATGATGAATAAATGTGTTATTGTTTGAAAATAGTGAAGTATTATATCACATTTCCTGAAGAAACATTTTCATGAAAGGATGTACAATTCAGTTTTACAGGTAATACTGTACAAATACGAATAAAATCTTTAACATATTTAAATATGTAGTCATCATCAATGATGTTTTACAGTCTGCCAAGACTACACTTATATTTAAAGTTGGTTATTATCTTGTATATTGGGTTCAGAAACCAAAGGCTATTATATTGAAAATTCGATAAATATAATGAATAAGGTATACTAAAACTTGATTATATTTGTTTGAATGACAAACTTTGTGTAGTTGCCATACAGTCAATCTATCACTTAGGTTATAGGCTTGTAGAAAGTACTATTATTTTATTTATTTTTTTAAGAAAAACTTGCTCATATCTTGTATATTACTTTCAAAAACCATATTATGTTAAAAATTCAATAACAATAATGAAACAAGTTAGCTAAAAACTGTATTACATTCGTTTGAATAACATAATTTGTGTAGAAGTCTTACGTTCAAATGATAATTTAGGTTATAGTTTATAGGAAGTAGGTATCTACTAAAAGCTGAATTTAGTAATAATCCCAATCTGTAAGGCTTTATTTCGTACCAGAATACTATCATATATGTATTTTGGTAGGATAATCCATTTAGAACGGAAGTAAATATTTCCTTCTGGAAGGTCTTTTATCCTAAATAAACACAACTATAGGGTAGAATTCTGTTACGAAATAAAGGCTTACAAGAGAGCTTTTTCAAAAATCATGTATCTGTATTAGGCTACATAAATTTATTCAAAGAAAAAACCGTTTCAAAATTTAATTTGCTCTTCAAAGCTTTTACTAACATATTTATTTCATTTAACTAAGCACACTCATATATCTCATATATCCAATTAAATTAATGAACGATGTCAAAATGCCACATTGCCTTTTATGGGTGTATGTGTGTGGGTGGAAAGAAAGATATACCTGAAAGTTTCTTTCTCTCTTACACAGTGGTATATAGACGACAGCTCGAAAATTTCAGCCACAGATGTCGATCCAGTTATAATATAGAATATCATTGTTTCAATTCTCAAGTACACAGATCGTCTAAACCCTGAGGTTTGAAAGATGCAAGACAATTAGCTAGAGAGCTCAGTCACAAATATGGAACAAATACCCGATAGCAGGCTGAGAAAGGGTACGTTCAAACAATTACACCAAATTATTTAAAGAAACAAGTCACGTGTTTTGAATTTGCTATGCTCTTAAACCTTTTAGTAACACATTTGTTTCATTTAACTAATCACACATTGACCTAGCTCATAATATATTCAATCAAATTAACGAACGATGTCAAAATACCACATTGCCTTTGATGTGTATAAGAGAGAAAAAGATACCCGAAAGTTTACTTCTCTATTAAACTGTAATGTTGCTGAATTAGTTTAACTTTATATATTCTTTTAGCATAGTGTGCTATAATTTATTTAACATGACATCAACGAATCGTTACATTTAAACACAATTCTTATTTCACTACTTACAAACACAACAATGATGACCAACATATATTTTACCATGCCATAGATTACAGATATCAAATCACTGCCCAAGGTATTAAAGTTAAGGTCCAATCACTGAACATTCGAATATCTCTCCCTTCGAATGGGCCATCGCTGTTTTAATTCCACTGCCTCCTGTTGTCTTGCTCCTGTCTTCCTGTTCCTGTCTTCTGGATTTGACTGCTGGGACCTCCTAATGTCCATGAAGAGTCCTCCTGCATGTCTTGACTCAACCCATCACCAATAACGGGGCTGGGTTTGGCCAATACCGAGTGATGCTCAGTACCGTTGTCCTGTTCCCCCCCCCTATAAATAGGAGAATCAGGTGGGTATGGCATGGCCCAACGGGAATCTTTGGGAGATAGTGTATTTAGACTGCTACAAGATAATGCAGCAGTCATTTGGATCAAATGACGTTTCACTACAGCTTCTGAGCCTAACTTCACTAAGTATAGTCTTTCACCCAACCTTTTGTGAATTATAGCGTTTTCCCAAATAACTTTGTTTTGTTTAAAAACTTTACCAAAACACTTTTCTTTACATTAAAAATTGTTTTCCTTCTTCCAGAATATCTTCGCTGTGTTCCTTTTCTATAGGATACATGGGTCCTTACTTCCTCCATTCTTTGTTTGTTTTGACCATCCGTTCTATTGTTTATGACATCCAATGGTGTTCGCAAAGCTCTACCCATCATCAACACTGCTGGGGCAACCCCAGTGGTTAGCTGAGGGGTGTTCCTATAGTACATTAGAAACTTTGTCAAGGCCATGTAAATATCTTTTCCAGCAAGAATGGCCCTCTTGATGGATCGCTTAAGCTGGCCAACACCATTTTCCGCTTGACCAGCGGTTTGTGGTAAATGTGGTGCACCTGAGCGATATCTTATGCCATGTAAGTCACAAAAATCAGTATATTCTTTTGAACGAATGAGTTGACTGCAATTTTCTGATACCTAAGTTCTGGTAATCCAAATGAGAGAATAGGACCATCAGGGCTTGAATTGTGGTGGTTGTAGTTACTGACAACTTTGGCAAATTTCTAGCCACTTAGAATGATCGTCAATTATAATCAAATAGGTTTTCCCATTTATGGCCCCCAAAAAATCCCAGTATATACGGCTCCAAGGCTTTTTTAGTCATGGCCATGGAATAAACTCACATCTGTCAGGGGAACCTTGTACTTTCAGGTATGGACCACAGCCTAAGACCAAATTATCAATTTATTTGCCAAGTCCTTGCCACCAAAAGTAATTTTTTGCAAAAAGTTTAGTTTTAACTATTCCAAAATGTGGCTTATGCATTTCTTCCAAAACCTTATTCGTAAGCTAAGAATTACCATCTCTGTCCTCAAAAGCATTCTTGATCTATATATATTCACTAGATACTGACTGAAATGACTTAACTCCCATTACCAATTTATTTAGTGATAAATAAAATGATAGAATATTAGGAAAATGGTAGAGCACAAATAAAAGTAACAACACTGACACATATTTACACACACTTCAATATTTCGGTACTATTGTAGCATTTCCCTCAGGAAGTAGTGGACACAATGTAATATACTCAGTTAAGAAGATGGGAACTGCACATCAATGGATCACAAAGTCTAGAAAACCACCTAACCTAAATATTCGCTAATTTCAACCCAGAAACTACACCAGCACCACCTACCATCAATAGAGTAATAGAGAATCATTCAGGGAATTTCAACTCTACCAGAGAAGTTTTCATCCTTACCAATAAAGTTGGCATCACTGAAGACACATCCTGTCAGTCTAATTACTACTACTTCCTGAGGAAGATGCTACAATAGTATCGAATTATTGAAGGGTGTATAAATATGTATCAGTGTTGTTACTTTTATTTGTGCTCTACCATTTTCCTAATATCTATCATTTTATTTATCACTAAATGTTTTTGCTCTATGCACCTTTTTCATACATAATATCTACCAATTTAGACATTCCTATTTGAATAAACTTTATTACTTTACTTAAGATTTTATCTTTTGCAGTTTAATCAGCACACTTTTACATGTAGGAACTTGTCTGATCTCATAGTTGAAACTTGACAAAATTGCTGCAGAGTTTTGCAATCGATTTGCTGATAAGACTGGAACTCAACGCTTGGGGCAAAAGATTGTAGTGAGTGGTTTATGGTCTGTCTCTAAAATAAACTTTCTCATATAAAGACATTGTGAAAACTTAAGTACTCCATAAACCAGGGCCAAGACCTCCTTGTGGATCCGGGGGTGGTTCTTCTCTGTTTGTGTCAAGACTCTAGATTCAAATGCGACAGGGCTTGTAGCCCCTTCCTCAGTCTTTTGGCTAAGTACTGCTGAGATGCCCCTAAGGACTTGCATTAGTAGACAGTATCAGCTCTAGATCCGGACTATAGTGATCCAAAACAGGGGCTGAGGTGAGCGCACTTTTAATTTGACTAAACGCATGATTACATTCCCAGGTCCACTTCCATGGACCCCCCCCCCTTAAAGTAATTCATACAAAGGATTTAAGGTAATGGAAGCCCCCGTCAAGAATCTCCTATAATATACTACCATACCTAAAAATGACGTTATTCACTGACTGATTTTGGTTTTTCAGCCTCTAGTACTGGTTTGACCAAATTTTGGTATAATTTCAATCCATCTTTCCCAACTATGTAGCCTAAATGTATTATTTCTGGTTGTTGAAACATACACTTAGTTATATGGCCAGTCAATCCACATTCCCTGAGCCTAGACAGGACCAAATTCAACCTTTCATTATGTTCCTCTATTGTATGGCCCCCTACCACAATGTAATCTTGCCAAACTCAAATCACTAATCCTTCAATGCCTGCTATAGCAGTTTCCATGTTATGCTGAAACTCCTGAGGAGCTGGAGAAATGCCAATATGGCATCTGTTATAACAAAATAGACCTTTATGGGTACTAATAGTAACTAGTTATTTGGAGTCCTTAGTTAATTCCATCTGTTGAAAGGCATTTTTGAGGTCAATTTTGGTAAAAGTAGTAGACCCTTGCATTGAGTAAAATATATTATCTACATGAGGTAAGGGATGCCTGTCTACTTCTAAATATGGGTTAAGTGTTACTTTGTAGTCACCACATAATCTGAAAGAGCCATCAGCTTTTAAAAAAAGGCACTATTGGTGGTCTCCATTTACTGTACTTAATTTGAGATATAACACCTACATCTTGAAGCCTCTTAGGTTTTAGCTCTCCTCTAGGTTTTAAAGCAAATGGAATGTTTCTGGGTTTGAAAAACTTTGGTTCTGCCCCTGGCTTCAACTTATGGGACATTTTTGCCTTATTAAAGGTGCCTAATTTGTCGATAACCACCTCTGGGTACATCTGAATTATTTTATTTTTGAGATCAACACTTGGCATCATTAAATGGTTCACATGACTGAACTTGAAACCAAAAACATTTATGAAGTCTCTCCCTAAGATAAGTGGTATTACATGGAAATATATGTTTTACCTGTCCCTTAAAAGCAACTGGAAGTGAACAGTTGCCTAACGGAATTATTTGCAGGTCTTCAGCGTAAAAATTAACTATCTCGTTTTTCTTTACAATTCGTACATCCTGAAAATGTTTCTTGTATAACCCTTTAGACATAGCACTGCAGGTAGCCCCAGTGTCTAGCTCTCCAATTATTTGTACACCATTTAGTGTAACTTCAATAATGAATGGTAACCTCTACACATCAGAGTGATTGAGGTTTTAAAAAACTAGATGTTTCCTGTCCTCCCTCACCTTCCTCTGTTTCCATAAGGTTAGAGGTGACCCGCTTGAATTTTGAAGGACACATTCTTTTTAAGTGCCCCTTACATTTACAAATGGCACAAGCATAATTGCAAAATCTGCACTGCTGTGTTGAGTGATTTGTGTGGCCGCAAACAGCACAAAGATAAAAGGAATCAAAATTCTGTTTGGGAGGAGGATTATTCCTGCCCTGTTGACTAGCGGCCATTTTGAAAATTTATTGTTCCCTTTTTACAGCTATATCTTTTCAAAAATGTTTTTGCAGCAATCACCTGCTGAACGATCTCCCTAGCTTTGCTAATGGTTAAATTGGAGGGGTCCTCGATAAATAAGCGTTCTTTAACTTTCTTGTATTGTATACCCATCACAAATTTGTCAAGAAGCGCAATAACTAGGTGTGTTTCAAACGTGCAACTGGAAGACAGATGCTGAACTTTAGCGGCCCAGTCTGCTACTGATTCATTAGGTCCACAACATGCATTATAAAATGCAGTCTTTCCTTAAAAACCGAAACCACATGGGAAAATGTGCATTTAGCAAAACAATCAAATCCACATACCTTTTAGTTTCAGGAGTATCGGGCACACATAAATCTATTAACAACTTAAAAGCAACCTGATTTAGATGACTCAGTAGTGTTTCACACTCTTTAGCTTCCAATCCATCAAGCTTAATAAAATTCGCCAACTTCCTCTTGAAAATATTCCAGTCGTCCTCAGCGGGGTTAAATTCACCGACCTTGAAATTGCCGAACTAAATTACTTGGATCCCATCTTCGTTGCCAATGTAATGTTGCTGAATTAGTTTAACTTTATAGATTCTTTAGCATAGTCTGCTATACATTTATTTAACATGACATCAATGAATCGTTACATTTAAACACAACTTCCTAGTTCAGCGCTCACAAACACAACAATGATGACCAACATAATATATTTTACCATGTCATAGATCACAGATATCAAAGCACTGCCCAAGATATTAGAGTTAAGGCCCAATCACTGAACATTCCATAAACAAAGGTATGCAGATGAAAACATGAAAATTTTAGCCACATATGTCTCTCCAGTGTGGAACCAAAGTACATTTGAAACACTCTTCATGGGGGTATAAAAATAAAGAATGTCCAATACAACAATGTACCCGTTTACAGACTCCGTATCCGTAAGGTGCGTAGTACCAAAGGCATAGAAAGGGAATTTTTTCAGGGGGTGTCCACTTGAAAGTTAACGTGATAGTATACATGATTTTGGTTTTTTTTAGTAACGTTTCTTCCTACTCGTTTGTGTTATACTCTTATGTACTAACTACGCTAAGGTGTTTGGGATGAGGAAGGTTGATTTTATATTAAGTGTACTCACACGTGTGGGGAGGGAGACTGGAAAACCATTTAAGAAATACAACCCTTAGAACAAATTACCAGGTCAACATAAATGATTTTATAGCTCTGTTTGAAACTGTTTAGATATTATAATTTTATTTAAATATATAATTTAATTAATAATTAGTTGTTACGGGTAAAAATATATATATTCACTATGGAGAGAAAAATAACATTACATGTTGAAGTGGAATAAAATTATGTGCATTTAAATATTGATAGGCTATATAATATATACGTGTGATTATATTTGATGAATTATGTATATTGTATTTGTAAATAATATACATAATCACAAGCGTGATATATAAACACACACACATATTCAATTCCACTAACATTTAATGTATTTATTCTATAGTGTATTTGGGAAACTTAGAATTAAAATCCATAATAACTATAGCCTTAGTTTTCACACAAACAATAAATTGTTAAGCATGGCTTTATTCAATACTAGCCAAATAACCAGTTCTTCACCTATGATTGTTTTAAAATATTTTTCATATTTCCAGCTCAAGCGGGTTGGAATATACATTTTAAAAAATCCCACCCCGTCCCCGCTTCACTCCCATAAAGGTTGGATTTCGAAAAATACCTAAATTCCTAGAACACACATGTCAAATTTGGTGTTTCTTAATCAGTTTCGGAGATGCATGTACCCATTGGAGGATACAGGAAAACCAACCTCTCCCCACTTCACCCCATTAAGGGTTGAATTTCGAGAACTCCCAAAATTCTCTTGGCCGTTACTTTAAAAGAACCTCTCTTCCAAGCTCCATTTTTCCAGGTAAGTGGTTTGGAAGATACGGAAAAACAACCTTCTTAAGGATTGATTTTTAAAATAAGTGATAACGCTCACCCTTTACGTAAAAAGAACCTCCCTTCCAAAATTCATATTTCCAGCTCAAGTGGTTTAGAAGATGCAGAAAAACCACTCCCTTCCCACTTCATTCCCTCAGGGGTTAAATTACTCAAAAATCTCAAAAAATCACCGAACGTGTATCTCTTCGGTTGTCAAAATTGAAGAGATACACGTTTGAGGATGAGCACTCATGTCAAATTTCGTGTTTTTAACTCAACCAGTTTCGGAAATACGTGTACACTTTAGGAAAACTACCAACCCCGTTTTCACCCCTTAGGATGCGAATATTGAAAATTCGTCAAACATGTATCTCTAAGATTTTTACAAAGAACTCTCTTGCCAAATTTCATGTTTCACCATATAAATAAATACATATACCCTAACATGATGCAGTGTTGGTGGTGTCGGAATTGGTGGTATACTGGTCGTTTCAGGAGTGAGAAGGATACAGGGGTGTATGATAGTTTCTAAAATATCAAATATTAATTTTAATCAAAGCTGTTTGCGTTTGAATGTAAATTACTTCATTAAGAGTCTAATAGGAATATAAAGAAGTAAATTATGTTATAGAAATATCATCTTTTCTCAGAAATGTAATCTACATGTACCTACTTGTAAAATATATAGCTTTCTTGAAATAGGGGTAAAGGTTCCAATATTGGACCAGTATTACAGTTTAATTATTTTGCCACCAAGTTTTATGACTGATTTTTACCAAATTTTGTACCTGGTTTTCTGTGTAATTGAATGACACGTGTGCGCTAATTTAATGTACAAATCTAGTAACAAAATTTGTTGGGATGAATAAAACTCAAGTTGTGTAATCGGTCCAATATAGAAAACTGGTTTCTTAATTTGGACCACTGGGTTTCCTAAATTGGACCAATGGATTGGAAGATAAAAACTCGGGCTTTTCCATGAAATTTCAATGTTTTATTAAAAATACAAAACTATAAAACACAATTAAGTAAATTAGCAGTCGAAAGAACCCAGAAATTACAATAATACCAGTTGAAAAACACAACAAAGAAAATTTTATCGATCATTTACATTCAATTCTATTCCAAATGAAATGTAGGATGGTTGACGCTTTGTTTGACCACGTTTCTGTGGGTTTGGTAATTTCATGTAGATGTCACAATCGTTCAATACCGAAACATCAGGCACTAGTGAAAATATGAAGGCGTTCTCAATTTTAGTTGACTTTCACATGAAAGAAATTTCTATGCTACCGGCATTGTTTTTATCCTGAACAATCTGACAACGTAACGTAGATCTTTCCTTTTCTCATATTTTAAACAAACTAGAACATAGTATTTTTCTTTCAGATTAATTACGATCAAAATCCTGAAAAGCGTCCATGTCAACAAAAATCATCACCACCCGAAGATGAACCACTTACTACGAAATATTCATAGCTGTCATCGCTATCTAATTGAAGTGTTTTTCTTTTTATTCTTGGAAACCGCTGCTTAAAGGTAAATAAAGCTCTTCGTGATTTCACCGTCAACTTTTCATTTGATTTTGATTTTTGTTTCTCCAAACTCTCTTTGTAAGGAGTGCTTGTAGTGACTTGGGCATTCTGTTGTTTTCTTTGGTTGCTGGAACCAGTTGTTGCTTGAGGTACTGGAGAGACTTTACTCAGGGATTCAGAGAAACTTCGTAGTAGTGAAGTGAAGTAGGTACGTCAGTGACATTAGATGCTTGCCTCAAAGCATCTGAAGGAGCAAAATCGTGATCTTGGAATACGTGACGATTGACAGGTCACATACCAGCGGTTTTAAAGGCATTTTCGGCGGTACCTACTATGGCTGCGCTACCATATGCTTCCGCAAGTAAGGCAACAACGTCATATTGGGTGATTGGTTTCTCCATGTTCTGCCGTAAAAATGCTTCTTGTGCCTGTATGTAGTACCATCCAAGGAGACGAAAAAAGGCAACGTCAAGAGGTTTCATGTGGTGCGTTGTATGTCTTGGCAACTGCATTATAATAATTCCAGTATCCCGCGCAAATAAAAGTGCCTCTAAGTTCTTGCTATGAGTTGCGTGTCCATCCAGAAGGAGCAGTACAGGGTCTTCTCTTGAACAAACGACATTCTTCTTGAAGTGGCGGAGCCACTGTATGAAGAGTTCTGATGTTATATACCCAGTATCTGAAATCAATATTTCACTTCCTGCTGGAGCTCCTCTTTCTAACTCTGGTGCGTATAATTTTCTTTTGAAAATGAACATGGGTGGGATGTATGAACCGGCTGCACTCACACAACACACAACAGTTTTGTTCACTCCTCTCGCCCCACTACTTGCTGCCCCAAACTGATGTTTTCCTTTAAGGCCGACTATCTTTTGTGGCTTCTTTTGGACAGTCGTGAAACCACTTTCATTTAAATTGTAAATTCTCGTGCCACTCAGTTTATGTTTATCCGCTATATCTTCTAAGTAGGGCTGGGCCGATGCCGATTATCGCATAACCGGCGATTCCGATGATCGGTGTTTGAATCTCCGATTATTTATGCCGATTATTCAAAATGTGTGGGTATATTTTAAGTCCTAAAAAAATAATATTTTATCTCTGCTCTCTCATATGTGATCTTTGAATAATTAGCTTGTTCTTAAGCTACTATCACACGACACTTGCTTGTACTAGAAATCAAGTGTGCTAGCTAGCGCCTAGATATCTGTATACTAGCTAGTACAATAGAAACGGGACTAGAGTATTCACACGCTGCTAGTTTGGTACTAGGTTCTAGTGCAAATATTTATGGAACATCAACTATTAATTTTGGGTGAAGCAGCTGAATTAATTATTAATAATGATATTGAAAATTATGAGAGGGAGCATAGGAAAAGAATATGGACACGGAACTGGCTGGAAAGACGAAATAATGATCGCGGAATACTGAAAATGATACATTCGGAGGTTAGGTAGGATACATTCAGGATGACTCTAAAGTTTAGTATCTCCCCAAATTTGTATTCATTTATTTACGATGTGGTCAGAGGCACCTAAGACTATGGGTGTCCAAGTACAGTATCCTTAATACACACATGTTCTTTTTTTAGGCCTACGCACACTTTATATTCTAAAAAAGCAACCACCCAAGTTGGCATGCTATCAAGTTTATTTAGATTAAATTTGGGTCTGGAACACAGTTTGTCATTTTTAGATGACATGTTTTTAATTAAATATATATTTAATATATTGTCATATTGTGGAAATTTGGTATTATATAAACAAGGATATTTAGAATAATTTTCTGCCAACAACAAAATAACATCCGATGACCATGTCGGCGCCATTTCTATTATTTCTCCACACAAACTCACAAAGTCTCAGCGCGCTTTGATTGGTCGAATTACACAGACTAGTGTCAGAACTAGTACGAAAATAGCACCTGTTCTATCCTCAAAACTAGTATGGTAGCCAGTACCAAGTGGCAGAACCAGTATACTTTTTCTGATTCACACGACGCTAGATGATGACGTGCTAGCTAGCGCTAGCTAGCACACTGGATTTCAAGTACGAGCTAGTGTCGTGTGATACGGGCTTTAGCGATTTAGGTTTGAAATAAACAGCACATCCAACATTCCAAACAAAATATATCAAAATAAATATATTTACCATAGGTCTTTTTCTAATTTATGCACGTTATTAGAAATAAAAATACTCACAAGTAACAAATCTAATAATCATAAAATAAAATATTAGCAGATTGGTGTTGTTTTATTTCGATTTGTTAAAGATGCCCAAAAAATGAAACATCGGACGTAATAATCTCGCACATGCGCACATTTTGTTTTAAATGGAAACAGTTTTTCTTTTAATGCAAGTACAAAACTTTCCACTGGCAGGGAATTTGTTTCGCTCATATTTCAATATGAATTGAATTAATATATATTAATATTTAAATTTTACATTTTCTTTAATAGTAAATTAAAATAAGTTTTAAAGTATTTCTTAAAAAAAACCACGAAAAATAACTTTCGTTGCACATTATATTATTTATTATTTATTTTATCATATTGAAGTAGAGATGGGCAAAATCGGTCTTTTAAATGAACGATTCATTATATCTGGTTCAGTTCAATGATCCGTTCATTTTGACCCGTTCACCGTTCATTCAATTTTCTAAAGGTAGTTTTTATTTAAATGTACCGTAGTTAAAACAATGTTATTTTTCATGAAGATTATTTAAATTGTTAATAAAAAGATTGGATTACCGGTTAAAAATGGTGATGCCTTTTTATTATACTTTTTTTTAAGAAACCACTTATTTCTATACGATATTAATATTTAGTTGTTAAATTATGATGGAATGCTTTGTAGAATCATAAAAACCTATGTTATGATATATCTAAATCACAATTCACAAAAATATTACGATTGCTAAAAATTGTTTAGTATTGAGCCATATTTTAATAGACATTGGATGTAAAAATTCCTATTTCATCTAAAAACAAATAGATGTAGGCCTATTCTACTTGTGTGCAAAAATATGTGTGCCTTGATTATTTTTTATCATTAAAATTAAATTTAAATTTGATGATTATGATTTGTCTTTGTCTAATGAAAGGGTCAGTAGGCCTATTTAATCATAAATGTGAAATCATATTTTAATTATCTAACATGTACTGGTATATTTGCTATTTATTAATGTGATTTGTTTTTGTTTAATGACAGGTTCACATGTCCTAACAATAACAATATAAAAGAATAATTAAACAACCTTTACATTTTAAAAGTTTCTATTTAAATGTTACTAAAACAAAACTATATTGGACATTACAAAACTAGAAAAATAACTTTTTTTTTGCTTTAAGGGTCATTTTACTTTATACACTTATTAAAATTGAAAACAAAAATAATCGGCATCGGTGATCGGCCTAATCGACAACAAATGATCGGCATCGGACTAATCGGCAAAATAGCTTATCGGCCCAGCTCTACTTCTAAGAGATTAAAAACATAATCCTACTCGTTCTTTGCTGAAACCCTTCATCCTGGCAAGTAATGTCGCTTCCGACTGCCTTTGCGGCAGTTTCGGGTTCCTCTTCATGAACTTATAAAACCACTTCTTTCCTGCCATGGCTTTTTTTCTTGTTAAAACAATGGCAAATTCCATGTATTTTAGCGACGTTAAAAGCGAGCTTTCTCACATCTTTTACTGTTAGTCCAAACATTCTTTTTTCGAACTTGAGAATGTATACCTCCAGTTCTTCCTCCATTTCCTTGTTGAAGACAGATGATCGACTGAAGGATTTAACAAGTCCAGGTCTTTTGTTTTTCCCACTAATGCGTCGCTTCAATGTCACTTATGGAACACCATATCTTCTTGCTGCTTCATTCAGCCCAACACTTGCTGAACGAACCGCATTCACAGCCAAAGCTAAATCTGCTTCACTCCACTGTCCGTATTCGCCTCATTTTGACATCTTCCTGCAACAAGTTTAGACGAAAAAAATATTAGGAACTACTTTGTGTTCATTCATGGTTTCCGGTCCAACTTAGGCAGCCGTGATGGTCCAATTTAGGAAACAACGCCATTTTGCAAACAATATTCAACCATCAGTGAACATAGATAACTGTAAACGACTCATGACTAAAAATATATAAAAACATTCCAACAATATAAGAAACGCATTAAAATAGCTCTTACCTGTTTTATATGTACATACTTTCTTACGCAACAGTTACGAGATATTACATCAGATGATGAAAATACTAGCAATCCATCCTCACAAGCTTTGTAGGAGCAACTGGCGAAGGTGCACTTGTCAGCTTAGGGTCACGTCTTTAGTACTATAATTTGACACCAGACTGGCAGCACTTTCATACTTCCTTGTATATAATAAAGAGGTGGTCCAAATTAGGAGCCGGTCCAATATAGTCAACTTTTCCTATGCTGCTTTATAAACAAATACAGATTTTTTTAAAAATCCTATAATAAATAAAGCAAGTCAAACAATTTATGCACTATAGCTGAGTCACTTAATTTGTTTTATGAGCAAGCCAAATGACACGTTAATTATCAAATGGTGGGTGAATCAACTCAGTAAATAGAAGACAATTTAATATAAAATCGGAACTGTACATTTGGTGGGTTCTTCCTTTGGGGGTTAATCCCCCCCCCTTTTTTTCCCAAAAATATCACTCATAATTCATTTTTGTATTCCTAGACTGGGGATTGGCGAAACTTTTTTGACCAAGTTCCCCCTCAGGGGACTTGCTGAATTTTGGACTAGTCTATTGTGTCACCTATTATTTACTTTTTTTTTAATGAGGCTTAAAAACCCAAACTTGTTTAATCGCCACGTTTTACATTGTTCAGGCTATACGTTTATTTGATAATTTCTCTAATGGGTGTAGGAATGAGGAAGGAAGCATTTTAAAGAGAATATACCTGCATTTGCTTGGAAAGAGCGTGGGGAAGCCCTTTAGGTAAAACTACCCTCAGTAGACCCATCTGGGATTCGAACCCCTGTCTCCTCATCATCAGCACGCCAGTCTTATACTAGTTTGACATTGTATTTTGATAGGCATATATTACATGTTCGGTTAAATCCGTGTTGTCTTCAACAGCACAAAAGATGTACAAAAGTATGAGCCAAGAAGATCTCTAAACGTTGACTTCAACAAGTACTGTGTGGCATGAAGTGACTGTCGAAATTGTATTGACTTTAAAAACTATACCACGTTGGGAAAAGTTTTATACAATGTTTAATTTTTTTCTTGTTGGCATACCACCCAACTTGTGTTTGCATGCCTCTGGGTGGCACGCGTGCCATAGATTTGCCATCTCTGGCCTACACTGACATCACGATTCAAGAGCCTTCACAGGTAAAACCACCACACTCATACAACAATAGCGTAGTTAGTACAAGTAAGAATAACCAAACTGGTAGTGAAATTTGGGGGAGTAAAACTAATTTTTTTAAAATCTCACCTCTTTTGGTGCCTCTGTTGGTGGTTATTTTACAAGCCAGGTGTCAAGCGTATATTTACGTTTTTTAAAGCTTGACATTTTTATATAATTATTTAACTAACACTAATATTTATTACACTAACAACAGCCAACAAACCACTATTATTATAATACTGAATTCTTTCTCCAAAACCACATACCAACACAACACACAACCTTTCACTACACTCAACACTGTACTAACAAGTAATTCGGTGCTGTTCAAATTTTGTAAATATTTTTAAAATGTTTATAGGAACCAAATAGGGCTTTGCAAAGGTAGGTGTGTTGAAAGAGAGAATGTGGGAAATCCGTGAGAGACTTTGTAACATATTAAATACATTTTGACACCTACACTCAATGAAGCCCTATAATAGGTTTAAAACTATTACTACCATATCTAATAAATTCTAATAATATGTGGCAGGTATAGACTCAATGCGACATCACAAGCGGGAGACGCCCAAACCTCATCAAAAATGCCCCAGCAAACGAGGCAACTCGGCTTTGAAGACCAACACACAAACATCTAACACCTTGGCCAGACGAATAGCAAATGAGAAAGGCTTCCTTTGGGGTGTTTTCAACAGCCGTTGGCGAGCGCTAGGGGTCGGGTGGCGTGGTGCTAGAAGATTACCACCCCCCTTCGTACTTGGAGATGACTCTGTCCAATTTTATCAGTCTCGCTGGTTCACGTAATATCTATTCTATTGTAACCATTCATCGGGGGAACTGCTGGAACAACATCTGATAAAACTACGTACTGAATACTGTGATGTTTGAGGCATCTGTGTCACCTCTTCGCCGCAGAGGAAGCTACGGCGTTTACTATAAGTAATGAGGGATAATGTAATCTATGCTGAACTTTGAGCTCTATTGTTCTATGTCCATATGACTTAGTTTTTGTATGTCAGTACTACTGACTTGTCTTCCTATGCCCTTAAGGCATAGTTTATTATGTTGAGCTTTGAGATCTATTGTTCTGTGTCCATAAGACTTAGTTTTTGTGTGTCAGTACTACTAACTTTTTTCCCTATGCCCACAAGGCATAGTTTGTAATAATGGGCTTTATGCTCTATTCTTATATGTCTATTAGGCTTAGTCCCAAATATTAGGGTCAAGATTAGGCTCCTTAGACTAGATGACCATGCTGCGACTAGTTTAAAGAATATAGTTTAATAATGGAGAATACCAGTTTACCTATTGCTTTGTTTTACGACCTAATTGGGTCTGTAACTGACACTTTTCTCTTATGTGTATAACTGTGTACTGGAACACGGTGCGCAACCTGTGGAAGTACTACTGGTCCACAGTAGTGGCCCGCGGGGTTTTGTATGTTGTGTACGGCCCCCTTGTGGCACCTTTAGCTTTAGTCAAAAATGATCACTATTTTGTCTAGTATTATTGTCCCCTTTTCAGGGTAAGAGAATAAATGTACTATTGATTGCTCAGGCAGTACTAATTAGGAATTGAGCGGCCGTATTATCTGTAGCATCTAGATTCCTAGTAGTCCACCTTTTACTAGTTGTAAAATAATAGTTTCTCTTCTAGGAACTTATAACTTTGTAATGTCTAGCTCTCTATGGAGTTATCACAAGCTAGCTAGCTCATGTAAATTACCGTCCTTTTAGCTCCTTAAACTGTGACTAAATTTAGGTGGTGTAGTTCTTTATACTTGAAATTATGTGTTGTAGTTGGAAGTCCTACAGTTATCAGGCTGGAGTAGAGCTATGTATGATAAATTTGTAATTAGATTTGATTACCGACACTAATTTACACAGCCTTAGAGTTGCTGGCTTTCTTTCTATTTGATAAGTTAGTTCAATATATTCATTACTTGTACATTTTTGCTTTAGGTTATAGAAAATATTAAATTTACCCATAGTTAATTTTAGATTAAATGGGGACATAGAATGGCCGAACATAAATTATTTTTAGTGAATTACTGTAAGAGCATAATTATTTTAAAGTTTATTCTGGCAAGAGGTTAACCTACGTTTGTACATTTCCTTGGAAGTCAAGAGCGTTGGGTTGCCATGCTGCTGAGAATAGCATATATCTCATATAGCTTGCATCCTGTTGACGAGCGAGCATGATGCGACCGATGGACCTTCTGGCTTGTTGGACACATCGAGATCAGCAAGTTTAAGTAATAGTATTAACACCTTGTTTAGTGATCGGTTGATTAAAACGTAGGGGCGGAGCTTCAGCCCAGTTGAAGAGAAGCCATGCTTGGTGCATGAGAGTCGTCCTCTAGCAACTACTGACTAAGACACGGAGGGAAAAAATGTGATCTCATGGGTCCCCCATTGGAGGGTCGTTCGTGGGTCTCTAGGAAGTTTTGCAAGTCCCGTTATCGTGCATGCTCCCTCGTCACGGGAGATCTCCTGTTTACCTATGTAGTAGTTTAGTCATCTGAACCGACTAATAAATATACATTATTGGACTAACACTCGAGTCTCACTCCCCACGACCATCCGTTCCAGCCCCTACCACTCGGGGTCCATCCCAACCATGTAAGTCCCTACGGTGCCGCGGTATTGTTGTAGTTAGGGTTGGCTACCAGGCACCCAAATAAAATAGGGACGTTATATTACGTACAATATCTAAAAGTAACTATTTTTTAACATCAATGGCAGTGTAGAAATCATTCCCTTTGATAATATGCATGTGTAGGTTAAATAGTCAGTGTTCGTACAATCGTAGGCGGGAAGTCTTATCACAAGCCACAGCTTAAGCCAATACTAATAATATTAGCCTTTTCTGTCGTCATTTTCCTTGCGCCTCTTTTCTTCACCTGTTTCCCAGAAATAATCCACAAGTTGATTAAAAAGTTGTTTGTGAAATATAGTAATCTGATGAAAACTATCGAGTGGTTTAGAATGAAGTCAAAGTATGAAGTTAAAAGTAGCTAATTAGTTAGATTTTTTTGAAAAGGTTGTAGTTTATTAGTAATGGATTTTTAGAGGATGTTTAAAACAATTTTCTTTTAGCCAAGGCTAGGCTTACTTTTTATATTTAAATGTTAGTGACTAGTTTTAAAATGTTAAACCCAAGTCAACAGTTACTATTTAAAAGACCTTTGAAATAGCTTAGCGAGGTACATATAGTTCGAAAATTTTCATAGCTCTGGTGGTTGGGGGAATCCCCCCAAACACCTTGAGTTTTAGGTGGAGGGGCTGGTAAGATCATAAATCCTCGTCCCTGGGAACTATTATCATATTAGTTTATATAAACTTATTTAAAGAAGCTATTCACGAATTTCAAACTTTGTTATGCTCTTCAAACCTTTAAGTAGCACATTTATTTCATTTAATTAATCACACGTTGATGTATCTCATACAATCAATCAAATTAGTAAACTACCTATGTAAAAGTACCGCATTGCCTTGTATGTGTGTAATAGAGAAAGAGATACCTGAAAGTTTCGTTCTTTCCTACACAATGTTTGTAGATAACAGCTCGAAAATTTCAGCCACAGATGTCCATCCAGTTATATTATAAAGATCAAGGCACCTTCTACAGAGTCCTTATCCTTAATTTCTTTGTTCTTATCACTCCGTAGAAGTTGACTCAACTTTAACTTTCTAATTACTAGTCGATACGAACTGCTAAGCACTACCAATCACAGCAAAGTAAGCGTGCGCGCGCGTGCATCGAAATGAAAGCACCAGTAATATTTTCATAGCAATTACACTAACTTTCAACTATATTATTTGTCACTCTGTAAATGGGACTTAAGTTTCGAGGGATGGTGGTTAAAATCTGAACAAATACGTAACATTGCTCCGTTAAAATGTATACAACCATAGTAAACGTGCATTCTTTGTTATAATGTAAATAATAACATATTTTTATTATTTATGTTGCCTATTTAAATCCACTTGTTTGGTTTTTCTTCACTCCATTCCTATCAAACAAAATGTTAATGTCAGTGATTTTATATCAATTGTAATAACCTACATTACAAACACTCTTGCCGGTATAACATATTGAGACGCTTTTTACCAAAATTTACATAAATAATCTATGATCTGCAACGTGTTTCACAAATCACCTTCTTTAAAGTGTTTCAAGATTCTGCCACTAACAGTGCCACATACTTCAAAGCGCAGTGTATATAGCACTGATCTATATACTATACCGGATGGATGTAAACACACTCTTTGCAACGGACCAAATCTTGACGCTAAAGTTTGTCTTTGCTTGCTAGTGAGGGGACAGATTTAACGGTTTCTTTCAATGTTCTTGTACAAAAACTCGTATCTGGTGAATACAAGTTTTTTAATAGAGAAGTATTATACTCCACTTGACTGAAGACACATTTACATTAAACGATATACAATTCAGACCTTTAAAATGTTAAAATATGTAGTTAACACCCATGTTGTTTACATTCTGCCAAGACTACACTATATTTAAAATTGTTTATTAGTTTATATAATGGTTTCAGAAACAATATTTTATTTTAAGTTCGATTGCTAAAATGGGAAAAGGTAGTTTCAAACTTAATTACATTCATTTGAATGACAATCTTTGTGTAGTAGTTTTGCATTCAAATTATCATTTAGGCCATTGGCTTTTATGAAGTCTTACTATATTACAATATATTTAAAGTTGGCTCTCAGCTTGTAAATTGATTTCAGAAACCATATTATATTTAATGTTCAATAACTATAATGAAGTAAGGTCGCTAAAAACCTGATTACTTTTGTTCGAATTACAAACTGTGTGTAGAAGTCTTAGGTTCAAACCATCATTTAGCTTACAGGATTGAAGGAAGTATTATTATTTTAGCCTAGATCGGCTTATTTAAAGAAGAAAGTCATGATTTTTGAACTTAGTTATGTTCGTCAAACCTTGTATTAATCAATTTATTTCATTTAACTAATCATACATTGATATATCTTGTATATTCATATAAATTAGCGAACAATGTCAAAATGCCACATTGCCTTGTATGTGTGTAAAAGGAAAAGAGATACCAGTAAGTTTCCTTCTCTCTTACACAATGGTGTGCAGACAACAGCTAGAAAATTTGAGCTGTAGATTCATATAGAGTTAAGCTACTATCACACGACACTTGCTTGTACTAGAAATCAAGTGTGCTAGCTAGCGCCTAGATATTTGTATACTAGCTAGCACAATAGAAACGGGACTAGAGTATTCACACGCTGCTAGTTTGGTACTAGGTTCTAGTGCAAATATTTATGGAACATCAACTATTAATTTTGGATGAAGCAGCTGAATTAATTATTAATAATGATATTGAAAATTATGAGAGGGAGCGTAGGAAAAGAATATGGACACGGAACTGGCTGGAAAGACGAAATAATGATCGCGGGATACTGAAAATGATACATTCGGAGGTTAGGTAGGATACATTCAGGGTGACTCTAACGTTTAGTATCTCCCATAATTTGTATTCATTTATTTACGATGTGGTCAGAGGCACCTAAGACTATGGGTGTCCAAGTACAGTATCCTTAACACACACATGTTCTTTTTTAGGCCTACGCACACTTTATATTCTAAAAAAGCAACCAACCAAGTTGGCATGCTATCAAGTTTATTTAAATTAAATTTGGGTCTGGAACACAGTTTGTCATTTTTAGATTACATGTTTTTAATTAAATATATATTTAATATATTGTCATATTGTGGAAATTTGGTATTATATAAACAAGGATATTTAGAATAATTTTCTGCCAACAACAAAATAACATCCGATGACCATGTCGGCGCCATTTCTATTATTTCTCCACACAAACTCACAAAGTCTCAGCGCGCTTTGATTGGTCGAATTACACAGACTAGTGTCAGAACTAGTACGAAAATAGCGCCTGTTCTATCCTCAAAACTAGTATGGTAGCCAGTACCAAGTGGCAGAACCAGTATACTTTTTCTGATTCACACGACGCTAGATGATGACGTGCTAGCTAACACACGGATTTCAAGTACGAGCTAGTGTCGTGTGATACGGGCTTTATATTAGAGATATCAATGGCCTATATCCACCTGATGCTTGTAGAGATTATAAAGATATGTCTCCAGTATCAGTATTTCAGCCTTCTATTCTTAAAAATTTTTAAACATCTTGTCCCACTTTAAATTATCAAAAGCTTTTTACAAATCCACAGATGCCATAAATGTATTCTTACATTTCTTGATCCGTAATTCTATTATTAGTCGTAACTAATAATGCCAAAATTATTTATATTATTCTTATACTTTTTATGACAAAAGTTGATCTTCATCTGGAGCATCTTATACTTTTCTTTCCATGTTTCTGTGTATTATTTTGTTAGTAATTTTGGTGCATGGGATACCAAGCTATTTCTACGATAGCTCTCACATTTATTAGCTTATGCTTTCTTCGTGATTGTGAAGATGATAATTTTATGAACATATTGTGGTTTCTCTTGTCTCGTATATATTTTTGATACTAATTTGGACAGTCCTTTTATTCCTTTTCCCCCCATGTATTGAAGCATTTCTAAAGGAATCTCATTAGTCTATTACTATTGCCTTTTTGAGTTTAAATTCTCTAAATCCTTGTCAAACTCTTATCTTAGAACTGGATACTCTTTTGCCTCCATATCAATTAATTTATTTTCTTTCGACACTTCATGGGACAATTCCTGCCCACCATATAATTTTTCTATATATTCCTTCCATCCATATTGTAATGATATTGTTCCCTCTAAAATATTCAAAAAGTCATGGATGAAGTGTAATTTTCTTTAAAGTACTCTATGTAAAATTTCCTTTTGATACTTCATCCATGGAAAATCATGCATTTTCAGAAATAATGTCAATGCAATGCGCTTAAAACTTTTTTTACTAAAATATCAACTCCGTAGTATTGAAAAGATCTTATGACGCTGGCTCCCTATACCCAATAGGAAGCCAGCCTTCACAACATCGTATTCCCAGGAGTAGTCTTTCTGTTAGCTGGTTTTGACACTGGTGACAAGGGTTCCAAGAGGCAAGGGGTAGGTCATATATAAGCCACTTGTGCGTATGAATACACACAGTGCCGGTAACTAAAATCTACAGAGTGATAGTAAAATCACAGTGCCACTAACTTAAATCCATAGTGTACACAGAAAATGTTAGCGAGTAAAATTACAGAAAAATAATCTGTAGTTCAACGAAAATGGTATCATCACTTATAATATCTTCGTACCGAAGGTGTAATCATTTTAATAAGTCGTTTGCAACATCAAACGTCTTGTTTACTTAATATCGTTACTGATAGTGTTCAATCACAAGGCATTATAACGATTGCAATCTGTACCGCTTTAATTAGTGCTTGATCACGGGGTAAATATCAGTTAGTTAAACGGTAACAATTTTAATTGGCGCTTGATCATGGGAATATAAATACCAATATTAAACCGTACCATTTTAATTGGTGCTAATCGCGGGACAAACAATCCGTGGCATTATAAATCGGTTCCCAACGTGAGGCAATTATATCACAATAATACTAATCGTTATAAATTGGCGCCCATCGAGGCCCATATCGCTATAATATGCTCACTTTTCTGTGCTTAATAAATCCGTAAAGGCTTGAAAAACAGGTCTGAAGTTTCCATAGTTTGGAAGAAGGAAACAATTCCGGATATATTTCCTTCTTCCAGCTGCTTCTTCGCAAGGCCATGAGGTGACAGCAGGGGAAGGAAACAAATTCTGATTTACTTCCAACTGCTTTTCCACAGGGTCATGAGATGGCAGCAAGGTACAAAAATAGATTATTCCTGTCCATTTTATTCTCCTAATTTAGTTTTTTAACAGTCTGATAACGTGATTACGTGTTCTTGTATATCTGTTACTCTAAATAATTTATTTGATATAATGTCAAGTTCATCAGGTTCTGAAAGTGATTCTTAAGTGGCTTCATCATTTGGAAACAAGCGGAAAAAAGGTGTTCACCATGTCCACAACTATAAACGTGAAGTGCGGAAAAGGCAGCGTTTACATGGTCAACATTACGTCAGCACCTCCACAGGTAATACAATTCCTGCAAAATCAAACACCAATGTTTCGTGTTTTTGCAAGCTTAAATGTACAGACAACGTCTCTCCTGAAGAAAAGAAATATTTTCTCGATTACTTATATGATGGACGAAGCAAAAATGAACAGGATGCATTCCTAATGGGCCAGATAGTACGTCGTGATCCAAAACGCCATCGTTCAGTGAGTGAAAATCCTAGAAAAATAAAAAAGTTTTTGATTTCTTTGTCCTAAATATTGCAAAGAAAAGAATTCATGTTTGTAGAAAATCGTTTTCTGTTTTGTATGCGATCAAAACAAAATAACTTTTCAGTTTGACTACCTTAGTTGCTTCCGGAAAATCTCCAATTGACAAGCGTGGAAAACTCATGAATCGGTGTAACAAGATACCTCCAGAAATACTTGGTGCTATTGATAGCCATATGAGAGAGTTCCGCTTCACCAGTCTCCCTACAGTGGTATACAGATTCAATATATTAGTGCTGAGCTGGACATAAAAACTTTGCACCACCTGTTCTGTGAGAAATATCCACAGTATGCCCTTCGTGTCAAATATGATTTTTATCGGAAATGTTATAATGAAAACTATGGATATAGATTTGGGAGATTCCAAATTGACGTCTGCAGTACATGTGTAGAGTTGGAAACGAACATCAAATTACCAGTTCTGAATGACACCCCGAAACGCGTCGTGATCGGTGAGAAGATGGTCCATATACGATGAGCTAAGAAATTTTACTCAAAACATAAAGAAGTGTTGAAAATGTGCAATGAAAAAGAAGATTTAGGACTCCTCGTATTCAACTACATGTAAAATCCCCCACTATCAAAAATCCCAGTGCTAGAGATTTTCTATTTGCGAAAGCTTTGGTTGTACGTTTTCTGTATCCACGATGTGAAAACAGGCTCAGCGAATTTCTACACATTTCCAGAAGGTATGGCTAGAAGAGGCCCTGATGAGGTATGTAGCCTACTTTGGTTGAAGATTCAGGACATGAGTCCTACTATTTGAGAACTACACAATTTTAGCGACCTACAACAATTTATTTTTCTACTTTCACCTTTATTCTGCAGCTATTAATCTTTAGCTGTCTTAAGCTCCATCTACAGAGTCCATAAGCTCTCCATCTTTATGGTTCTTAAGTCCTTAATAGTTCTTTGAAATGGAACTCACGTCTATAAAATCAGTACACATAATCACGAGATCGTGACGACCAGTGAGAAAGTTGGAAACAACGCCTAATCAAACTCTTCGAAAAGAAATTTTCTATAGCTTGGCACAAACAGACGTCAGCTATGAGGCAGACGATATCCCAGCTGAACAATTATTAACAAAAGTAACTGCACAACAGATTTTGATAGAACGTCCAGACTAGGCTAAATTTGAAGGGTGGGCTAACTACAGTAAAAAATAATAATTTTAAAACATGAGCTAGTTAGTGTAGTTGCTATGAAAATGTCATTCCAATCTGCGCGCACGCTTACTTTACTGTGATTGGTAGTCCTTAGAAGTTCGTGTCGACTAGTCTTTAGAAAGTGAAAGTTGAGTCAACTTCTAGGGAGTGATAAGCAGGCCCCGGGCTTATGTGTTTGGTGCCCTGGGCAAAGATATCTCAGATGCTTCCACCCCTTGTTATTTTTATGAGCTTCTCTTTTATTAGCTACGTTTTATAATTGAAAAATGTACGCTAATTATCTAACCTTTCGGTTATTTTGATTATTCATCACTAGATGCTATATTTAGGGCCATAGTAAATAAAAACAACATACAGTATACTTCCGACTATCCGGATCGTGACTATCCGTCCCTCCGTACTATCCAGCCTAGTTAAAAAATATTCTCTGTAGTAAAATGAGATACATATTACTTTGCCAAGGCATTGGAAGTGGGCGTCTGCTACGATCTACGCTCCTCCAACGTGCCGTGTGCAAAACACAAGCTACTACATGAAAAGCGCTGGCTTCCCCCCGCCCTGCTACCGGCTCTTTGTTTCGTCAGTTGTATTTGTGTATCGGATGTCAACAAGTGCGGAATACGTTTGCCGCTGTTTCTGATTACGTTCGTAGATGGTTTTTTGGTGTGCTTCTTTTTTTTTATCGATGATTACGAAATGGGTGATAAACGAAAAAAGGGTGTAGTGAATATGGAGGAGAAACTACTCGCTATAAAAAGACTGGATTCTGGGGTAGCAGCAAAAAATATTGCTTCGGAGTTTGGAGTTCGGAAAAGTACAGTTGGTAACTGGAATATAAATCGATCAGAAATTGAAAAGTGGTGTGCTGCCCAAGCCAATGGATGTGGAATGAGGTTAAGAAAAACCACGCTGAAAGGTAAGAATAATGAAATTAAGGAAGCTTTATTTTTGTGACATGAACACTTGAGAGGAAAAGGCTTGCCTGTTACTGGGCCGATGTTGCGGGAAAAAGCAATTAAATTCAAGCGACTATTAGAAGGAGAATATTCAGAATTTACTGCCAGTGATGGATGGTTAGATCATTGGAAAAAACTATTCGCTATTCGTCAGATTACCATAAGTGGGGAAGCTTTATCTGCTACATCAAACTGTACTAGTTCCAAATCCTTTTGTGCCATTACTGCTAGAAACCTTCTAAGTGAGTAGGATCTAACCGATGGAGCAAAGGTTTGAGTATAATCTACCTACACCTTGTTTTTGAAGAAACCTTTTTGCACATAAGTGAGCCATATAACAGCTTATCTTTCCAGCAGCATCACTTTGAATTTTGAAAATCTACTTTGAACTTATTGGTTTCATCGTTTCTTCTTTTGGCACAACTATCCACGTTTGGTTTTTCTCGTGGAATTTGAGTTCTTCTTCAATTACTTCAAACCAATTTTGAGCCTCAGGTCCACTAATAGCTTCTGCGAATATTTCTGGTGTGACATCTTGTACTAAATTTACATAATATCTAAGTGGTGACCGGATTTTACATCAATCCCTTAAACACTTTAATTTTGAATTTTGTTGATGAACTTTTGCGCACCAATTTCATCTTCATCGTCAGAGGTTTCTAATCCTGTGCACGTGTTCCCAGCTGACATTCTGAATGGCTTCCGACATTATCTTCATTTTGTTGTTCACGGTGTGGGGCTTCAAGAAGACTATCTATCCTATTTTCGTGTTGTTCTGTTAAGAATCCCCCCCCCCCCCCAACTCTATGGACTTGGTATTACAATGACATTTCTCATTAGACGTATTATCTCTTGAAATTAAGATGCACTTTGGATTTGTATCATACAAACTGTAATCCGCTGATCCACCTTGGTAGCTGACAATTAACACTTTCTTCACCTTTGAATCGAGCTCTCGTCGAAATAGTTTTTATACATGTACGTATCCTACGGAACTAAAACCCCTTAAATGCTCAACAGTAGGCATTTTCTTCATCCAAAACTTGTACGGTGTTGTCTTGGCATTTTATTTTGTAGCTGTGCGATTCAATAGGTACACGGCTATATTTATGGCCTCAGTCCATAAAAACTTAAGAAGATCTTTGGCTTGCAACATTGTTCTGGAGCTCTCGACTATTGTGCTGTTGTCACGTTCAGATTTGTCATTCTATTCTGGCATGTATGGTACTGTGTTTTCCATAGCTATTCCTCTAAAAGATCATGTGTGATTTCATTTCCTTGTTGCAATACTCAGGACCGTTATACGTGTGAAGAAACCTCATGGTTTTCCAAACTTTGTTGATAATATTTATTCATATTCTTTGAACTTATCGAACATGTCCAACTTGTGTCGCAGAAAATATACATGTCTGACACATCATCTTTAAATATCAAGAAAAACTTTGCACCTCCGAGGGCTTCCACCAACATTGGTCCACACACAGCACCAAGTTTTCTAGGTTCTTTTGGTATTTATTTCTTGAATGCAAGTCTGTGTGATTTACCAATTTGGTAAGATTGGTAGAAATAAATCTTCAACGCGACTCAACTTTGCACTTTGCACAATTTATTTTTTCCACCATATCTTTAAGTGCATTTTTATTTACATGCCCGAAACGTTCATGCCACATTTGTGGAGTAGTTGACACATTTGCCTCATCACTATATTTTATGGATTTAACCTTGAAAAACATTCTACAGATCACATTGTTCTGTTTGATGCCTTAAGCAGCAACGTCACCATCATGGTTGATTATGACATACCGCTCTTGAAAAATAACATCACAATTTTTAGCTGTTCAAACAACCGTGGAAAATAAATTTTTCCTCTACTTTGGTACGTATAAGGTGATATCTTTTCCAAACCATTGGTAAATAATAAATTTGTTACTTTTAGAAACATGCTGTGTGTCATGTAGGGTATAAGAAAACACATATGTGTGTATTCCTAGTAAAGATTGAGGGGGCGCTGATACTAAAGAAAAGTAAATGAGAATGTAAAACTGAGATGTGTGTTACAATCAAACGAACAAAATTTAAGATTTAAAATGTCAAATAGTAACTTGTTGAGGGGGCGCGTGAAAATAACAAGAGAGTCATATTTGACTTGACTAGTGGTGTCACTGTCGATTGCCACACTTCCGTTTATTGTTCTGTTACCAAATGTCTTCTATGTACGCGAAGTGTACGCTGTTCTGGTCGGTTATCAAATCAAATTAAAGTTATACAACACATTGTAAAACTACTTTTTCATTCAATTATTGACATGTACCTCTAACATAATAACTATAGTAAAAATACCAGAAAAGTATGTTTACCTTTTTTATTGATTATCTTTGTAATATAATCTGTGTAGGCATTGTTGCTAATAAAAGAAGTAAAAGTTTCAAAGTTGAAATAAATATTATGTTTTAAATATTATTTCGTTAATTTAGTGCGTTTCCAACAATGATACACAAACCTTTAAATAGAGAAAATATCCTAATTTCATATAGTCATATTACTACACCTAAATGTCCTTCTCCGTGGGTTAAACAGTATACCAACTTATCTATATAATATAGACAAAATGAATTTAAAGGATAAATCCATTTTATATATTATTGGCCATATTTAGATCATTTTAAATTCTTCTCTTTTACTCGTATATACTTACAATAGCTATAATCATGTTTTACGATTTTGTATTTGTATTTAATATAGCTCATATTATAGACACATTCATGAAACCGTACAATTTTCAGGTCTTCGATTGCGACATTTATATAGACCTTTCCCACTGACGTTGTTACAAGCGTGAGCACAGAGATGACGTACAAAGAGTAATTTTGAAAAATTTCGAAAGTACACATGGTCTTTAAATCTGTGGAAGCAAAAATAATTGGCTAATAATTCGACAAAGTGTACTGTAAATTAAAGTTCCATCACAAATGTAAAAGGATCGCTTTTCATTTCATCGTTCACAACATTCAATCCGGAAACATCCGGATTTTAGCAGTTTTGTGTAAACCTGTTGGACATTGGTAAAGTCAGTGGCCCTCCTAGACAGTAGGGGTTAATTCTGCGCCATTTTGCCTATTTGCGATGATTTCGTGGTTTAGTGTCGTGGCATATTAAAAAGCAAACTAGAGGTGTAGAACAATTTATTTAAGATGTCTTCCTCCTATAATAATTCCAATTCGGAGGAGAGCTCGTCTGATCGTAATGTGGAGATATGGAAAATCAAGAAATTAATAAAGAGTTTAGAAATGGCCAGAGGGTAAGAAGCATGTATCTTTAAAAGTTGTGTTTTGCAATTTAATACTATTTTTGAATGGAAGCGATTAAAGTTTTATATCCATTGAATTTAGTTATGTGTTATTGATTTGCTTTTCCCCACCTTGTGCGGCCAAAATTCCAACATATTGTTGACTGACCTAGTTAAGCTATCGAAGAAAATATTTATATCTTTAAATATGTGTGTTTATAGCTTTTTAATAGGCTTTATTATTAAATATGAGATGTTTATTGTGGATTTATAGAAATGGCACAAGCATGATATCTCTCATCATCCCACCCAAAGACCAGATCTCCAGAGTAAGCAAGATGTTAGCAGACGAATTTGGAACAGCATCCAATATTAAGTCTCGGGTCAACAGGCTGTCTGTCCTAGGTGCTATCACATCAGTACAGCATAGATTGAAACTATATACTAAGGGTAAGTTACATATCTTAGTGGCCTACCAAAGTTATTAAACATACCTAATTATCCATATGAATAATATTTGTAAGTACCTATAACCTAACTTTCAGGACTTTTTTTTAGCACCTTTACATACAAGATTCTGAAATTTACAATTAGGCTATAACGAAACAAACATGATGACAAAATTCTAAATTTTTAAAACCATTAGGAAAACTGACACCAATTTGGTATTTTTAAGAACAGATTATATAGTCTACTCTTTTGCGATATTTTTATTTATTCACAAATGGAAGGTTAAAGTTTAGTCTTGATTAGCTTTTTAGCTAAAACATTTTTAATATTTTTCATTAAAAAAATGTACATGCGTCAAAAGATTTCGTACGCATTTGAGGTGTTTGGCAAGTTGCTCATGCAATTATTTTTTTAGCACCGCGTTTTATGTTTTACTACATGTTTGGATGTAGAGGTATTACTGATCACACTGATGATTTTAGGGATGGAAAAGTTTATATATATTGGAAATGTACCCGCAGATGGGTGGAGAGAGAGTGGAAAACCATTTTGAAAAAAGTTTGGGACTGAGATTCGAACCTCGATCTCCCTTTGATCAGCGATATAGTCTACTGCGAGAGTGATGCCATAAATAATGTCGCGGCACATTTGTGGGGTGATCTGCTTCAAGTTGTTTCACTGTGGGACATTCAAAGCTTTTTTATTAAAGTTAAAACAATAGTGAATTGTTTACAAAATTTAGTTTTATTAGGTATTTTAAAAAGAAGAGAAAACCTTAATGCTTGTGGATGCATGTGAATTGTTAAACCAGTCTGCGTAAAATAACCATTGGGCTATATATAATCTAAGGTGTCTCAACTGTTATAAGAAAGTTTCTTTATGCACAATGCTACGGCATATGGCGGAAAACTACCCAGTCACTAAAAAAAGTTTTAGAATTTTTTTTTTATTGATTGTTTTGTTAGAATCGGTAGCTTCAAAATCTTACCTGTGCTTGAAAATATTATACGGTAGCCTAATAATTTGACACAAGAAAAAATAAATCTGCCCTCGTTTCATATTAACCCCCCACTCCCCCACCCCACATTTTCTTACAAATAGACAAATCTGAAGGCTAGAAAACATTATAAGAGCTAATGCCATATATACCCACTTTGTTGGCCAAACAGTCTAAGGCAGTGTTTCACAACCCTAAACCTATTTGCATGGCCTGGTGACTCAAAAGGTCATTATATGAAGTTTCAATTGCCTATTGTATTTATCTTGGTCGTCAGCTTCCACCCACTGGATGGGTCTCCACCGCCTCCGTTCCTCCTACCATCTCTCTCCCTCCACCTTGGCCCTGTCCTCACTCCCTTCAGCCATCTGTCCCTTGGTCTTCCTCCCTCCTCCATATCCAACATCCTCCCGGGCATATTTTCCCTCTCCATTCTTCTCACATAGCCATACCACCTTAGTTGTGCCTTCTCTATCCTGTCCTGGATCTTACTCTCTATATTCATATTATTGTTTATTAAATTAACTTAATTTAATTAATTTAAAGGTGACCTGGTGGTCTAGGGCTAAGGTATTGAACTTCTGTGCTGGGTGTCCGGGGTTCAATCCTCGGTCCCGGCACAGATTTATCTGATTACCAAACCCTTCCTTCACCTCTGACAAGACGTGTATTAATCATAACTTGTGAATGTGAGGAATGCCAGGCCTCCACCGTGGTTTGGATCCCACGTTAAACTGTAGGTCCTCCATTTCATCTTACAATCACCCTACCATTACACATTAGCGTAAGTGCGTATAACCCAAACGGGTAGTAAGACACGGTGCTAGATACGTGATCAAAAAAGTCTATTTCCTTGGCTACTAATACTTATATATCCTAAGCTGAGACCCGATGTAAACAAAGCCACGAGGAATTCTATGCTCTGATTTGCTACTGAACGTACTTCAATGGTATCTCTTCACTAAATAGTTCCTCCTGTGTTTTGTATTAAACTTGTTTTAAAATAACATTAGAAAATTATTATAACTAAAGTTATCCCTTAATTTGATTTAGAAACTACACTTAAAGCTTTGCAAGCGCTATTCGAATTCCAACAAACTCCTGAGTCAGCATTGAAAGACCTCATGATACAGTCCTTATCACATGTTAGCGTCAAGTTAGCGACGGTCAGTTGACAGTGTTAAGTGACGGTTGTGAGTGTTGAGTGCTTCTCGTCTATTTATGGCGTTTGCCGAGTCTGGCCCGAGTTTTGTTGAACATAAAAAAGGAAATTTAAACGTATTAAAAAATACAAAAATTCGTAGTGACCTACTTTGCCATAGTACTGACTATACATGGTCACGCCTGTTTAAAATATATCACTGGTGTTCCACCAATCATGTAGGTCCTTCGCGTAGTGATATGGGAATATTTACTTCCGGTCTCATGTTAAGATGAACCAATAAAGGTGGTCACTCACTTGCATATATTGAGGAGGCAGTGATGTGCGGGCCAGGACTGAAGTCAATGATCGAAAACCGGCACCCATTATTTTGAAAAGTGAAGTCTAAATTCTCTCAATTAACTACCTACAGGTAATCGAACCACACAAACACACAGAAATTATCCTAGAATTTGTAGGTGAGTATCGGCCTTAAGTACAATCTGAAAAACTGTGTCTGTGAAGAAATGGACCTCTCGTGGAAATAAATATGCTTGTTGTTGATAATTACACAAAAAAAAAAGGGGGGGGAGGGAATTTTGGTTTAAAGAGTGGCTATATAAAAGATAACCTTGTCACACATGATACTTATAAGAGAACTTAGATTTTCAAGCAATGAAGATTTAAATAACTATTTACGTATGAGCAAGGAATCATTTCAAATTTTGTTAAATTTAGTAGAACCGTTAATAAGGAAGCAAAACACAAGAATGAAAAGTGCTATTAGGGCCGAAGAAAGATTTATTGCTGCTTTAAGGTTTTTAGCAACAGGACAATGTCTGGAAGAGCAGACCTGAATTGCGCCAAATAATTGGCCATATTTCCTTTCTGCCTAAGGTCTCTTATTCGCTCAGCGCTTATCTTTAACTTTCCATAAAGACAGATGTAATCGACATATATCAATAAATGTATGGGTTATGGCTTCTTTTTCTTTTTTCTTGACATCGTGAAGGCAAAAAACTGTCTAGCCAAAAGTTCTGGGTTTCGTTTATTAACTGAGGAAAAGTACTACACACATGAAGTTTTCTTCCTCGATCTGTTACCTGCAGGCTGGGACTTGCCTCGGAACTGCGTGTGTGTCGTGAACTTAACCTTCAGTCAAGAAACTTGGCGGATCATAATCGTTCTCGATAAACCTCTGCTACGAATATCTTCAAACACACACAAGCAGTTTTCAGTTTTGATCAAAGGTCAGCAGGTCGTGAATTATCTAATAACTGCATGTGAGTGGCGATTAATAGCTTTCAGTCCGTGAAGCGTAAGGTGACGGTCTCTTTGATAACTGCAAGTGAGTGGGTACCTTGGTATTATTTATTTCATTCTTGGAGAAAGTTCTATTTTGTATCAATAAAGGTCATCAGCTAAATCAAATTAATTTCAGTAACTTTTTAATTTTTACTTATAGAAAATACTGGTGGTAAATATTTTCTCATTAAAATGTTAAACGTTGCACAAAATTTGATACTTGACAAAAACTGTTCTTGAGTGACAGCTGTGGTGCTTAATTCAGAAGGACCCGCCTCGGTGGCGTAGTTGACTAACGCGCTAGTCGTGTTGAGCCCAACTGCCGAGGATGGGGAGATCGAGGTTCAAATCTCAGTCGGGTGAACTGGAGGGTTTTTTTCCTAAATGGTTTTCCACTCTCCCTCCACACAAATGCGGGTTCACTTCCTATATTCAACCTTCCCAATTCCTAATCCATTAGCGTAATTAGTACTTAAGCGTATAACCCGAACGGGTAGTAAGACGCGGTGCTAAATAATAATAATTCAGAAGGTGAGCTCTTGGGGTTAGTGTGCTATGTTAGTGGACAGAGTAGAACACAAATCATTCTGAGGACCCAGGCGACCCCTTGCTTTGGTCTTGATCGTTACACGACCTGAATATCCACGTTCGCAGATTCTTGAAGGAGAATGGGCTGGTCCTTGAGTTGTCTCAAACATTCCCAGTACAGAAGACAACTCTAAAATGTTGTTTAAACTTTTCTGCCATATCTCTTAAAAATATCCCAGTTTGATCCTTGCGACCTGGAGTTTGGGAACCACTGGTCTACCCGAATGCGGGTAGATTACCTCAAATACTTCCTTCCTCAATTCCTAACCCCATTAAAGTAATTATTAGAGCCAGCCCAGGATTTTTATGTAGTACTAACCTACACGTTATGTACATGCATATGTAGAAAAATCAGTTAAAATAAGTACCTAGTTAGATATGTAATAATGTGTAAATATGCAACACTAAATAGACCTTTTTCCACCATTTTTAAAATGCATAGGTACAGTGAACGAAATTAAATCTTACGGCTGCTAATTTCTGAAGGAAGTAGTAGATAAAAACGCTTTTAATAATATCACAAACAACATGGAAAAATAAAAAATAGCAAATTTACTTCAAAGAGTGTTACTAATCTGCATAAATATATACATATGTTGATACTCCTCTCACTAGTTCACAGGAAACAGCATAAAGATTTTTCCGCAACTCCTTTTTTTTGTATGCATCTTTTTAATTGAGTTGCCTTTTGAAAACATCATTTTCATTTTTCTTGGTTTATGTTTGTTCAATACAGAATTTAAGATCTGGCCTAGTGATGATTTTCAATTCCCTTGCTTGATCAATAAGTTGATCTTTAGAAACATTTACTGTCTTAAGCGCCTGAATTGAACTATTAAATCTATCTATGTAAAATATTTTAACATACAACATAACAAATCAACACAATCCTAAAATTACCCCACATAGAAACATTTGTGCTATACACAACACAAATATGCGTCTCAAGAATAAGAACATGCAGGGTTGCTGACTTCAATATAGCTGATTCATGTTATACACAGCACAAATATTCGTCTCAAGACTCAGAAACATGCAGGGTTGCTGACGTCAATATAGCTGATTCATGTTATACACAACACAAATATTCGTCTCAAGACTCAGAAACATGCAGGGTTGCTGACGTCAATATAGCTGATTCATGTTATACACAGCACAAATATTTGTCTCAAGACTCAGAAACATGCAGGGTTGCTGACGTCAATATAGCTGATTCATGTTATACACAACACAAATATTCGTCTCAAGACTCAGAAACATGCAGGGTTGCTGACGTCAATATAGCTGATTCATGTTATACACAACACAAATATTCGTCTCAAGACTCAGAAACATGCAGGGTTGCTGACGTCAATATAGCTGATTCATGTTATACACAACACAAATATTCGTCTCAAGACTCAGAAACATGCAGGGTTGCTGACGTCAATATAGCTGATTCATGTTATACACAACACAAATATTCGTCTCAAGACTCAGAAACATGCAGGGTTGCTGACGTCAATATAGCTGATTCATGTTATACACAACACAAATATTCGTCTCAAGACTCAGAAACATGCAGGGTTGCTGACGTCAATATAGCTGATTCATGTTATAAACAACACACATCTCACAACCTTTCAACTTAATGGCGCAAACAACGGGAAAGCACCTTAACAAGCAGAAAAGGCAGCCGATAATATCTGAAGAGGGTGGGAAGGTTTGGTTTCACACTGCAAGGTGCTGACAGCTGTGTACTTGACTGCATGCCATTTCAAAAACATGGCCTATTATTACCTAAATTGAAAACATATTTTTCTTAAAAACGATTATAGTAAGATAAAATTGTCATGTGCGAATAATAGTTTTGCAAGGATATGATTTATAAGTGGAAGCCCATTGAAGGGACTGGGGGGTGGGTGCCTTCGCGCCCTAAGGACAAGCCACCCCTGGTTTTATACCACTTAAATTTCCCATTTATAGACCTCCAATAAACTGATTTTATAAACCATACAAACAATACAAACTTTCAATGAAACCAATCATTTAAAAGTTAATACCTGTCCAAATGAGGATTCAGGATTAGCACATCTCCTGTTTAGATGCACACTGAATTACAAGGTACTGTTCCATATTCTCTGGACTCCTGAATTACAAGGTACTGTTCCATATTCTCTGGACTCAATGCTGGTTTCCTATCAGAAAAAATGTTTTTGTATGAACAGAAGTCACAGGAGCATACGTGAACAAATGAATTTTTCCTACAAAAATTTCTTCAGGCGAATCAACAACTTCACCACTAAGCACTTTGAACACACGCACATTTAGAGTACTCTGGGTTTCTGTTCCACACAGCCTGGAATTTTGCTTTAACTTTTATTACTATGTCCCCTGGACTCACAAATTTTCTGTTTTCCATTAAATTAATTGATTCATGGAGATATTTTCCTGATTATTCTGTGTGATGGCATTTGGCAATAATCTGAAGTTGCTTTTGATGTAAGCACAAGAAGATGCTACTTTTGAGTCTGAAAGGCATCCTGAGATTCACGTACGGAAATGGCCGATTCTTATGGGAACTGGACTTGTTCAAAATGATCACAATAAACGTTCACTGCTTCTACCCACATACCCAAACTTGTAAGCACTGGTTCTGGGGGTAAAGGTTACTTGTGGGAGATTATCTCTGTAAACCTGAATTGATTGTGGTGCTTTTATGAACACTTTGTTGGTTGTCGATATCAGCTTATTTACATTAGGAAAGTTACCTCTTAAGTTAACTTATTTGCAACATGTTGCAATACTTGGGCCAAACATGCCAAATGAATCAAGATTGGGTATAAAAAGACTGAGAACCGTGACAGTTTTTATCATGTATGCGGCTTCATCTGAGTACATGACTCCTAACACCTCCTTGGCCATAGCACTTTCAGTCCATCATTGACGAACCTTGAGTTCGTACTGTGATTTGTTTGCTCAAGTACCTTCTACTAGATCACAAATTGTTTTTATGTGACTTTAGAATCCTGTTTTGTTGCTATAAGATTGGCTAATAGTGTCCAATGACATGTTTCACTAACACCAACTGAAATACTGGAGTCACCAATTTTGTTCTGTATGTTTTACATCATTTCTTTGTAACAGACATTAGGTAGTTTTTATTAGCATGAACTCGTCTGGAATATTTCTCTTGTAATTATTCTCCAAGGATGTGTGAAATTGTGGGATATTGGGTTTATGCAATGGAATATTAGCTGCTACCTTGCTCTGCACAGTTCCTCAAAGAATTCATTTTTCAAAGAGGAAGGTCCCCGTCACAACTGATGAGCAAAACTTGCTGCTTGTTGAGCGTATGAAGAGCACTATTTTAAATACTGCTCCAAGTGTGACTGCATCACATATATGACATACAACAATTTTCTCATCAGTCGTAAAGGCTCATGTATTTTTATCCTTGCATTTAATTCACTGACATTTTGCTTTTCACATTTCTAATTGGCAGGATAAAAAATATGTAATCAGATAAAAATCTGGCCTCTAGTATCTATAATGTATGTATACAATCTAAACAGGTGCCAGCCCCCTGGTGTAGTGGTCAGGACAACTGGCTACGAGCCTAGGGGCCTGGGTTTGATTCCCGGCAGGTACCTTCAAGGACAAATGATCCCAACAGCCACCAGGGTTTGGTAAATTAGTCTTAAGTTATGTTTAAAGACTCCTGTTGGCCTACACCTCCATATTCACTATCATCACCTCCCCTCCCCTCCCCTCATTGCGGGTAAAGACGTGTAGACAGCCTCCATTGGGGCACCCGGGCAACACTCTCTGCACCAGAGCGGCTATTAGTCTACACACAGCGACCAAACTGGATGTCATGATCCTTATGGTCATAATATCTTTAAAAGATATAAAACAGGTAGTAGTAATATGTATTGATTAAAAAAACTTGAATTATACATTGAATTGTGATTCACAGCTGTCATATTTGTTAAATGTTATCGATAGTTATAAAATAACATTTAGTCAAATTAGGAAAAGTGTGTGATTTGTGAGTGCTAACTTTTTTCTTTGGCATATAATATATTTTTTTAGTAAGAATAAATCATAAAACTTCCATAAATGTCCATCTACTTAAATCTAGCTATATGTTTGAAAACTAATTTAGGTTGTATAATTGGAATCTATAATGTTCCATACCTTATGGCCAACTTATTTATTTCAAGATGATAATAATAATAATTTAACAAAAATCTAACAAATTGTATTTTTGGTGTGAGATATGAAAAAAGCACTTAACCGAAGGCCATACACATAATTTGTTGTTGTTTTTACTTAAAACATTAAAATACAAGTTGATGTGACTGTCTTATGATGAAGCCTTGTTTTTGAAAGTTGTCACATTAGATACTATACACAATTTATTGCTTTTTTGTGAGTGTCACTATTACAACAATTCAAAATTATAATCATTCACTTCACAAAGATTCAAAATCATAATAGTATCTAGTATAAAGAACTTATAAAGTGAAAATATGTATTATTTTATTCAATTTAATAATTTTATCAAGATGGTATTTGACATGCATTTCAGATGTTCTTTTAACTGGCAAATAATTGGTAGGGGTTTTAATAATATTTATCTTCTTCTGGGTTTCCCAATTATTTTCTCTTATGTGCAAAAAAGTTGATCCCTAAACGTCCCTTTTTTTGAAAATTTTTGTCCCAAAGTCCCTTTTTTAATGAGGTTAAAGTGCTAAAAGCCCTTCATTACGAAACAGAACTTATTCAGTCTCAAGCAGCCAAAGAAATTGGAAGATTTTGTAACACACATGAAATATTAGACAATGTTACAAAGATATGATTTGTTCTGTGCATTTTCAACCCCAACTACCAAAACTATTAAAAATATATTCCCCACTTAATTACTTATTAGGAAATTGAAAGTTCATTGCCATACCTACAAAAGTACGCCACCTATCCCTATCTTGATATAGCTGTAATCAGTCCCCCTCATTACACACTATCCCTACACTTTACCCATTACACATTACCCCTATCTTGAGATAGTTCTATCCAGTCAACCTCATGTAGATTGGTATGATGGTTGACCAATTTACAACTTTTCCTCTTAACTCTTCCACACTTTCCCCTTTTTCGGGCAGAAGGCATCACTTAGAAAGAAAATGATGGGAGAATTCGACGAAAGGAATACAAATAGGGGAAGATGATCATAGGTGGAAGTCCAGAGAAGCTGCCTAGGGCACATACCCAAGGAGACAGGGAGATACAAAAAATAAGATGTATAGAAATGTTGTTATTATTGATTAAATTAGTAATATTCGAGCGTAAGTTTGAGCTGAAATCTTAGCTCCAATTTTAGTTTATCTTTTACAATTACATTAAGAATATACTTCTGCACACATAAATATTAAATATCAGTGAGAAATAAATGTTTTACTAATCTTAAGTTACTTACGTTCTAAAATACACGGATACTTATTCTTCTTAATATGTTTTAACATATTTACATAATTAACTTACAACAATATATACACAAATAAACTGAAATCAAACTTATTAAACCATTTAAGCCTAAATTGATGAATTGTCTGGCCGCCACTCTAGTGGACTTTGTCAGAGATAGACTGACATGACCCGGTGGCTCTGCCGGGCTCGGGGTACCTCTGGTGTATGCTGGAGCATTCCCATCTTTGGTTATGTTTGGATTTGGTCAGAGAAACGCTATGGGGTGCGTCACTCATTACAATTTATCCCTCCCTATCTTTATCTAGTTCTATCCAGTCCACCTCAATACACCCTATCCTTATATTGAGCTAGTTCTATCCAGTCCACCTCAATACGCCCTATCCTTATCTTGAGCTAGTTCTATCCAGTCCACCTCAATACGCCCTATCCTTATCTTGAGCTAGTTCTATCCAGTCCACCTCAATACGCCCTATCCTTATCTTGAGCTAGTTCTATCCAGTCCACCTCAATACACCCTATCCTTATCTTGAGCTAGCTCTATCCAATACACCCTATCCTTATCTTGAGGTAGCTCTATCCAATACACCCTATCCTTATCTTGAGGTAGCTATATCCAATACACCCTATCCTTATCTTGAGCTAGCTATATCCAATACACCCTATCCTTATCTTGAGCTAGTTCTATCCAGTCCACCTCAATACACCCTATCCTTATCTTGAGATAGTTCTATCCATCTCCTCAATACACCCTATCCTTATCTTGAGCTAGTTATATCCATTCTACCTAAATTTACACCCTATCCTTATCTTGAGCTAGTTCTATCATCCACCTCAATACACCCTATCCTTATCTTGAGCTAGTTCTATCATCCCCTCAATACACCCTATCCTTATCTTGAGCTAGTTTATCCATACACCCTACCCTTATCCTTGAGCTAGTTCTATCCATTCACCTCATTACACCCTATCCTTATCTTGAGCTAGTTCTATCCATCCACCTCAGTACACCCTATCCTTATCTTGAGCTAGTCTATCATCCACTCATTACACCCTATCCCTATCTTGAGATAGTTCTATCCATCACTAATACACCCTATCCTTATCTTAGCTAGTCTATACAATCCACCTCATTACACCCTATCCTTATCTTGAGCTAGTCTATCCATCCCCCTCATACACCCTATCCTTATCTTGAGCTAGTTCTATCCAATCACCTCATTACACCCTATCCTTATCTTGAGCTAGTTCTATCCAGTTCACCTCATTACACCCTATCCTATCTTGAGCTAGTTTATCCAGATCCACCTCATTACACCCTATCCTTATCTTGAGCTAGTTTATCCATTCCACCTCATTACACCCTATCCTTATCTTGAGCTAGTTCTATCCAGTTCACCTCATACACCCTATCCTATCTGAGCTAGTTCTATCCAATCGCCTCAATACACCCTATCCTTATCTTGAGGTAGTTCTATCCAGTCCACTATTACACCCTATCCCTATCTTGAGCTAGTTCTATCCAGTCACCTCATTACACCCTATCCTTATCTTGAGCTAGTTCTATCCATCCACCTCATTACACCCTATCCTTATCTTGAGCTAGTTCTATCCATTCACCTCATTACATCCCTATCCTTATCTTGAGTAGTTCTATCCAATGTGGCCTATATAAACCTCTAACATTACACATCCCAATCCTAATCTTTACTAGCTTTACTATCCCATGACTCGGATTAGTCCCTGCCCGAAGATCCATTTGGGGGCTCTTTATCTCCAGAATATTTTACCCCTGGAACAGTCATGGCAAAATTCTGAGTTTGACGGACTTTTTTTATTGGTGAGAGCTTTCACGCCCATGCCCAACCCCAAAGCTGGAGGATCACACCTATCGGTTCTCCGCATTGCTTATTGAATATATTCTTGCTACCCTTCACAGCTGAAGGCCATATCCTCTATCCGCACCAGACGTGCTTGTCTCGGATGTTAGGGACCATGAAACAATATGTCTATAACTCGGAAAATATTGATTTTATAAACTATTCTTTCTTTGTTTTTTACCCACAACTTTGAAACCGATAACTTATTTTGTATCTATAAGAGTGTCACTTATCAAAACTGTAAATTTCCACACATGTAATGTACCCTCTTAAGTCATCTTTATGGAAATTTAATATGTGCTATTTGGTTTGTAATGTTAAACAGTACCTGGATATAAATTTTAACTAAATTGTCATAACCAATCCTGAGAAGAACAAGGTGGTTTTTTTTGCCCTCAGGAAAACCACACTTAATTTTATGTTTAGATATTTAGTTAAAAAAATTCCTTTGAGGAACCTTATGAAAACCCTAAATACCAAATGTTATCCTGATTGGTAAAAGCTCTGATTCGAGTTACAGATAGAATTCTGAAAACCTTTTTTTCAGTTTCATGAAAAGTCGACATCCATCAAAATCTCAAATTCCATTTTCCTCTTTCCAAGAAAATAAAACTGGTGACAGTTATTTTTAAAGCCATTAACCTTTATTAACATTAGCATTAATAATTATCAGACACCTTAGATCAGTTTGTAGTGTGTTTGTCTACTGAATTCAGGGTTCCGAGTTCGATTCCGATGCCTGAAAATTTATTTTTAGTTAAATGTGGGTTTGCCCTTTCATAGTGAGGAATTAATGGCCGGATGTTGTGCCTGTCCCTAGTCTTAATTATATTATAAGGTATATGAATCTACGACAGGTCTAGCAAGCGGTGGTGGAAAATATATTACTTGAATAAAAAACTGACCCAGGCCACAAGCTGTGGAAACAATAATGGATGTAAAAAAAATATTAGTAATTTGAATTTTAATAAATTGCATGAGAGACATAAACACTTTGCTTATCTCTTATATTTTATTTAAATCTTCAAATATCTGTTAGTAAACTTTGTTTAATCTACTAATTAGAAAGTAATTTACACTGTATTGATATATGGCTCACTCTTATAAAGTGACGCTTGTCCTTCTTTTTCTATAATTCAATCCTAAAATATGAACAATAAACCTTATGTATCATTAGTGTAATGAGCTTGTACGGAACACTGAGTGACTTGCGATGTTTTTAAGATTGTCCTTGTTTTTTGTTTCAGTGCCACCAAATGGACTGGTTATATATTGTGGAACAATTGTAACAGACGAAGGAAAAGAGAAGAAAGTTAATATAGATTTTGAACCCTTTAAGCCAATTAATACATCTCTCTATCTTTGTGATAATAAGGTAGGTAATTAATAAGTAGATGATGGTACATGATAGTTACTAAGGTAGAACACTCCATGTTTACAGTTCCACACAGAGTTCTTGACTGCGCTACTAGTGCTGGTATGGTATGATAGTTACTAAGGTAGAACACTCCATGTTTACAGTTCCACACAAAGTTCTTACTGCGCTACTAGTGCTGGTGATGGTAAAGATAGTTACTGAGGTAGAACACTCCATGTTTACAGTTCCACACAAAGTTCTTGATTGCTATAGTGCTGATGTATATTCAGGGAAACTCCATGTACATCACAGAGCTCTTGACTGCGTACTATTGGTGATGGATGATAGTTACTGAGGTAGAACACTCCATGTTTACAGTTCCACACAGAGGCCTTGATGCGCTACTATGCTGTGATGGTATGAGTACTAAGTAAAACTCCATGTTACATCACACAGAGCTGACCGTACTCGCAGATACAACAAGTTTGGTTTCATTGTGATGGACGGAAATGGAGCTCTGTTTGGAACATTACAAGGAAACACCAGAGAGGTGCTTCACAAGTTCACCGTAGACTTGCCCAAGAAACACGGTAAATATGTGCTCAACACTAACATTGTACCACACTTGTTTGATAATAAGCAGATTAATAGAAATATATGTTTTTATACATGTTTTCTTGAATTGGTCAGGTAATTTTAAATATTACAGTAATGACTGTTCAGTATCAACATGACAATTGTATTTGCTCTGATCAGGGCTGGTCGTTAAGTCTAGTTTTCACTTTTCATTTCTCATGTCTACCCCATTAGATTTTAACTATGAGCCATGCTGTTAGCCGTATTATTAAAAATAATCAAGTTAATTGAAAAGCTCTCACTTGTGTTCAGGAAGAGGAGGTCAGTCTGCTCTACGTTTTGCCCGTCTCAGGATGGAAAAGAGACACAACTATGTACGGAAAGTGGCCGAGGTAGCAACCACTCTCTTCATCACCAATGACAAGCCAAACATTGCGGGGATAATCCTCGCTGGTAGCGCCGACTTCAAGACGGAACTCAGTCAATCAGACATGTTTGATCCTGTAAGAAAAAAATCATTTTTAATACAGGGTTCCTACGGTCTGGAAAGTCAGGGAAAAAATAACAGGGAAAGTCAGGGAAGCTTTAAAAAGGTCAGGGAAATGACAATTCATGTCAGACTTTTAAAAAAACACCAAACATATTTTTCATATTTACTGCGCCATAAGCCACTGCCCCAATGAAGAAAGTTGAGGGGCACTTTCCATCCTCAAACTTGCCGTAACACAATCTTTGGTAGTATTTTCTTTCAGAAGGTGAACGCAGAGATCTCCTGGCCTACACATGACAATTCTCTTAACTTTAGTGATCCATTGTTTTTGTTCTTGTTCAAGGTTTGGCATTGCTATAGTTGGATACAGTGCATTATGACTGATTAGGCTACACCAGCAATGTCTAACAAAAAACTGTTTTTAACCAGCTCTGGCTAAGCCTAGACCATTTTCCTGAATTCTCATACTGTGTCATTGGTGTTGAAAGTAATAAGTTGCAGGCGTTTTGTAAAGTGTGCAAAAAAATTATAAACTTAACAAATACGGGAAAGCAAGTATTAGCTTCCCATGCAAAAGGACCAACTCATATCAAAACTCTTGAAACGTTGACAAATCAATGCTCTCTGTTGACTTTTTTCTTAAAAAAGTCAAGTGATTAAAGTTCATCGAGCTCCCCAGTTTCAACAAAATCTCTGGCACACAAAGACATTCTACCTAGTGGTGAGTCTGCTGGTGGCTCAAAGAGTTCTTCTGTTTCATTGGAAATTGTAAAGCCATAGAAGGAAGCTGTTGCCAAAAGGGAAATTAGTGTAGTGGCCTGAAGAAACCCTAACACTTTTGTTATAAAAGATGATATAACTAAGGCGGAAGTTATTTGGGCTATGCAAGTTGTTGACAAAAAAGTCTTTCAATTCGAGCAATAATTTAAGTACAATTTTTCAGTTGATGTTTCCTGACTGTTCCATTGCCAATTCCTTTACTCTTGGTGGAGAGAAGGCTACATATTTCACTGTTCAAGTCGTCAGTCGTTACTTAAACAATGTGTTTTTCGATAGAAGCACCGCCGAAGAATTACTAAAGCATTTCTTGGATAGTATTTCTCCTCTTCCAGTCTCTAAGTTGATACAAGTGTCAATGGATGGCCCAAATGTCAATCTAAAGTTTATAACACTTCTTCAGGAACACATCAAATCTGTCACAGACAATAAAGTATGTATTTTGATAAATCTGGGGACATGTGAGCTTCATGTTGTTCATGGTTCCTTGAGAACAGGAGTGGAATCTATTGATTGGGATATAAGTAGCTCTTATTCCATAACACGTACCACCTGTTCACTGACTCTACAGCTCGTCAAGCATTGTTTACCCAGTTGACAGGGTGTACAACTTTATCTTTGAAGTTCTGTGGTGTGCGGTGATTAAAGAATGCAACTTGCTTTCAAAGGGCATTACTAGAGACCCTGATTTGTGGTAAATAAAACCACTGGATTTCGTTAAATAAAAAGTTGGATTTCGGTATAAAAAGTCGGTAAATAAAAGGGTAAAACCATGATTTTCGGTAAATAAAATCGGTAAATAAAATTACTTAATTTCGTTAAATAAAAAGTTGAATTTCTGTAAATAAATGGTAAGACCCTGATTTTCGGTATAAAAAGTCTTAAGAGGTTTTTTAAGGTAATGGTTATAAATTAACTCAAATAGCTTAGAAAGTACTTGCACTGAATTATTTTATAAGACAAAAATGTTCATACTTTTTTCAACATACTTCACGTCAATCACCAAAGTACAAAGACAACATTGTTTCCAAATTTTCGATTTTCAAGTTAGTGCGCTTGTCTGACATAATGTTGGAATATGCTGCAAATGCGCGTTCACTGTCAACATTAGACACTGGAATCCATATTGCTTTTATGCTGTTGATGGCAAACTCTTCATGGTCTTCTTTCAGTCCACACAATATGTCCAAAATGTCAACTTTTTTACTATTGCTTTGCAAAGCTCTCACTTGTGTCTGCAGCGCACAGTATCCTCTTTGAAAATTAATTTCAGAGCAGGATTTTAAAAATGGTATTTTTCGAGTTGATTGGAAGAGATCAGAATTAACTTGTTTTGTACCAATCGAGCGAGTGTCAAAAAGAGTACCAATGTTTTCAAAAAATGTTTTGGATGGGTCTGACTGATGGAGTAAATTCAGCTTTATAAGGCACTGCCGTCCTAAAGATTGAAACTGACTTTTGACATTTGCTTGTTTTAGAGTTGGAAGAATTTTCAATTTTTCCTGTGTTTTTTCTCCGTAGTTCATGTCAGAAATCAGTTTAAAATTACTTTGTAGCTCTGTCACTTTACCATACAGCTTATGACTAAAGGCATAGGTAGAACCTTCGAGTATAGTAATTAATTCCACCAATTCAGAACAGTGTTCAATTAAAAATGTTGCTTGGCATTCAATCAACATTAGGGTTACTTTATCATGTGACATATCCTGGAAGTACTTAAGTGCTGCTGTCACCTCCTCCAATGTGGAAAAATATTCCACTAGATCCACCAAATATTCACAGAGGTACACCACTGAACAAAACCAAGAGTTCCATCGCGTTAAAACTGGGTTTGGAAATAGCTTAGCAGACTTTTCACCTTTACTGTATTTTTCATTTAGAAATGCTAGATAATTATGTTTTCTCTTTCGAGTGTTCAGAAATGCGGCCTTTGCTTTAGCTACACACTCATTCAGCTCTGGCAGCTCTACTGACCAATAATTTTGGACCAAATTAAGTTTGTGGTCCCAACACTGTATATGCAGAAAATCATCGCATAAGAGAACTTTCAAAGAAGTCACACATTTCGTCATGTAACGCGCACCATCTGTCACAACACAAACTACATTTTCATAAGGAATCTCATACTTGGTGATGGTGTCCACAAGTGCCCGTGAACATTCAGTTGCTGAAGCGTTCTGCAAAACTTTAACTGCACCAACAAACAAGCTTTGCTTCGAATCAGCACGTAATGTTTTCAACAAAATAACAAAAACACACTGTCCTTTCCTATCAGTTGTCTCATCACAAAGAATTGCAACTTGCTGGTTTTTTACATTATTCTTGATATTATCTTCTTGACTTTGGTTAACTTCTGGGATCCAAACACTTCTTATAGTTTCTGCCTTAGGGAGGTCTCCTCCACCTAAAACCGAATTGTAGGCATACTAATTTTTGATAGAACAAACTAATGTTAGGCTATGTTGGTTGACAAAGTGTGTATACACTAATTTATTAGGCTATTTCACTATTTGTACTTAAAGATAAACATCTTAAAAATAACCCAAATCAAACATTTCTATCTCATATATTTTTTTGATAAATTAGTAAATAATCAAAAGTGTTTAAAAAAACACTATTTTGTCATTAGGAAAATAAAATCGGAAAATAATAGGTCCTTATTTGCTTTTGATTTTTAAATAATAAAAGAAATTTTTAAAAATCATGCAAAATGGTTACCTTTCACATATTTATCCATCCAACATCGCATAGAAGGATGATCTAGTTTTTCAATGGGAATATTGGCTTCCATAAATGTTTTCGTGGTATCCATAATGAATTCTTTGCGGTCTTCTTTTGAGTTTTTAGACTTTATTAGAGAATTTTCTAGGGTTGCTTGTTTTGATGATTCAAAAACATTACTTTTTTTCCGTTTATGCAAAGCACTATTAATGTGCTTCAAACACGTGTCTTTTCTAAACCAGTCAACGCGTGTGTTGCACAATTTGCACATCATTATTTTTTTAACTTTATCAAATATATAAAATCCTTCTTTTCCAAACTCACGCTCTCTTTCAAAAATACTTAAAACTTTAGGCATGTTTAAATATTAAATAAATAGAGGAGAGGTTAAAAACGATCTTACTAAAGCAATGTCAATATCTAACGACCTTGATGGTAGTGACGTCACCAGGAAGCCAAAGATATGAGTGTAGAGAGATCTCACTCTAGCTTAGACATGGCCTTGTTTTTTTGCCTCTAATTCTTTAAATACTTGCCTTGGCGCCCAATATGGCCGTTGTAGTAGCCAGTTTTAACACTTTTTAAAGCAAGTCTTTGGATGAGGGAAATAAATTTTCTTTTGAAAAAAAATTATATTGGTTCAGTTGGTATTATTTTTATTTTTTGTCCAAGTCTTAGAATGGTTTCCGATGTCAGCAATGTTTTATTATTTATTCGCGTTTAAATAGAAAAAAAAGACCATAATTCGCGTTTAAATGGCCAAATCGTCAATTTCGCGAATAGATTTAATTTCGTTTTATTTCGCGATAATATTTTCACTCAAAAAATGCCACATTGATGTTTAATTATGTTTCTATGGCAATTTTAATGTGCTAAGTAAAAGTTCGTAAAAACACAACTCGCGAAGCCTCACGAAATATCGGTGTCTCTAGGCATTACAAATTTGGGACCATGTTAAGTTTCTCACAGAAGCAAAACTTCCTAAAACAAAAACTGTAGAGACACTGAAAAGAGCAGCCTGTTATCCATTTCTGAAGTGTAAACTAGCTTTCTTCAAGACAATTGCAGATGAATGTCAACCTTTCATGCAGCGGTTCCAGACATCAAAACCAATGACTCCATATCTTTTTGAAGCTGTAGAGAAACTTCTAAGATACCCTATGAATCGTTGTGTGAAACCTGATTTGATGAAGTGCACGGGTCCAAAGTTACTGGCTATCAACACAAAAAAAAAATTCAGAAAATTTGATCCTTAGCAAAAATATTGATATAGGATTTGCAACAAAACGTTTGCTAGGAGAAACTGTGATCACTGTAACAGAAAGACAAAAACTAAAATTTATACACGAGTGCCACAGTATGTTAACCACCATGATTGTGAAACTACAATAAATAATATGGATGAAAAAAGTGCATTGAGCAAAAACATTTAGTAATAAATAAAATGATAGAATATTAGGAAAATGGTAGAACACAAATAAAAGTAAAAACACCAACACATATTTACACACACTTCAATATTTCGATGCTATTATAGCATCTTCCTCAGGAAATAGTAATTAGATTAAACAGGATGTTGTCTTCAGTGATGCCAACTTGATTGGTAAGGATGAAAACTTCTCTGGTGGAGTTGAAATTCCCTGAATGTTTCTCTATTACTCTATGGCATCATAGGTGGTGCTGGTGTAGTCTCTGGGTTGAAATTAGCGAATATTTAGGTTGGATGGTTTTCTAGACTTTGTGATCCATTGATGTGCCAGTTCCCATCTTCTTAACTGAGACATATTACATTGTGTCTTGAGGAATGATTTTAACACCTTGACAGTGGAGCAGTCCTCAAAGTTGAGGCTATGATTGGAGGCGTGTGCTGAAACTGGTTTTTCCGGATTCTTGATTTTGGTGTCATGGCGGTGTCCATTCATTCGTTTACGGAGAGTATCACTGTTTTATGGATTCTTGATTTTGATGTCATGGCGGTGTCCATTCATTCGTTTACGGAGAGTATCACTGGTGAGGCCAACATATTGTGCAGTACATTGTTGGCATTCTAATTGGTAAATTAGGTTACTGGACTCACATGTGTGACTGCCTATGTTGGTATAGGTGGAGTTGGTGATGTTGCTGGAGAAAGTGGCTGCTAGATGATGTATTTGGCAGGTTTTGCAAGCTTTGTCATAAGGTCGAGAGCCTTGTTCTGGTTGAATGAAGGTTGTGTCATTTTCAGTTTTGGGATAGGGTGTACTAGAAGATTTCTAAGTGATGGAGGCTGCTTATACACAAGGACTGGTGGTTTTTATTCAAAATATTGTTGGAATGGCTGGATGCTTCCAATGTGTGAAAACCTGGCGCTAATATTTTGTTTATATTTTGTAGGTCTGGGTAGTACTTAGTAACTATAGGTATAGTATCTGGTTTGTCAGGTTTGGGTGATTGTGGAGTTTCAGCTAGTTGAAGTAGGTTATTAATGAGAGGTTTAGGGTATCCTCTCTCTGTAAAGGTTTCTTGGAGGTTATCAAGGGGGTTTTGAAGACTTTCTGGATCGGAGGAGATGCGATGAGTTTGTATGACAAGACTATATGGGATCTCTTATTGTTGAATGGGTGGCAGATATTATAACACTGAGAGATGGTCCTTATCAAACATTGTCTCAAATGTTCCTCGCAAACCCTTTTTAAACTATTAGAATAATACTTCTTCTCAACATGGCATCAATATTAAGATTCTTGCAATCATAACTAAATAAAATTTAAAACTACTCTATTGATTTTTTCTGTTAATGCATTAGAGATATATATGACACAATAAATTAAACCATAAAATTTACTTTACAAAGCTCAAAATTTGAAACTTTTCTCATTAACTGCCCAAACAGATGTTTGCCAGCAGACAAAGTTGATCAAATGACATCTAGTTGACTATTTCTCCAGTTATCACAGCTCTGTGGCTATATTGTACAGGGCACAATAACTAGTCTGTCTCGCCTTCTTCTTTGTTATCTTTTTAACTTACTGTGTTTGGTTTGTTTGCTATTTACAGTTTATAACCTTAATTTTTCTATTTGTTGAACTATACTCTTTAAGGGCTTTTTTTGTTGCCATATATAACTAAAAAGGAACATTTAATTGACCAAATTCTTACATCATGGTTAAAAGTGTGGCTTTGAAAAATATCCTAGGTTTTAATGGACTCTGTAAAAAATATTAGGTTTGACTTGACTTTGCAAAAAGTTTAATCAAGCTTCAAAAAATATTCTGGCTTTGACAATCACAAAGCTTCGCCAATAAAAATATAATCAGTTAAAACAATTTATTTTATTGCCATTTTTAGGTGTTAAATACATTAATATGAAATAATTTTAAGTAATGAATTGTATTTCGTAATAGACTTTACTCATTTCATCGGCCACATGGTCTAAAGGCCCTACTCTCGGAGTAGATTAGGCTGCCAATGACAAAGAGATCAAGGTTCAAATCTCAGTCAGGTGTACTTAGGGTGATTTTCCACTCTCCCTCGATAAAAATGCGGGTACACTTCCTCTAAACATAACCTTCCTGGTCCTAAAAGCATTATAGTATTTAGTACATAAACTCATAACCTGAACAGGTAGTAAGACACGGTGTTAATAAAGTAACTTGATTGTTCAGGTAAGAATGAAATAAAGTGACTTAAGTTCATAAAGTCACATAAGTAAACACAAAATAGTATTCTTTCATAGTATAAAACAATTAATAAAAGGTAATAACTTAGATTCGGCTAAGATAATATTTAATATATTTGATTCAAGTTCACTTGGAATTGAAAAAGTGGACTTTGCTCTCCCTAACATAAATCCGACTTTTTATTTAACAAAATGAATGCTATAATTTTTTGTACCACAAATCAGAGTCTGTACTGATCTTGTTTCTCCCGGTGCCCGCCAGCATGCCTGGCAATACTTAATTCCCATGGCCTCCACTTGCCAGAATACTGGCTCTAAGATATAGACTGAACCAAACCTGACTATTGATATGTTGCCTTCTTGTGTTTTGGATAAGCTAATGTTATCATACATACACTTGTGTTACAGAGGTTACAAGCTAAAATAATTAAACTGGTAGATGTATCGTACGGCGGAGAGAATGGTTTCAATCAGGCCATCGAACTAGCAGCAGAGAGTCTTCAGAATGTCAAGTTTATACAGGAGAAGAAGTTGATAGGTAATTATTTAACTTTGTTGCTTCACTGGCCGCATGTTCTCATGTTAAAATAGCATAGAGAGATCAGGGTGTACTGAGCGTTATTTTCCACTCTCCCTTTGTGCAAATGCAGGTACACTTCCTCCAAATGTAACCTTCCTCATCCCTAACGCACTATCAAAATTAGCACATATGCATTTAACCTGAACAGGTATACAGTTTACATGGAACTAAAAAGAAGGATTGTGCTATAAATTATCAACATCCTAATAAACTTGATAACAACAGACCATAGAAACAAAATATTGAGTAATATCTTAGTTTTTTTTTTAAATCTACGCATTTGTTCAGTTTTCTCAGTTTCCAATTAAAAAGAAAATTCTGAGTGTGTTTAATTAATTTCAATGTTAAAATAAATAATACATCTTTCCCCTGAAGTGTCTATAGCTTTAAATTTAAACTTATTGACTTAATATAGCGAGTATTAATTTGTTGCCAACTAAAAATATACCACCATTTGATATGAAAAGAAGATTGAAACCTGCCTAGTATCCGACAGTGATCCAAGCACGTAGTTGACCTTGATAAGTTGCAACCCTGCCCTCTCACCCTCCTCATCCCTCTCTTTCAAAAGGTTATTCATCTCTGCTGACCTTGACATTCTTCAACCCCTGTCAGAGCTTTATCATTGGAACACTTGAGTTCATTCATTTGACAGACTAGTCTGCCGATTTTGTAGCTTCCTTTATTAAACAAAATAAAGTGAAGTTAACAAAACAAAAGAAATAGAGAAAAATTAGAGTGAATTTGCAGGACTTCAAAGAACAATATATTGTTCTTGGAAAATTGCAACTTACACACTTGCGCATATACCATTGATTATTAACTGTGACCTTAGGTGACCTGGTGGTCTAGGGGTAAGGTGTCAGACTTCTGTGCTGGGGTCCGGGGTTCAATCCTTGGTCCCGGCACGGATTTATCTGATTACCAAACCCTTCCTTCACCTCTGACAAGATGTGTATTAATCACAACTTGTGAATGTGTGGAATGCCAGGCCTCCACCGTGGTTCGGATTCCACTTTAAACTGTAGGTCCTCCATTTAATCTCACAATCACCCTACCATTACACATTAGCGTAAGTACGTATAACCCAACGGGTAGTAAGACGCGGTGATAATAATAATAACTGTGACCTTCCTCAAGGAAGGATATCATATGCGAACTAGATCTCTACCAGAAAAACCTCTTTTTGTTTTGTAAGGTAATTGTATTATATTTAGAAGAAGGTACAGCATGCCATCTTGGTCTCAATCGATGTTACATCACTCTACACCAATATCCCCCATATTCACGAACTCGCAGCAATACACGTCTTGGTACCCGACCCACTACCACATTCATGATAAAAACTATCAAATTTCATTTTGGAGAAAAATTACTTCAGATTCATGGACAAAATCTACCTTCAAATTAAAGCTACTGCCATGGGAACGCGCATGGCCCCCTCGTATGCAAACTTGTATGAACGTATGTTCCTGGACAGACAACCCATTTGTTGGTTCAGATACATCGATTACATCTTTATGATCTGGACCAACACCACTCAGCAGCTCGAGTCCTTCCTGGTAGACCTCAACAAATTTTCACCCCTAAGATTTACCTGGAAAATATCCACATCCAGCATTACTTTTCTGGATGTAGACATCACACTCCATCAGGGATACCTGGAAACAACAGTGCACACCAAGGAAACCAACCAGCAACAATACCTTCATTATGACAGCTGCCACCCCATGAGCACAAAGAGATCACTCCCACATAGCATAGCCATTAGAGCCAAAAGAATTTTCTCTGACCACGATGACCTTTTACAATACAATAAAAAAAACTGCAACATGCTTCTATGAAGAGAGGCTATCCCAAAGCACTGGTGTGTAGTCAAATAGACAGAGCTCAAAATAGTGGCCCCACAACATCAACTGTAACAAACACCACCATCCCTCTGGTCACTACATACCACCCTGGACTACACACACTCAACAGGAACAAACAACATCATCCCTCTGGTCACCACATACCACCCTGGACTACACACACTCAACAGGAACAAACATCATCATCCCTCTGTTCACCACATACCACCCTGGACTACACACACTCAACAGGAACAAACATCATCATCCCTCTGGTCACCACATACCACCCTGGACTACACACACTCAACAGGAACAAACATCATCATCCCTCTGGTCACTACATACCACCCTGGACTACACACACTCAACAGGAACAAACAACATCATCCCTCTGGTCACCACATACCACCCTGGACTACACACACTCAACAGGAACAAACAACATCATCCCTCTGGTCACCACATACCACCCTGGACTACACACTCAACAGGAACAAACATCATCATCCCTCTGGTCACCACATACCACCCTGGACTACACACACTCAACAGGAACAAACAACATCATCCCTCTGGTCACCACATACCACCCTGGACTACACACACTCAACAGGAACAATCAACATCATCCCACTGGTCACCACATACCACCCTGGACTACACACTCAACAGGAACAAACATCATCATCCCTCTGGTCACCACATACCACCCTGGACTACACACACTCAACAGGAACAAACATCATCATCCCTCTGGTCACCACATACCACCCTGGACTACACACACTCAACAGGAACAAACAACATCATCCCTCTGGTCACCACATACCACCCTGGACTACACACACTCAACAGGAACAAACACATCATCCCTCTGGTCACCACATACCACCCTGGACTACACACACTCAACAGGAACAAACAACATCATCCCTCTGGTCACCACATACCACCCTGGACTACACACACTCAACAGGAACAAACACCACCATCCCTCTGGTCACTACATACCACCCTGGACTACACACACTCAACAGGAACAAACAACATCATCCCTCTGGTCACCACATACCACCCTGGACTACACACACTCAACAGGAACAAACAACATCATCCCTCTGGTCACCACATACCACCCTGGACTACACACACTCAACAGGAACAAACAACATCATCCCTCTGGTCACCACATACCACCCTGGACTACACACACTCAACAGGAACAAACAACATCATCCCTCTGGTCACCACATACCACCCTGGACTACACACTCAACAGGAACAAACATCATCATCCCTCTGGTCACCACATACCACCCTGGACTACACACACTCAACAGGAACAAACATCATCATCCCTCTGGTCACCACATACCACCCTGGACTACACACACTCAATAGGAACCAACATCATCATCCCTCTGGTCACCACATACCACCCTGGACTACACACACTCAATAGGAACCAACATCATCATCCCTCTGGTCACCACATACCACCCTGGACTACACACACTCAACAGGAACAATCATCATCATCCCTCTGGTCACCACATACCACCCTGGACTACACACACTCAATAGGAACCAACATCATCATCCCTCTGGTCACTACATACCATCCTAGACTACACACGCAACAATCTCTTGAAAACAGATTTCCCCATACTGCAATCCTCCACCACTACACAATATATCTTAAGAGGAGCATCCAAAACTAGCCTATAAACAACCAGCCTATCTACGCAACTTACTTGTAAAACCCAAACTTCTGGACTCCACTATTCAACCTGAACCCAAACAAATATCAGGTTTATTTCCCTACAAAACCTGCACCATATATAAACCAACAAATTCACTATCCAGCAATATAACTAAAATAAATTACCCTATAAAAGGCCACTATACTTGTGATTCTGAAAACATCTACCAACTGGAATGCAACCAGTGTCAAGCACAAAACATTGGTCTCACAACAGAAACACTGAAATAAATAAGTGAGAAAATAGTTTTAATGGTCAAAAATAATACATGAATGTAGTAAAGAACCATAAACATAGGTTATCGAAATTACATTGCAATAAAAATTTCTTGCCAGTAATCATATCTAATGACCTTGAATAGAATAAGGGTGAGCAAACATTAAATGTAATTTAATACAATAAATTATCAGAGGAAAAGCTAGTATTCATATTCAATTTCAGCTATGAGTTTGAACAAGTAATTTAAATTTTCTAATTTTGTATAGCATTTGAAAGGAAAACAATAGTTCTCTCTAACATCTCGTATTTAAATAGTTTTGTTTTCCAAATAAAATCTAACTAATATTTAGTCTAGCAAGTGCTGGTAAGGGTTTTAACGCAAGGTAAAATCAACAACATAGCCTTGGTGCAAATACTATAATTATGATGTATTTTTAATCAAACAGTCTTTGTATTGATATAAATACATTTTAAAAATAGATCTTATAATTGAAAATAAAAATCGTACCATGAATTGTAATAAAAGTGAGCCACAGACTTGCCCATTTAATACCATAATTTTTTCTCGGCTGAGCCAATGTGCCTTGTTACCTCCTATGTTTTAGTTATTAAATCTCACATCAAAGGCTCTGTTCACCTACCCAAAAATATTCAATTTTACAACTTCTTTATCTATTCTGGCACAACACAAAAGAGAATGGATGCTAATCCAAGTAATTATACAAACATAATAGATGTGTCTTAGTGCAAATATGTGTGGTAAAGAAGTATTTCATGCATCATTTGATTTATAAAATACACTTTGTCATTATTTTGTTTTATTATTATTATTATTATTATTAGCACCGCGTCTTACTACCCGTTCGGGTTATACGCACTTACGCTAATGTGTAATGGTAGGGTGATTGTGAGGTGAAATGGAGGACCTACAGTTTAACGTGGAATCCGAACCACGGTGGAGGCCTGGCATTCCTCACATTCACAAGTTGTGATTAATACACATCTTGTCAGAGGTGAAGGAAGGGTTTGGCAATCAGATAAATCTGTGCCGGGACCGAGGATTGAACCCCGGACGCCAGCTCAGAAGTCCGACACCTTACCCCTAGACCACCAGGTCACCATTATTTTGTTTTAAAACTGTTTTCCTGTCTTAAATATGTTCGGGGATAAATATAACCACAATTATACATAGTGTGGTTATGTTATTAAGGCTGGTCTTATGACTCCTAGATAAATATTAATCTGGCCGATAAATAGTTATATGTTATCGATAAGTTAAAAGTGTGTTTTATGACTGCCATTTAGCTTTTATCTGCCAGATAAAATGTATTTATCCATCACATTTTTATCAGGAGGTTTAAGTACCTGATAACTTTTATCTGGAAGTTAAAATGGTGGTTGCCATAGGGACGTGTTAATTTTCATGAGGTTTTGTCTATCAGAATCTATTTTTTAGGTTAAAATCTTGGTTCACGTGTTTAGTAGTCACGGGCCCAGGCTCTAACTATATATAAAGTTAGAACATTTATTTCACACTCGTATAAAAACTGACAAGCTATTTGTACAGTTATATTTATATAAGAACAAATTATTTAAATGTGAGTACAATAAATGAAATGTTGTAAACGTTGTACCAAACTATTGACCACATTCTGTCAGACACAGAAATTAGTACTTGCAATACAACCTAGCTTCTCTGCCCACATGACACTATCTGTTTCCTCGCACTCGTTTATCCGCCATTATTTAACACATGTTGAGCGTTGTAGCCACTAGCCAGGTTGTAGCGGCAGCAGCAGGGTTTATACGCATGCGCACACCATTAAAAACAGTACCAACCTTGGTTTTTCTGCATAAAAATATATTTATCCTACAGATAGCTATCTGGCAGATAAATTCCATTCATAATATGCGTAAAATATTAAAGTGACTGATAACCTTTATCTGGTCGCTAACTTTAACCTCCTGATAGCAATATTTATCTGTTAGTCATAAGACCGGCCCTTAATGGTGCCCAGTTGTGTTTACTAGGTAGTTGTAAAATAAAAGGTTAGGGTATTTAACGGAAGATAAGGTTAAAACTATATTAAATTAATAATTTTGTTAATGAACATTAAATACAAACCTGATATTGACAGATCGTCCTTAATTATAGCTTGAATCAATATTAATTTTTTACCAAATATATAGAAAATATTTCCCATCTGAGTTTCAGGAATATCTTTTTTCTCCAAATTTGGGATCTTGCACAGGCCTACTCCTGCTATTAACCTTTTCTATGTTTGTTTCATTGTAATAATTGTTCTAGGCCGCTACTTTGACGAGATTAGCCAAGACACGGGCAAGTACTGTTTCGGTGTCGTGGACACCTTGAGAGCGCTGGAACTCGGCTCAGTGGAGACGCTCATTTGCTGGGAGAACTTGGACATCCAGCGCTATGTGCTCAAGAACCACGCGACTGCCGAGGAGAAGATCCTCCACCTCACTCCTGAGCAAGAGAAGGACAAGACGCACTTCACTGACAAAGAGGTGAGGTCATACATTAACTTAAAACATTCCCAACAATCAATTATATTATACATGTTTCGAATTCAACACCATTGTAAACAAAAGAAGTAAAAATCTTGAAGTACTAAAATTTTAAATACACTATCAAAACTCAAAAGTTGCTTTTTTCTCTACCTCAAAAAATGCTGTTTTAATATCACACAACTATTTTAAAAAATAGTATTATATTTGGAAGAAGGTTCAGGAAAGACAGAAACACATAAAAGCAACTAACACATCATGGCTTTTAGAAAGAAAAGAAGAACACAGTTCACACTTTACACTGCTGCCACTGGACAAATAGGTAATGGCTTCCTCTGGAAGAAAATTGATCCTTACTGCCCAATCCCCTGACCTAAGTTTCATTCTATCGGAACTCATCACGAGGGAGTGTGAAACGCGCAACACAACTTCCTAAAAACGAAATCCCCTAAAGCTTCATAAAGTGAAAAAGGTTTTGCTTATAGAGATAAAAATAGTATTATTTAGTCCTGCACGGGAATAACATTTTGATGAAAATTTTCAGGTATAAATATAAATAAATTCTAAAAATATATTTTAAGCTTGACTAAAATCGTTCTTGAATAAAAAAAAACTCATGGCATGAATTTTATATTCAAAGTAATCTGAATAAATAAGTGAGCCACAGTATCGTACATAAGAATACCAAAAATGTTTATCAACTGAGCCAGTGTGTCTGGTTACCTCTCACAAGAAGCGCTGATGGACTTCAAAAAGTTTAGCTTAGCCAACTATTATTATATATGACATAAAAGCAAATGGATGCCATAACAAACCATATCAATTATATAATGACGTGTCTTTATGCAAATAAGTGTGTTGGAGGTGTATTTTGTGCATAATTTGATTTTTAAAAGTCACTTTCATCATTATTTTGCTCTAAAAATAGGTTTATTTTCCTGCCTAAATCTATTAAGGGATAGATATTCAATTTCCTCTACTTAATGGAAGATTAGATCAATTTAGATTTAATAAATTAATAATATTTTTAATGAAAATTAAATAAAAAAGTTACTTTGATAGCTGATCCTTCGTTGTAAATGTTTTGTATTTTTTCTGGGGAATGTTCTCTTTCTTGCCTGAATTTCGGGAACAACCATTTTTCCTAATTTTTTCTGAAGTTTGGGATCCTGCACAGCCCTAGCATTAAAAATAGTTACCTTATAAATGTTCGTATTACTATACAGTGAACTAGGACTAACTACTTGCCAGCACCTCTACTTTCTAGGCCAACACCTGTGAGTGTCCCCCTCAGTCCCACCAGACCTTCCTTGGCTACCATATTAAATTTACCCACATCTACCAAATTAGCCTAGTTCCTTATATTATTACAAATGCCACTGACAACAATCCAATCTGAACTCTCACTTCAGGAACTTGCTGAGGAAAAGGGTCCAATTCCCAAACCACAAGCTGGAACTGTATCTGTGACAAACCTATCCAGCTATAAACTTTCTAAAACTGAAACCAGTGTACTAGCAAGAGATTGTCGTTTTCGCCCAACACTAATTTTGACCACCTTGCTCTGGTACAAGATGCATTAGCACACACTTAGACTCAAATTCCACTTCAAAAACATCCTGCTAGCTCTGACCCTGAGAAAACAATTGATCCGGCCTTTACAAGATTTAGGCCTTCCTCGGACTGGATCCTCCACCTCTGCCTACAGACCATCCTCTCGAACAATACATCACCTATTTTCTATCCAACTTATCTGATCCACACTTCTCTGAAACTAAGCCGAAAACCAAGAATCTTAATTTCAATGAACAAAAAGCAATAAAATCCCTTCGTGCCAACAAGGATATAATTATTCTGCCGGCCGATAAAGGATCCACTCGAACTACATTGCTGAAGCATCACCCAGCTTTCAGACATGTCCACCTACAAGCTCCTCCCAGAAGACCCCACAGCAGACTACAGCAAAGAAATTAAGAAATATGTTCAGAGCGAGGGCCCCCGTCAGAAACTTTCATCGAAGTCTATAATGCTTCTTTCCACTGATAAAACTCAAACTCCCGTACTCCACCTTTTCCTAAAATTTACAAAGGTATCCTCCCACCGCCAGGACGTCCCATTGTCTCTGGATGTGGTCCCCCACAGAAAGAATATCTGTCTTTGTTGGCTCTCACCTACAACCCTTGGTAAAAGCACTGCCATCATGCATTCAAGATACCAAACATTTCCTAAACCACCTCCCAAATTGGGGAACTACCCCCTGAACCTTTCTTAGTTACAACTGATGTCACCGCACTATACACCAACATCCCCCAAACTCATGGCTGAGCTGCAATGGAACATTTTCTAAATCTCAGCCCTCAAAATTCCACACCTACCAATTCTTTCCTGCTTGAATTAGCCAGAATAATTCTGGAAAATAACAGTTTCCGTTTCCTCGACAGACATCTACAGATCAAGGGCACTGCTCTGGGTACGCGCGTGGCCCCCTCTTATGCCAATCTCTTCATGGAACGACTGGAAAAAGTTTCCAATGTTCTAGACTCATCACACACCAGTATGGCTCCGGTACACTGATGATATTTTTATGATTTGAATACAGTCGAGAGATATGCTCAACAAGTATCTGGAAGAACTTAGCAATTTCAGTTCTCTCAAGTTCAATCACAATATCTCAATACAACATGTCACCTATTTGGACGTTGATGTCTTCAATGAAACAATAATGTTCACACGACAGTTCACATAAAACCTACAAACAACCAACAATACCTCCACTACTTCAAGCAGCCACCCTTCTTACACTAACAAGTCTCTCCCTTACAGACTGGCCACTAGGGCCAGACAGTACTGACCTCACTCAGTATTGCAATAAACTTTCCTCAGCAGGAACCCTTCAACTCTCATTGATACTCATCTCCAGAGCCATCTCAAATGATTCAACAAATCACAGACATCATACCTTTCATTACCACATACCATCCAGGACTGCAAAGAATCAACACTATCCTGCCTGACTCTAACAAAATGTTCACCTCAATCAACACAACAAAATGTTCACCTCAATCAACACAACAGAAGGTCACACCTGTATATGAAACAACACTGCAACACCTGCAAGATACACCCACCCAGCAACACCTTCAATACATCCAACCAACACATATCCAACCTAATCTATCAACTTCAATGTAGTTTTTGTGAGGTTGAATATGTTGGACTCACAACAGGACCTCTGAGAATACACATGAACAATCATTGTTTTGATACCAACCATACAAACCTAGATAAACCAGTTCCTTCCCAAGCTAACACCCACAATAAAGACTCCTGCTATACCATCAGATTACTCAGAGCATTCCTTACAACCACTTGCAACAACTCTCAACTTAGGCATTGGGAATTGGCACATCGATGGGTAACCAAATACAGAATACCCCCTGGTTTGCATCTGATATAAAAAAGTCATATATTATATCTCTTAAATCAAACATAATTTTTTATTGATTTATTATTTCAAGTATAGTCCCTTTTAGTTTTAAAGTTATTTTTCATTATTAATTCTAAGCAAGTTATTTTTTCTTTTCAAACCATATTTAGTTTCATCAATTTGGCAAGACTGCAAGTTTTCAGTTACATATTTCAAATCATTCTAGAAACATGTTATATAGCCTATCTTTGTGTGTTTTCAATATGTCTCTTCTAATGATAAAGGAATATCTCCGACAATGTAACAATGTGTGAAGTGTAATAGTGTAAAAGTGTGAGACGGGAACAAATGAAGAGAGAAGTGTGTTTTTCTATCTAGTCCTAACCTAACTATCCTTTCAGGTTGGCTTCCTCCACCATCAATTACTTTACATTATTGTACAGTGTTGCAGTGTTGCAGTGTAATGCCATTGGGCATTAATTCAATTTACATACACAAGTGGAATATTGCCAGCCGTGTAACTCCTGTAATGTGTTGACAGAGTGGAGTGGAGCTGGAACTGGTGGAATGTCAACCTCTACTGGAGTGGCTAGCTAACAATTATAAGAGCTTTGGTGCGACGCTCGAAATCATCACGGACAAATCTCAAGAAGGCTCTCAGTTTGTCAGAGGCTTTGGGGGGATCGGTGGTAAGTGCATTCACAAAGTACTGGATTTACCTGCTTTACTGCTCCTTTATAACTTGTAATATTATTTGTTGCTAGTATGATTGTGGTTCACAGAAAATAAGGGTGTTAATGTTAAGTCATGTGACACAGTCTTTACACCATTTAAGACATAAATAAGTCGGGTAGGCAACTCAAAATTAATATTTATTATTATTATTATTATTTTATTTTTTTAGAATAGAAAGATATGCTCAGGTTTATTAATGTAGTCAAAGTGCTGGTAAGAGATTTGTATGTCTCATTTATGAGCTAAAGAACACGGGGGTAGGAAATATGTTCAGGACAAATATTACTATCAAGTAACTTTGGCTCAAATCTTGGTTGAGTTTAAATCAAGCCTTTATTCAGTACAAAATACAAATGTAGGTAAAATGGTGTTTACCTTTCCAATGTACAGGTCCTTGTTCATTGTATTGACTGGTAAACTCATTGGAAGACCTAGACACTGATGGGAGGATAACATTAGAATGGACATGAAAGAGATAGGGTGTACTGAGGTGGACTGGATAGAACTAGCTCAAGATATGGATAGGGTGTAATGAGGGGGACTGGATAGAACTAGCTCAAGATATGGATAGGGTGTAATGAGGGGGACTGGATAGAACTAGCTCAAGATATGGATAGGGTGTAATGAGGGGGACTGGATAGAACTAGCTCAAGATAGGGATAGGGTGTAATGAGGGGGACTGGATAAAACTAGCTCACGATATGGATAGGGTGTAATGAGGTAGACTGGATAGAACTAGCTCAAGATAGGGATAGGGTGTAATGAGGGGGACTGGATAGAACTAGCTCAAGATAGGAATAGGGTGTAATGAGGGGGACTGGATAGAATTAGCTCAAGATAGGGATAGGGTGTAATGAGGTAGACTGGATAGAATTAGCTCAAGATAGGGATAGGGTGTAATGAGGGGGACTGGATAGAATTAGCTCAAGATAGGGATAGGGTGTAATGAGGGGGACTGGATAGAACTAGCTCTAGATAGAGATAGGACGCACACATTTGTAATTGCCACAATGAACTTTGGAGGTCCTAATGCCTTAGAGAAATAAATAAATTGCATTGTATAGTATTCTAAGGACAGTTCCTATTGATTTTGCGAGTATAAAAACCTTATTTTATCACAATATTGATGGATGTCTCCTTTATGAAATTTATGAAAAATCAATTATATGGTGATCAAAGCCTAATTTGCTCATGACATGAAGTTTCAAATTCAGTTACAAAAATATAATATCCTGGTATTACGGTGATACATCAACTAAATGCTCTTATAGCCATAATGTGTGGCAGTAAGTCTCATCAATGCCCATGGCCATAGCTTTGTTAGTTAACAATATGTTCTTATTTGTACGACCCCCCTGGTAAGTGAAGTAAAAAAAGAGGCCATTCATCTAAAAAAAACCAATCCACCCAATCAAGAGGGACAATAACTAAAAGGTAAAGGAAAAAAACCTTTACTGGCTCAATGTTTTTTTATTTGATGATTTTAGTAGAAAGTTGAGTGGAGGGGGCAGTCATGAAGTCCTAGGGTAGGCGAGTCGTTAATGGTGACCATGTTCTTTTTTTGGTATCAACCATGATTGTTGTTTCGAGGTGTATAAATAATAATAGTCTTTTACTTGATTTGGCGCAACACAAGAAAATTAGTTAGTACAATTAATCAAATTTAACTAAATAATCCTAGACTATCAAAGATAATCACATTAACCGGATAGGTGGCTATGCTAATTGAGTTAAGCACACAGGGGCAAGGTGTAAGCAGTGTTAATATGACTTATAATTGCTACCTTTATCAGCTTTTTTTATGTGAACTATAAATAGAATATTTGGTTAACCTCATGCTACAAGGGTGTCTACTTTTATTAGAGTAAATATTATGTTTTTGTGTGATTTGTTGAGCTGAATGAAATTAAATATTGGTTCAACTCTTTGATAAGACTAACAATGAAATCTCTTGTTCCCTCCCATGCTGCTTTCTGGTGCAGGAATCTTACGTTACAAAGTAGACTTCCAGAGTCTGCAGGCAGACGAACCTCTGGATGATGTTGATCTAGATGATTACTAGACTCTGGTTGGTTCATCAGGTAGACCAGCCAGACTTAATTCAAACCTTTGTTTATTAGTCAAAGCTCCAAAAATGAAATGGTTTTTCCTTTTTTGAAGTGTGTGAAACTATTTATATTTTATACCATGGCTCACCCAACTGTGTGACATAGTTTTAATGATTGTATTGGCCCGAATATAGTACCTCACACACAATATGACCCTAATATTTTCAAGATGTTCTACAGAAAAAATAAAAGGTCTTGAATATAGGTACCACGAGTAAAAAACTTTACAAACCTGACACAATTTTACTAGGCACTCTGAATGCTTTTCTTAATACTCACCATTTCTAAAAATTTTCATTTTTTTTCTCCATAGCTAAAGATTAGCCCCAGAAACACCAAGCTTGTTAGCAGCTTGCTCCGCCTTGCATATTGCTGTTAATTTAAAATTAATATTATATCTTCTTTTCATTCCCTTGTTTACTTGAGACTGTGAGGAAGCCTTCTTTTCAACACGGTCACTCATTTGCAAATCTACCATGGCTGACTTTTTAATATCGGTAACTCAACACATATTCTACCACCAGCTGTCACTCACAGGGGCAAATCATCCCTCTCTCCAATTCGACCATGACAGAGTCTACACAAGACACGTGTGTGCACATGTGGTGATTCCTACCGGCCACCTATGTAGTTAAAATATGCTGCATACATAATACAGTTACAGTTTTAAGAAGGATATTTTATTAGAAAGACATTGCACTATATTTGGGCTAATACATTGGTATAGAACTACACAAATCATATTGATTTTTCCTTATGGGGTGAAATTATATTAGAGTGATAGTCATTAAATATATCTTTAAAATTTTATGCTTGCCTACATACCTACTCATAATACTTTTAAAAAACTGCTTTTAAAATAAATAACTTGTTTATGAAGCAAATCTATAAATACTTGGTAAAAACTATAAATTTAATTTTTTTATAACCTTTCTGTCTAAATTTACAATATTTTTTTAATAAATGTACAGTGAAACCTCGATCTATCGTTCCTGGATCCAGCGTTCAATTTCCATGGTTCCTGAACAAATCTTACATAAACATTAGAAATAGAACCCATATCAATTGTTCCTCTATTTATCATTTCCCGCATCTCTTGGTCTTAATTTTTAGTCCTTAAGAATGTTAATTTATGATTGATCATTTTTAAGAAAGAAATTGTATTATATTTGTAAGAAGGTACAGTACTGGTGGCGTGACTTGTGATGACTTCATAAGTTCTTGCAGGGAAAATCTTAGCAACATCATGTTTACCGCGCTCAAATACTCGAAAATCCTAAAACATACTCACCATTTCTCGTAAACTACTTGGACAATCACAGTAGTTTTTTTCAGAATTTGTTATAAAAACCTTAAAAAGACATGAGGAAATTATTAAAATTCCCATATTCCAATTGGTTTGATTTTAAAAAATTGTTTTCTAATGAAAGAACTATAATGAGGTTTTTAGTGCAGACATATTTTCACTCTGTTCAAAAGTTTTTTCCTAATTGAAATATGGAGGGTTCAGAGCACAAGGAGACCAAGTCCATCAAATCATATTTTGAGAAATAAGAGCTTAGTTATTAATCCATAGTTAATTCTAGGGAGTATTTTAAAACTCTGGTCATTGTTTTGATTACAAATAAGATTCAAACTTAAACACTGACAATGGTTAAAAAATTGTTATAATTATTTTAATATGAGTTTTTTCATAAAAAAGTGAACATTTTGGACTTGATTCACTTGAGCTCTGAAAACTTTGAGCATAAGTTTCATAGATATACCAAAAAATAAAATAAAGAGTATTTCTAATATTATAATATAAATAAAAAATTAGAGCTGGGCCGATCAGCTATTTTGCCGATTAGTCCGATGCCGATCATTTGTTGCCGATTAGGCCGATCACCGATGCCGATTATTTTTGTTTTCAATTTTAATAAGTGTATAAAGTAAAATGACCCTTAAAGCAAAAAAAAAAAGTTACTTTGACTAGTTTTATAATGTCCAATATAGTTTTGTTTTAATAACATTTAAATAGAAACTTTTAAAATGTAAAGGTTGTTTAGTTATTATTTTATACTGTTATTGTTAGGACAAGTGAACCTGTCACTAAACAAAAACAAATCACATTAATAAATAGCAAATATACCGGTACATGTTAGATAATTAAAATATGATTTCACATTTATGATTAAATAGGCCTACTGATCCTTTCATTAGACAAAGACAAATCATAATCAGCAAATTTAAATTTAATTTTAATGATAAAAAATAATCAAGGCACACATATTTTTGCACACAAGGAGAATAGGCCTACATCTATTTAGTTTTTAGATGAAATAGGAATGTTTACATCCAATGTCTATTAAAATATGGCTTCAATATTAAACAATTTTTAAAAATCGTAATATTTTTGTGAATTGTGATTTAGATATATCATAACATAGGTTTTTGTGATTCTACAAAGCATTCCATCATAATTTAACTACTAAATATTAATATCGTATAGAAATAAGTAGTTTCTTAAAAAACGTATAATAAAAAGGCATCACCATTTTTAAACAGTAATCCGATCTTTTTATTAACAATTTAAATAATCTTAGTGAAAAATAACATTGTTTTAACTACATTTAAATAAAAACTACCTTTAGAAAATCTAATGAACGGTGAACGGGTCAAAATGAACGAATCATTGAACTGAACCAGATACAATGAATCGTTCATTTAAAAGAACGATTTTGCCCAGCTCTACTTCAATATGATAAAATAAATAATAAATAACATAATGTGCAACGAAAGTTATTTTTCGTGGTTTTTTTTTTTAAGAAATACTTTAAAACTTATTTTAATTTACTTTTAACTATTAGAAAATGTAAAATTTAAATATTAATATATATTAATTAAATTCATATTGAGATATGAGCGAAACAAATTCCCTGCCAGTGGAAAGTTTTGTACTTGCATTAAAAGAAAAACAGTTTCCATTTAAAACAAAATGTGCGCATGTGCGAGATTATTACGTCTAATGTTTCATTTTTTGGGCATCATTAACAAATCGAAATAAAACAACACCAATCTGCTAATATGTTATTTTATAATTATTAGATTTGTTACTGGTGAGTATTTTTATTTTTACTAACGTGCATAAATTGGAAAAAGACCTATGGTAAATATATTTATTTTGATATATTTTGTTTGGAATGTTGGATGTGCTGTTTATTTCAAACCTAAGTCGCTAAACACAAGCTAATTATTCAAAGATTTCATACGAGAGACATAGATAAAAAAAAAATTTAGGACTTAAAATATACCCACACATTTTGAATAATCGGCATAAATAATCGGAGTTTCAAACACCGATCATCGGAATCGCCGGTTATGAGATAATCGGCCGATGATCGGATTAATAATCGGCATCGGCCCAGCCCTATAAAAAATTGCACTACAGCTTTACAAATATTTAGTTAAAAAAAAGCACAAACATAAAAAAAATTGTTTTTAAATTCTAAACATAAAATAATTCATCAGTTTCATCTTGATTTTCAGGTGTAGGCTCACATGATAACCTTTTACTTGACACACATGGAAGGTGTTTATAAAAATCATGGAATACAGGTGGAATGTAAGGCAATACATCCTGCACTTCCTTCTTTTTTTTAATCCCTGTTACAACACGTCGACTTGGATAAAGTTTACTTTGGTTAATATTATGCAAATTCGCTAGTGGATGACCAGGAGATTTATTTTACAAATTAACGGACTGAAACTCAACTAGAGGATACAAAGTTGTTTTAAATTTAAAAATGAATGTAGAGTAGTAGAGTATCTTTCAAATCGAAGGCATCTAATTTCTAACCAGCTGAAGTTAATGCCTTCAGTGGGTTTTTTCCTGTTTGTCACTGACTCTTTAAGTGATTTAGTCGATAAAAAGGCATCTCTTTTCATGACAATTATTTCAAATACTGGAGCTTTGCGTTTAGACTTTTTAACTGTTTCAAACCATTCCTTTGGTGAGTAAATTAACTGTTTTTTCCTACTACTCTTTTCTATCATGTCAAAATCCCCGTCATTTGGAAGATAAGAATGCCCAGACACCAAAAACATGTGATCATTCCCCCTTCTGTTTCATCCCACATATACATGAACGATTTGCCAGAGTTAAAAGAATGAATACCCAAATTATAAACATATAAATTTCTTGTATAGTATGCTATGGAAGTAGTTAGCTTAGGGAATGGTAGAGCCTTTTGCAGGTCAAACGTAAGGACACAATTATTACAAGTAGATAATATTTGGTATTTTTTAAGAGACTCTCTAGCCTGATCTACCTTGGCCAAATGGATTTAATAGTATTCTAGGACTTGGTTTATTTGTGCTCTGAAAATAATTGAGAGTTGACTACAAGCGTCCAGCAAGTGCTGCCACATGTGACAAAATAATAAACTATGGACTTGGTCTCTTGTATCTCTGAAAAGTATTCATTTTACAATAGTATATCATGCAAAACCATGAAAATGTAAAAAATTGGACTTGGTCTCCTTGTGCTCTGAACCCTCCATATATTACCCATCTATCTCAATTAGGAAAAAACTTTTGCACGGAGAGTGAAAATATGTCTGCACTAAGGCCCTCATTATAGTTCTTTCATTGGAAAAGAATTTTTTCAAAGCAAACCAATTGGAATATAGGAATTTTTTTTACTAATATCCTCATGGCTTTTAAGGTTTTTATAACAAATTCTGAAAAAATTACTGTAATTGTCCAAGTAGTTTATGAGAAATGGTGAGTTATGTTTTAGGATTTTTGAGTATTTGATCGCGGTAAATGTGATGCTGCTGAGTTGTTCCGTGCAAGAACTTAAAATGTGGTCGTCTTGCGCGCTCATGTCGTGAATTCAAATATCGGCTGCACTTTGCACGGTGCCTATAGGATAGGTGGATAGAAACATATAAAAGGGACGAACACAGTATGGCTTTTACAATGAAAAGAATAACACAGTTCACACTTTACATTGCTGCCATTGGAAAAAGAGGTAATGGGTCGGGGGATTGGACAGTGACGATCGATTTTCTTTAAGAGGCAACCGTTACCTCTTTGTCCAATGGCAGCAATGTAAAGTGTGAACTGTGTTCTTATTTTCATTGTAAAACCACGTTTCCTATGTTTCTTCCAAATATAATACAATTACACCATAAAACAGAAGGTTTTCCTTATAGAGATATATTTTAAGAAAGAAAGAGACACAAATGTAGGTACACTTAGTAGGGGGTGTTAGTGTTTATGGATTGTGGTGTAGCAAGCTGCAGTCTCTTCTTATCCGATGGTGCTATGTCCCCTATTCTGTTTGAAATTCATGAATAAGGTATGTCCTTTTTCCGTTAATCTGTTTTCATGTAAAAGACTGTTAGCAAATTTCTCTACATACTTTATCCAAGGATGGGAGTGGTTGTGAAAATTACTATTTTATATTTCATGTTTTGAATTCAGGTTTTAACTTTATTAACCCTTTGAGTGCCAACGTCGCTCAGAGCGATGCACGAAATATCTGCTAAACTTGCCAGCGTCGCTCACAGCGATCCCATGTTTTCGAGCTCTTAGTTCAGTATTAAGTCAACAGATAGGGTAGATTTTATTTCCACTGCATTCTCATATGTTCAAGCTACTTTTATTTGTCTTTGCGATATATCGAACCTGAAATTTACTTTATGAGTTTTATCTTTGGCCTTGTTTGTAAACATGGCTACTATGAGGAAAGCTGTGATTCAAGACACAGAAATATTTGCAATATTTATTGACAGCTCAACCCAGAATGATCAATTTGTTTGTGATTCTGAAAGCAGTGATTCTGAATTTGTAAATAATGAAACTGAACAGGAATTATATTTTAGTGAAAGTGAAAGATCGGAACAAGTAGAAGTGACAGCTGACATTGATGACACGAGTGTGAATACTAGTTATTCATAAAGGGATGAAATAAATCTTGAGGATCAGGATAATCCACCCCAACCTCTTCATATTTATGCAAAAGTACCAGGTTTGAAGTCCTCTCACCGTCCCCTTCCGATTCCAACCCAATTATTTATTTTAGACTTTATTTTACTATAACCCTGCTAAAGTTGATGGTCACTGAAACAGCTGCTATGCATAACCCAATTTTAGTGTAAAATTTAAAGTTAGTTTATTTTGTAAATTTTGTCATTTACTCAGTTTTTTATGTTCTTTTCAGTGATATATTCTATTTCAAGCTATTTAAATTTTCAATGCTTGAAAATAAATGTTGAATAAAACAATAAAAAAAATTTTTTTTAATATCTTGGCTAGTGATTTTTTTATTATATTTAACATTTAAAAAAGTATATGTATAATTATATCATCGGATTGGCAAGCATGTTAGCTAGTTTATGTAAAAGTTTGAGTGCAAGAAGTTCAAAGACTAATGAGTTATTAAAATTTAAACAAAATCCTGCATTTTTCAGGAAAATAGCTTGGCACTTTTAGCACATTTTTTTGTCATTTCTCTTGGCACTCAAAGGGTTAATAATATTGCTTTAATTAGTTCTTATTTGTTTTAACAATTAACATATTTAAGCCCTACAAGCAATCTAAAATTAAATACATTTTAACTTTACTTAATATGCTTACTGGGTGTATTTGACAGTTAATATCGCTGTCTCTTTTCAAACCTTCAGAACTGCTGATTTGGAAGATTATTTCTGTTAGAACAAGTTTGATAATTTTCTAGTGCATTTTGGGATGCTACTGTCCATCCAACCAAAAGGCAGAGAATTGAGCGCTAACTCTTGTCGTTGGTTCAGAATATCTCATGATATGAGATAAATGTCTAACATCGGCTAGAAGGGGAAGTTTAGATGTGCTCGGAGAGACAGCACTCAGGGGGTTTCCAATCAGACACATTTAGGTTCAACAAGGAGTAAGATGTATCATCTACATCTCACAAATTATGTATAGTGTGTACTTCTCTTATATTAACAAGGTGTTAGAAATTGAGTGAGTGAGACTAAAATAAAAGTTTAAGTAATATTCAGAACGAATTATTGTTCACATCTCTTATGGATTTACAACTTTGTGTGTGGTGAGAGAAATTATTTGATCAGCACATATGTAAGAGCACACTGCGGAGCATGAACCACGCGTACTATAAGAACTGGAACCAGCACCTCAGGAAGAGCACACTGCGGAGCATGAACCACGCGTACTATAAGAACTGGAACCAGCACCTCAGGAAGAGCACACTGCGGAGCATGAACCACGCGTACTATAAGAACTGGAACCAGCACCTCAGGAAGAGCACACTGCGGAGCATGAACCACGCGTACTATAAGAACTGGGACCAGCACCTCAGGAAGAGCACACCATGTGGTGTGACAATGGTCTGAAGGCATTGGGGGATGGAGAGAGTCTCGTCTGACTGGCAAATCCTCTCTGTATGTTAGTGTGACTCATCTCACTTTGCACTTTTGTATAGCTGAGTATGCATCTCATCACATATGTTCAATTCTCAACCGTGATTTTTACTATTATTAGAGTCATTGTTATCTTTTAATAAAAACATTTTCTCGGGTGGCGCTTCTTGCGAAACAAGTTTGGGTTTTATAAGAACAACTGCGCACTATAGAAGAGGTGGATAAAAACCCATCAGAGAAGAAAATTGCCATAGCCAAGTTACTAGAGCTTCCACTATCTACTTTAAACACGATTATTTCAAAGAAAACTGATATCAGAGCGCAGGCTGATGAGTGTGGTACATCAGCAAAGTGTCAACCTACAGAGAGCTGGGAAATATCCTCTTTACCTCGTAATGGCAGGCCAGAGCATCAGGCATTCCTGTGGGCGGGAGAAATCCCCCAAAATAGTTGCAACAATGGATATTGAGAGCTTGGGAAATCTATAATGCAGATAGAACAAGTCTATTTTTAAATCCTGGTCAGACCTGATGTTGGCATTGATAGGCGAGACCTGCCATGGAGGAAAAAGTGTGTAAGGAGTGACTGAGGTACTACTGTGCACAAACAGCGATGCCTCAGACAAACGAGTGCCCATCGTTGGTAGAAAGTCCGCGAAACACATTGTTGACAGTCATGAAAGTCAAATTTCAAATCTTGATTGATTTTTAACTATCATAAACTCCTATTTATTAGGGGGAGAGAAAGTAAAAAGAGGGTTTCTTGAAATTTAAAAATAATGTGTAAATGTGCAGCGTGAAGAAATAAAGGTAGCAGTTTTTTTGTGTTTTTTTATCATGGTCTTACTTACCTCTCATTGCTTCCCTGTCACTCACATTGCATCACTGTCCAGTGTTTGCACAGTTTCTTAATTATTGCACGATATCATCAGCATATTAACTATACTTAGTTTTATACAACACTTGTTCCTAAATGTGCGTATACATTTGCACTAAAGTGGTTTTGGACCTCGCACACACTTAGATGACATAGATAACAAATATTACAAGATCGCTCTACTAAAGATGGTGTGAACATTCATTTTACACATAATTTAAGCACTTAAATCATTTTAATTAAAACTCAAACTTGGTTAGTTTCACACTCACTCACTTGAAAGGATTGCAAAATTCAAAGCTATTACATCTTATACTTTAGTTATGATCTTTCCTTCTATATTAAGAACATAGTTGGATGAGTTGTATATGTTGTCAATACTTGTTTTTCTTTGTTGTTCAGCTGGCTCAATTATCACTGGACAAGTAAGTATTCCTTGTACATAAACACTGCACATCTCATGTTCTAAAAGGATATTAGTTGTTTTTATAACTTAATTCTAAGACATACTTAGCATTCAGACCTAAAATAAACTAATTTTACAGCTGAGCTACAGCACCCTATACAGTTGTGTCACTACCAGACACTACCAGCTCGCCATAGGAATGTCATACAATGTGAATATGACGAGTTGTCTTGTCTCTAAGATTGTGCCTCGTTTGAATGTCTCCAGGGCTCCTCCGGTACAAGGTGGACTTCCAGAGCATGCAGTTGGACGATCTTCCTCCAGATGCAGAATATGATCTCGACGATTATTAGGAAACCAATATCAAAGGACTTTATTCGAGCGTTGTTCATGGAGGGAATTGCGTGTGATCGGGCAGTGTTTAGGCCGAGAATTTGCCTTACCATTTGCTCCCATGTCTTTAGGGCAGAGAAAATGCATTTCCAATATTTCTATTTATTCATCTTGTTTTAATTTGTTTTATATATTATTAATATCCGACATGGTTTTGGCATTTTTTCTGAATTGTTTTCTTCCAACAACAAAAAAACACATCTATTGCATCAATTTATTTATCTCTTGAACAACCTTGATGTACTTTCTCGCAATGTAAACGTTGTCAGTGCATATTTTGTTGTTAATATTTTGTTCATAAATATAAATACAGATTTTTGAATTATTTGTGTTTAAATTGGTTTTGAAACATACATTTTTATTTATGAAAACCTAAAATACCTAATGTTCAATATGTATGAAATAAAGTTAATGAGAGGTGGATAGCAACATATAAAAGGGATGAACACAATTTGGCTTTTATAGTGAAAAGAAGAACACAGGTGACACTTAACGTATTTACCCGAATCCAGATGACCACGTTTTTCACTGGTTCTGGATAGATTTTTAAAGTGGTATTTATTTTATCATGAATAAAGAAAATAATAATTAAGGTAGACTTATTTTGTAATGCTAGCGAATAGTTTTTTATTTACAAAATAAAACACCTATGTTGAATTAAAATCTAATTAGGATTGCAGAATTGCTAAGGTATTTCTTTTTTTGTCACAAATATTGCTTTTTCATATAAAGGTTAACTTTGAAAAAATTTCATAAAAACAATGAGAAGCTAATTTTTATTATGACAAATGAAAATCGTTAGTGAAAATCTGAGTCTCATACATACCCTACTCCCCTAAATACAAACATTGGACTCAACCATTAAACACACAAGCTTCTAAAACGTGACACTTAACTTTCACAATGATATACAGAAAGAATATATAAGTAAGAATATGAAAATCAAGATAAATATACACAAATTTTGATTTTAAGAAATATAAACCATGTCACATGTTACAAAAAATCTAACTGATAATCATTCATTCTGCTTGAACTACCGGAATGTCAGCATGAAAAAAAGTAGTGATTTATAACTAAACCAGCATCTTTACTCTTATTTTGAAACCGATGATATAGGGACATCTAATCAAAGATAAAACTTACTTGATATTATTCAAAAGTTAGATATTTTTTGGAGTTTCACGAATTAAAACTAAAGTCTGGCATTGCTAAAATTGTCTAGTAAATTCAACGTATGATCGATTATTTGTTTAAAATCGATTCAAGTTTTCTCATCACATATTACTTGACAAGTGTCAACTAATTAGGCTAAGTTTTAAGAAATAAATATGTAAAATTTGATAATTCATTATTTGTTTTTAATTCTATTTTGAATATTGTGAATGGCTGAATTTTTAATATCGTAGGTGACCTGGTGGTCTAGGGGTAAGGTGTCAGACTTCTGTGCTGAGGGTCCAGGGTTCAATCCTCGGTCCGGCACAGATTTATATGATTACCAAACCCTTCCTTCACCTCTGACAAGACGTGTATTAATCACAACTTGTGAATGTGAGGAATGCCAGGCCTCCACCGGGGTTCGGATTCCACCTCCATTTCGTCTCACAATCACCCTGCCATTACACATTAGCGTAAGTGCGTATAACCCGAATGGGTAGTAAGACGCGGTGCTAATAATAATAATAATAATAATAATAATAATAATTTAATATCCTATTAAAGTATTTGGAAAAGTAATCAAAAACAGCACAACTAAATTGAATTCGATTATGCCCATCACTATCCCCGACCCATTTGAGGAGTTTACTGTGTTGAATACTAAAGAGTGGTATCAAGATTGTTATCGATTATTGTGATACTAGTCGATACAATGGGTATCTAGGAATCAAGTATTGTATTAGCCCACAACTAGGTAGTTATTTTTAATGATGACATAAAAAAAAGCATAAAAATCCGTGAAAATAACCAAATATCACCTTTAAAATCTGTAAAAAAAAAAGCCAGGCTTGCAATATTGTATTTATATTAAATAAAGATGTAAAATGTTGCCTTTTGATCTAGTAGGCCTAACCAAATCCTTAGTCTGCAATTTTAAGACGACCCCAAGATTTTGAAGCTACAAATTTGGGGGAAAACCTCGTCTTAGATTGAGATAAACACGGTACAAAGAGGTAATACCAATCTATTGATGAAGATTGTATTGTTACTGCCCAACCTCCATTTCATTTTATTGGAACTCACTGGGGGGGGGGGGGTGAAACTAGCAATGGGATAGAAGCCATGTAAAGTGTGAACTGTGTTCTTTTTATTGTAAAAGCTTTTTTTGTTCTTTTTCCATCCACCTCTCCTGTGCCTTCTTCCAAATATAACAAATACCTCAAAAAGTACAGAGGTTTTCCTTAAAGAGCTATACTAAATAAATATGATTGAATTGTAGAAAATGAAGACCAAATTAAGTAAAAAACACATGTTTAGTAAATACAATCAAAGTTAAAAAAGAATAAATGTTTGTTAGTGTTTTTGTTTTTTTTATTTGTACCCGCCACGGCATAGTTGGCTAACGCGTTAGTCGTGTTGAGTTCGACTGCCGAGGACAGGGAGATCGAGGTTCGAATCTCGGTCGGGTGAACTGGGGGTGGTTTTTCCTAAATGGTTTTCCACTCTCCCTCCACGCAAATGCGGGTTCACTTCCTCTAAATTCAACCTTCCCAATTCCTAATCCATTAGCGTAATTAGTACTTAAGCGTATAACCCGAATGGGTAGTAAGACGCAGTGCTAAATAATAATAATAATAATAAAATTTATTTGTGCCTTATTTTCTACAATTGTACCATAAATATTTATGACCTGATGCTTAATGTGGAGACTTTTGTGCTTGTCTGAACTATCCACAGCTCATTAAATTGCTATAAGAGCATTAATTTGGTGAGTAAAGTAAATTTTGAGAAAATACACCCAGAGAGATTTGGGGATTGCAAGATGTTCAGATAAACCATGTCAAATGTTCTCAGCCGAGATTTGAACCAAATATGAGGATGTCAGTCAAACACACTGTCAATGAATTACCCATGTTTAAGTTGAATTTGGCTTAAAAGTTTTGGATCTGAAACGAAACATTTTGTGTACTAACAGGAAATGTTTAAAACCCTGAGTCAGGAGTTGTGAACCCAGCTTTGTTTCTAAACCCCGAGTCCAGAGTTATGAACCCAGCCTTGTGTAGTATCAGGTGTGACTAACCACCAGTGGCATGATCATTGATCAACCATCATCAAACCTTGTTCTTTGTAGGCCTGTGTGTTCACATGGGATATTCACCAGAATGATGAATATTAACTATTCTTAAGGAAAATAGAAATTGGAAGATGCCCCAATCCCACAATAAAAGTTGAAAATAAATTAAATATTTAAGGACTTAAAGAAATATTGAATTTAAAAAAAAAAGTATCTAAAACAAATTTAAATTGATATATATGTATAGAGTCCTAATACTGCTTATTGGTGGTTCAGAACCAATTATAATGATAGGATGAACTTAACAGCCGGACCCCAAACCAGTAATTTAACACTCAACTGCCAACTGCATGAATGAATGTTTTAATTAATGGATCATAAGAGAGAAAGTTAACAACTAGTTAATAATTTTGTATTTTATATTATTTTACTATATATTTACTCATCATTTTTTATAAGATTGAGATTTGAGATTCGAGTTCCACACATCCTTTTAAATCTTCATCTAATTTTGTGTGTTTGTTTTTTATCTAAATATATTTTAAGCTATTGTGATGCCTACTAATTAGAACAAAACTAACAAACAAGCCCCATAATATTAGTTTACAGAGCAAGTGAAGAAAGACGTAGAAGAATGAAAAGATTGGAATACTATCTTAGAGAGAAACTGTATTAAATGGATGATTGTATGGGAGTGCGTCTTTTCTAAACCAGACCTTGGAATGGAGTTGAATGGGATGAGAGGGAGAGCGCAACCAACCACACCTGAGAAACTGGGGGTTGGAATGGGATGAAGAAGATGCGTCACCAACCACACCTGAGAAGCTGAGTTGAAAGGATGATGAGAGGAGAGCGCTCACCAACCACACCTGAGAAGCTGGGTTGGAATGGGATGAGAGGGAGAGCGCTCACCAACCACACCTGAGAAACTGAGTTGGAATGGGATGAGAGGGAGAGCGCTCACCACACCACCCCTGAGAAGCTGGGTTGGAATGGGATGAGAGGGAGAGCGCTCACTAACCACACCTTGGAAACTAGGGTTAGAATGGGATGAGAGGGAGAGTGCTCACTAACCACACCTGGAAACTGGGTTGGAATGGGATGAGAGGAGAGCGCTCACAACCACACCTGAGAAACTGGGTTGGAATGGGATGAGAGGGAGAGCGCTCACCAACCACACCTTGGAAACTGGGTTGGAATGGGATGAGAGGGAGAGCGCTCACCAACCACACCTTGGAAACTGGAGTTGGAATGGGATGAGAGGAGAGCGCTCACTAACCACACCTTGGAAACTAGGGTTGGAATGGGATGAGAGGGAGAGCGCTCACTAACCACACCTGAGAAACTGGAGTTGGAATGGGATGAGAGGAGAGCGCTCACTAACCACACCTGGAAACTGGAGTTGGAATGGGATGAGAGGGAGAGCGTTCACTAACCACACCTGAGAAACTGGAGTTGGAATGGGATGAGAGGGAGAGCGCTCACAACCACACCTGAGAAACTGGAGTTGGAATGGGATGAGAGGGAGAGCGCTCACAACCACACCTTGGAGAGGAGTTGGGACCGGATGATGATTATTATAACAAAAATATATTGTTTAAACTTTAATTATTATTTATGTTATCTTTAACCACTGATATTTTTGTGAACATAATCAGAATGGAAGAAGAAAGAAATTTCACTGATGGGGTAAGTTAATTATTATAAACATTTTCTAAGATTGTGAGACCTAAGTGCAAATGGGAGGATGCCATTAGAATATTACCTGCTTTGGTGGTCACATGGTCTAAGGCGTCACTCTCGTATTAGACTAGACTTCAGATGACAGGGAGTTTAGTCTTTGAATCCCAGTCGGGTGTACATAAATTAAGGTGGTTTTTCCAAAATGGTTTTCATAATCCTTTCATAATAATGCAGGATATGTACATTAACGACCTTAATTTACTTGGATGACATCTCAAAAAGTTACTATAAATAGTCCCTAATGTATCCCTACACCAACAGTTGACATCTGTCACTTTGAACAACTGTGATGAAAACATATGGTACCGTAATGTATGAATGTGATAGTTAACCACAGTAATTCTGGCAAAGCTTAGTGTTTTATTCACTTAAAAAAATATTATTCATACCACATTCTCAAAAGGGCTAATGAATATAGCTTCAAAATGGTCGACCGACGAATTTAAACCATGTGATTGAACATGATGAAAACAAGTTCCTTACATTGATGCACCCAATGCAGTGGATAAAAATATTTAATTCAGTTAAATACTTCAAAATACAATAAAATAATCTTAAAATAAATATATCAAAAAAAAGTATTTTCTCTTTTCCAAGTAAATATAATGCCTGTATTAAAAGGTATTAGTGTATGCACTATTATTTATTATACATAATAGATAACATTCCAAAACGAATATGTACTTTTAATTGTGTTTAAATTATTGTTCGGATTGGGTAAAAAGAAATTAATAAAAGTAATGAAATCGTATGAGAAAACTTAAAGTTTGTTATTTTAAATGTTAAATATAACATGTAATTAAAAAACTTAATATTTATAACAAAACACAGATATTTTAGAGGCGAACAACGTACAGCTTAAAATACTGCCATGAGGCACACCATTTTCTTGGATTAAATAATCGGATAAGGTATTATCTAACCTTACCCGGAAGTGTCTATCTGACATAAAATTAGCTATAAAAACAGGGAGGTTCCCTCTGAACCCCCATTAAAAAGAGTTTTTAAAATGCCGTACCGCCAGGTGGTGTCGTACGCCTTCTCCAAATCAAAGAAGACAGCTAGGAGGTGCTGTTTATGGAGGAAGGCGTCGCGAACTGCTGTCTCTAAGCGGACAAGATGATCCATCGTGGATCGGTTACGGCGGAAACCACATTGCATATCAGATAGTAGATTTCGGGATTATAAATACCATAATAATCGTTTTATTTATCATTTTTTCAATATTTTGCATACACAACTAGTTAGGGCTATGGGTCTATAACATAGTTGGTTCTAATTTATCCTTGCCACTTTTATGAATTTGTATAGCGGTTGCTTGGCTCCTTAATGATGGAACGGATGATATACCCAAACACTATTGTAGAGGTTCAAAAGAAATTCCTGTCCGGCAGGGGGCAGCTATAGCAACATTTCATAGAGTATGACATCCAGTCCAGAAGCTGTGCTGACCACCAGGGACAGGATATATGTCAGTTCATCTATATTAAAGGGGTAGTTACAATCCTCCCCCCAACTATGACCAAAATCAATAGTATGGCACTCGATGTTCGCTTATGATGCGCAAACTCATTAGATTAGCTTGCAGTGCTAGAAATAGCGGTGAACATAGAGCCCAATACATTGACGACCTCCAAGGGGAGGAGACAAGCGAACCATTTTGACATGAGGGCAAGATATTATTATGGTATTTTTGCTACTACTAATTTACGAATATTGTCCCAAACTTAATTGTGGGTGTGGAAATTGTAAGGGTAGAAATAAGTTGTCTCCAAGACTTTTCTGCTTTCTGAATGATACGGCGAGCTCGAGCAGTAGAATACGGAAAGACTATAGATTCTCCAAAGTAGGACGTCAATGGAAGAGACGTAGGGCCCTTCGACGGTTAAAATAGGCAACCGAAGTAGTAAGAGCCCAGCCATATCCGATTTCGTCACTGAGCCAGCAACTGTAGCTATGACGGGGATGGTGTAATTAAAATATGCGTGACGTAACTTAAATAAATTTAGTTTTGAATTAATATTCAATTACATTTCAGGTGTGGAGTGGGGGTAACTATGCTAGAGATATTTAAATAGCAACTATAACTATGACGTATGGGGGGATGGTTAACTAAAATATCGGTGTCCCAGTGACGTCACAAGAGTATGACTTCTTCAAATTGAATGAATTATTATATTCTGTGACGTTTGATTATATCCCTGCTGAGCAATAACCCTCATTACTTGTCATGTATTATTAATGACGTCATATTTAATATACTCTATAAAGTGGTAAATCTATAAAAAGCTATATGCTCTTACTACAGATATATATTTAAATGGGAGGGAAATATTACTATAAATGAAAGATAAATGCACATTTTTTCACATTTAAATATTATTTTTAAAAATACAAATTCTTCACAATTTATTATTGTTATGAATAAAAATACAAAGATCGTCAAACAACGATAGATAGTCAAAATATGGGATAGGATCGGGCGGGTCGACAAACGATTTAGTGGTGAGGACATTGTCAATGAATACCATACATTAGGATGATTGAGATATTTTACACGGCGTGTGATTTATTGTTCAAGAGCGTACAGAGTTTTTAATTCATCCGTAGACAAGTATATCTGAATATTTTTTGCACTCAGATCAATTTCCACACACCGAAAAGTTTTTTAACCACTATGCTAAAGTCGTCCATGTTCGACACTAAGTTTACACAATTCTCCACACAGTCGACCAAAACGGCATTTCTTTTACAAAAAAGTTCAATTGCGGAACGGTGAGTATTAGACGCTTAGAATTTGACGAGAACATCACGTGAGTGTAAAAGTTGCGGCTAGGAAAGAGGCCCACCGCTACATGTTTGTTCTGTTTGTCGTTTAGGTAGAAAGTCCGGGTCACCAACGACGGGGACGGGAGATGATCCTCCACCACATTACAGCTGCACGTCACCTTCTCCATCGCTGTCTCGTCTGGACTGATGACCTGCAATCACAGTCGTCACAATTAAAGCTAGTATCGGCGTCGGCGTCGTCGTTCGGTGATTAGACAAAATTTATACAATTTCTCAATGCTATGAAACCTGACGAATCGTGCCAAGGCGTTTGCATTTTTTTAACGTGCACGGGGTGATGTCGTGATAAGGAGCGGTACATCCCCAACAATTTGAGTTGATCAAATCTACAAAGGGGCATTTATAGTCCTCGCGAAGAGGGATGAATGTCCGCCCTGTGAGACGGTACAAGAAATTGTCCTTTTTGTTTATTGTATAGTAAGGTACGACGGCTTTATCTAAATTTTGCTTTAGAATTCCACCCAATTTGGAGGAGCACAGTCCGGTGGTTTTATTGAATTGATAGCACGAGATTGTTTCTCGTCGATGAAAACTATCGCTAGCTCGGTGACCACCCACTCCTTTTTTTGAGTTGACGATAAATGAAAAATCAAAGATGGCCGAATGATGATGTTCATCTGTCAGATAATTGAATACAAATGATTAAATAAAATTCTAGTATACCTTTTATATCCAATGCTAGAACACACGTCTGGGCACCCTTGCGCTTACACCTTGGACAGCTGCCAAAGTGACGTTTGAACAGCGTGACGGCCAGTCGGTCGTTCTTGCACAAGTTGGTGTTCGAGAACAGGTCTGTGAATCTCGTCAGGCTCCAGCCGGCGGCCTTGGCAACGGCATAAGGCAGCAATAGTGGCCGCACACACCTGACGCTATGGCTTGGAGTCTTTTCTGTTGTACGTCCATCGTCTCGAGTGTTTATTCATATCCTAGTCATCACTAAGCTTGGTCGTCTGGCATATGTATCAAAATACTCCCCAAATTGGAAAAATATATAACCACCCAATGGGAGCCGGGTTTAGTGTGAAGGTCTAGATTAACCACAAATAAGGCGGGACCGCGTGAAATTTTGAGGTAATTTGTCAGAAGGAAATGAATTTCCAGGTGTGTCTATTTGATGCGAATTCATGGTGTAATAATTAATTTTCACCTCCCGATTGGAATTTATCGACACCGTCCCCTTGTACTCAGAGTAGAACAAACAGGTTATGGTGGTGTCAAGGTCTGTCTTGAACTGTAACTCAAATCTCACGTTCCCCTATGTCTAAAGGCTGGTGTGCGAGTCCTGTCCTGCAGCGTCGGGAGTCAAGTCGAATGCCACATAAAGTAACCTTTATTGAACATGTCTCGCTTGATTAAATGTCCGTTGTTTTGGTGGTGGATGCCCAATCCCGAAAACAATGTGTCATAAGCGAAGGTGGACGTGCTGGCGTTGTCAAATTTATCAAAATGGGGAAATGTTTTTGTATCCCGTTTACATATAGGACGAAACGATCCAGGTTTCTATGAATGAGTTGAAACGGATTCGTGTTCAAACTGCCCACAAACGCATCGTTGGACACCACAGTGAATAAAACCATTTTAAGGATAACCCCTTGAATAACATTGTTTAGGCTCACAGACTTGGATCCTTTGGGTGCGGTCACAGACTTGACGTCCACCCGATTGATGTGGTTTTGGGCCGCTTTCTAATAGTGTCTTTTCTATAGCGAGTGAAATAGTCGGCGACACTTCCACGTGTTTCACAAAGAGGGTGGCCTCTAAAATTTTCTACCGGACGTCGGTATTTAAATTGTCCACGTCTGTGAGCAGATAAAACTCTCGTTTGTTGAGAATTAATTTAACGCGCATGGATACTTTTTCAATAGCAATTGTGAAATATTAAATATTTTGGCGTGTAAACGTCCCACCAAGTCGACCGGATGTTTTAACAAGTCTAATCTCGTGACGAAGCCTTTGTTCTCTGTGGATGCAGCGAGTTCACCGTTAGAGGCAGGGGTATCCAAAAACCACATACCGTTCACCAGGTGGGTGTCGGAGGCGTCTCGACCGTATTTAGTTAAAGTCTCTAAATAAGCCCTGTAGCATAGTTGTCTATCGAGGTTGTAATAGGTGTTTCGTTGAGAGAGATATTGATTTGACTAAATAAAGAATGTATCAAGTTGTGACGCATCCGATTTATTGTCAGCCGCGACCGGTTGTCCCATCCCCTTTCACCAGTTGAATACGAAGATATAATTTAATCGAAGAGAGGTCGCGAAAGTATTCGCCGTCTCCGGGACAGAAGAACTCTAACTGAGCGTCGTTGTCCACAGAAGTGATGGGCTTGTATTCGACCACTTTGTTATTTTTAATTACCGTTTGAATGCATTTTTCGTCGAAAAGATCGAGTTAGGTTTTCGAACACTCCATAATTAGTCGAAAATATCTTTTTTAGCTCTCTTGTTCCCTCTTGCTCTAGCGCCCACCTTCGAATGAAGTCATTTACGCTTTTTTACTTTTTTTAAGCCCCATCCCTTGACCGTCTGAGTGACGCGTTTTTTAACTATATCAACGACTTTTTGGCCCGGTTCCCGAGTCCTATATCGGCCAGAATGTGCGAACCTGTTTTTAAAGTCTGTTTTCCCAACACTTTTGCCCCCCTCACAAACAGGGGTTTGACAAATCGAAATAGTCCGCCCAAGAACGATCCGAGGCCTCAACCCCTTTGCATTTTATAGCTGGCGTGATAGACGGACCGATGTTTTCTCTCTCTCCTTCCATTGTTAAGACTAAGCTAAATTACTACCTCTCGCATCTATTTATCTAGTTTTTTCTCTAAAATGTAAAACCACTAAGGTGGGCACGGGACCCGATTGAAAATTCACTCGTTCACAAACTTTGTGTATAAGCCTATACTTATAGAGTCAAAATTACATTTCTCGACGGGAAAATAGAATATAAGATAAAACACGTGATGTGCGGTGGCGGAGGGGAACTGAATGATTCTAATCCATCTAACATAGGAGTCACCTAGCAACTGTGGACCTATAATGTCTGTGTACACAAAGACAGGTTCTGTTTCGATTGAATTAGAGCCGGGTAGTTTACGATTAGGTCGCAAAAAGACCCCCTTAGTATCCTCGCTCATTAAATCCCTCATATGTGTATTAACCGCATTAAGCGACTCTATGTTGGGTAGTCTGTTTCGAATGGTCGTAATTAAGTCTCCGATGCCTACATAGAGTCGAACTGGAAATTTTATTTTAAATTTCTTTTCGCACCGTAAATGAAATTGTGTTTTTGAATCTCGTAGTTATGGGCGACTTGTTGGGCGTCCATGCACCCTTTTGTTTTTTAATCTCTGTTAACATTGTTTGATCGCGAAGAATGTATCATTGAAATTCAGATATTAGAACCTCGAGATCACCTTTATCACTTATTCGTGCTCTTAATTGTTTTATAAAGCTCCTTAAAGGATGCGAAATCTTGCTGAGGAAACGAAACACGGCCCACTTGAGTCACCACGACGTTTGCCGTCAATTCTTTGTCTTTGGATAAAATGTTATCTTCGAGACTTTCAAAACCTACGGGATAGGATAATTCAGCTAGTCCCACCTCCCACCGGTCGTGTTCTAGCCGTATGGACTGTGCCAATTTTGTCGTATGTAAGAGAGTGTATTATTTTCGTATAATCGGCGCTCGAATCCAACGGCAGTGCTACATAAAACTGACTCATATTTGTTTAATGTCCGACGCAGGTACCCAGCTGTTAAAAGAACTGTCGTATCCTTTCCACTTGACTAGATGCTGTTGAATGCCCTTAATCCGCTTACTCTGTACTATTTTATCTATTTGAAAAATCGTTGGAGGACGCACGAGGACTAGTTCATAGTTATAAAAAGTCCCTCTATGGGACGCCCCTGGAGATCCTGTAACGAATAGACGGTTGGGAAGTCTAGGAATTACTTTAACTACGGTAACATTTCTCGGTGAAATTAGCCTCGTATCCTTTGTCAACAATCATTTTTTCTTTACTTATGCGCACATGATCGCCCACCATTGAACAAAATTTTCTCTACTTTAATTTTAGCCCACTGTTTTCGGAGCCGTAATAGTATTTTGAGGACGTGAATAGGCTTGACCTACGCTGGAGCCATCCCTATAGTCGAATGAACACTAGCGTTATAATTTTGAACTAGCTTGTCCAGCACATCGATGTAGTTGTGAGTGTTGAATGCGGTGAAATATTTCCACATTTTAGTTTTCAGCGTTCGATTGAAATGCTCCATGACGGCCCCCTTTATGTCTGGATTATGCAAATGATAAAAATGAACGCCCGCTTGTTTCAAAAAGTTTCGAAATTTAGAGTTTAAAAATTCCCCACCCTTGTCCGATTGAATAGAAAGGGGGGAGTTTTCGCTTAAAACCCCGTTTTATGGCCAAAGTGATGTCTGCACCGGATTTTGTTTTAAGCGGTATAGACCACGCGTACTTTGAAAATACATCAATAATGTATAGAAGATAATTGATACCTTTGTTGTCCTTTTTTAAAGCTCTCATATCTACTAAATCTATCTCCCACACATCGTCGATATTACTCACTCTGTACGGGTTACGTGGAAACCTTTTTCTTAAACCGCGGTGAAGAGTGTACGTGTCCTGCCCCTTTAACCTTTCGTCTACTTTTATTTTATATACACGACTGGCCTTTTGAAGTTTTGCGGCGGACGAAAACGCCGACGGCCACGCGAGATTTTTATATAATTTTTTTTAACGCGGCGCTCATCTGAGCGTGTTCCAACGAGGTCTGGCCGGAAACAGTTTTGAAATGATTGTTTTATATTTCAAACCTCTACTGGACGTTATTTTTGAATTAGGATCAAAGTTTTGACGATGAGTGCTCTGTGGAAATTAGTATGTCTTTATATTTTTTAAATCAATCTCTGTAAATATATCTTTATTTACGTTTCTTTTCGTCAACAACTATCAAAGTCCTTGCGTACCCTTATAGTGTGTTTTACCCAGGTAGATATCGTTATCCTCTACCCATATACATTTTCTAAATTACCGCGTCATATTCAGAAACAATGTAATTGGCTCACACATAATCATCACGGCCTGCACTGGGACGACGTTGATATGACATATTGTCTTTTTCGAGAGTGAAGCCAGGATCCAGGATCGATGTTGGAACGAAACATGAGTCTAGGTATTGATAAGTTAACTAAAGTAAAATTGTAGATTAATCCAAAATATAATTTAGAAAAGTTGTATGCCTAAAATTGTTTAGATATCTCTCTATATGATGATAATATTACTATCATAAAAATTGCACAATATTAAGAAATATGTCTTCCCCAGCGTCAATGTGGGCACTTCAACATCATAATGTAGCGCCACTACAGAAAAGGACCATCCTACTCAGCACATAGTAGTGCCGTCTTGCTCTTACTCAGATCGCAAACCTGACATCCATAACATAAATATAGCAGAGGTTTTTCTTCATGAACCCGAGGAATTAGAGCTCGACGTATAAATGATGATGATGATGATGATGATGATAATAATAATAATAATACTCTCGGAAATAATCTATAATTAGGATTTAAATGGATTTTAAGAAGTATTAAATCTGAATCCCTCCTTTATTATCACAAAATTCCCTATGAAAAAATGACATTCATTCTTGGTGAGAAAAAGTTACGTAACACAGGTTGGGGGGAGTGGGGGAGGCTAAATGTCTACATGGTGTTACATGGGGGGAGGGGGCTAAAAAGGTTATAAAAAAGCGTTACGTGGTTCATGGACAACCCCTAGGACATGATGCTAAAAAAATTGGTTTGTCAAGTTAAAAGAACCAAGCATGGCTAGTTTAAGATAAATTCATGGATCAATAACATTTACACCTTTTTTTTAAAAAGGCAAAAACTAACTTTTTTACTAAAGACTTAAAATTAATATTAGAAAAAATAAAGTCAGCCATATATGAAACTAAAGTAAATTCAAATTTTGTAAGTGGGATATTATTTCTTTATTCCCTTTACCCAACACATATTGTATTGAATTTGCTTGTACAAATCAAATATTAGGCCTACAATAAAATGTTAAACAGTAACACTTCCCCTAAAACTTTAAATTTGCTTGTATAAACCAAATATTAGGCCTACAACACAATGGTAAATATTTCAGAATAGAATCATAGGTCCTACGGTAAACAATCACATTCAGATCGTAGGTTAGAATTTAAATCATTCCCAACATTCCACGCAACCATTCAAATTGCACATGTGAAACTGGTTTTGTAAATATGTCCACCACTTGACTTTTGCTAGGCACATGCTTGATCACTAAATGGCCTTCCTGAACTAACTCACAAACAAAATGAAAACACATCTATGTGTTTTGAACGCTTATGAAATTCAGGGTTCTTGGCCAACTTTATAGCACTTGCATTATCCACTAGAAGCACAGGCACAGTTTTCAATGGAGCGATATCGTGGAATAGTCGACTCAGCCAGACATAATCTTTTGTAGCCTCACGAGCAGCAATGTACTCCGCTTCAGTTGTCAACAGCGACACACTTTGCTGTCGTCTTCTCGCCCAGGTGATCGCCCCAGCGTTGAACTTGAAAATGGTTCCGCTCACTGAACGTCATGTAATGGAATCACTGGCATAGTCAGCATCGCTCCAAGCTTCTAGTTCTCCGACTTTCCTAGCAACTTTGTACTGGATGCCCATCGTGGTTGTACCTCTTATGTATTTTATTATACGTTTGAACATTGTCCAGTGTATTTCTTCCAGCTTCTCAAGGAAATGTGATACATAACTCACTGCGAAAGCAATATCTGGTCACGTAGCAACGGCCAGATACATCAGAAAGCCTACTGCCTCTCTATACGGAGCAATAATTGGATCAGTATCATTCGCTTCCCTTGACCACTTCTCCATTGGTATTGAAACAGGTTTTGTATCACGCATGTTGAATTTTCGAAGTATGCCGTCAGCATAGTTTTTTTGAGAAATAAAATTTGAACCATCATTGTTGCGTTCGAGCAGCACATTTAGAAAGCATCCAATTGGTTCAACAGTTATTTTGAACTCCGCCTTCAACTTGAACATAAGCTCATCAATGTCACGTGTAACACTTTAACATTAATATTAACAACATTTTTTCTATCATCATTTTATACATAACCTATTTCAAAGACCTGTTAGACATTTAAAAAAATAATGTTAGCTATGCCTAATTCTTTTATCAAATATGGTCATTAGTTTAAATATTTTATAGAAATATAAAATAAAATTAATACGCATCCAAAATCATGCATAGTCCACATATTCAGTTTTATTCACGCAACCTAACCAATAGGTATTTGAATTGTGTTTATTTCTCTTATGATAAGAGGAAATAGTGTTTGTACTTATCATAGTGATTCAAAATAAAATTTGTTGTTTTACTTACTGCCTAAGTTTTATTTTATCCTCTATGAACCTCATTGCTTCCATTAAACTGCTATTCTTGGTTTTCCCACCCGCAGATCTACTTGGGGTTTTTTTGTTTCAACGTAGCAAGCTCTTATATACTTCCAAGTTTTGGCACACACTATCACTAAAAGAAACGTAGAATATATTGTAATAACAAATGTAAGTCACAAAACTTTAAATGATTATAATAACTGTTACCTATACAAATATTTCATGTAAACAATCTTAACAAACTAACTGAATAAGCTATAGATTACAAACAAATACTTACGTGACTCTCCTATGTACATGGAAATTTCCCTCCACGGCCTCTAGGATACCTTAGCATCCTTGTAGTTTCTTTCTAAGGGATCCCAGAGCGATCTTCTCTCCCTCACTAGATTTATTAACCTTTCTTTTGATTCATCGCTTTTAAGCGTTGGCATTGTTTACTTCCCGTTTGTGTTATTAAAAGATGGCGCGTGGTTGAATGTTGGCGCATACGCCGATTGGTTCTTCTACACCGATTTTCAAAGAAAAGCTGAAATTATTTCTACAAGTGCAGAACTTAGTACTCAGATCGAGCTGGTTTCTTGTGATTGGCTTAGAGGTCATCACGTGACCACATTTTGGCTCTGCGCTTGTTTTTCAGCTAATGAAGACATAGAAGACGAGTGTGTCCTGCTTATGGTAAAGTTTATTCCGAATGTGGAAAGTTGAATCATTTCGCAGTGTGTTGTATGTTAATTAGTGTAAAACATGTTGAAACTAGCAGGACAGGATTGAATTGTGAACAAAATTATGAGTGTTTTTATGTTGACACCATAGTTAAAGGCCAGCCTAATGATAAAGATAGGTCCCAATAGTAAATTTGAAAAAGAGTGGGTCCATAAAGTAATTATAAAAAATAAGCTCGTTGAATTTAAGCTTGATAGTGGCGCTGAGGTTAATGTGCTTCCGGTACATATGTTTAAGAAGTTTTACAATCAGTTCAAGGTAAGCCCAACTAACATTATCATTGAGGCCTATGGAGGAGCCAAATATAAGCCTGTTGGCAAGGTTTCCATTTCTATTACCATTACAAATAGTAATGGTGAAAGGGCACTCCCCTGCTTCACTTAATTTTTTATTTGGAACCACTCCGTCCTTCCACTCTCTGTCTTAACACAACTCCTGTTATCCTCATACATGATTTTCACTCTCTTTCTACTTCTGCCTCCTCCATCGCTTTCCAAACCTTATTTATATCCACGCTCTCATATGCCTTCTCCACATCCATAAATACCATAACCAAATATTGCCCATATTCATAACTTCTTTCCACCAGCTGTCGTATGGCAAAGATTAAGTCTATTATAGACCTACGTTCCCTAAATCTGTGCTGTTCCTCTCTCCACCTTCATTTCATTTGATTTCTTATTCTCTTTTCCAGGATCTTCTCATATATTTTTGTATAGTGGTACATCAACGTTATCCTCCTATAATTTGTACACCTCTTGCTGTCTCCTATCTTGAAAATAGGTATTATTACTCCTTTTTTCCAGTCTGCCGGTACTTTTTTCTGCTTCCAAACCACTCTTAGCACCCTGTATAACCATTGTATACCTACTTTACCTGCTGGCCTTATCATTTCCACAGTCATTTCGCCGAATCTGGTGCTTCTCTTTGTTTAATCCTCTTTAGTGCATCCTCCACCTCTTTCCACGTTGGACCTCTTTCCTCCTCTTCTTCTATGTCTTCCTGCTCCTCTCTTTCACTCTCATTTCTTTCCTCTTACAGGTTGAACATTTTCTCAAAATATCTCATCCATAGTTCCTTCTCTTTCTTTCATGTATTCAAGTTCTTCCTTCTTCATCTATCATTCAAACTTCTTGCCTTTTCTCTCTTCTCTTGTTTCTTACTTGACTTTATATCACCTTCTTAACTCCTTCCACGTCCCGTTTCAGCATTTCCGTCCAATCCTTACGGGCTTCCTATACAAACCTAACTTCACTCTTTTCTTCTTCTCTCTATATTCTTCCTGTTTCCTCATTACTATTCTTAAAACTCCTTCTGAATGCTTTATTCTTCTCCTATACTGCTTCCTTTACCCTGTAGTTCAACCACGGTGTCTCCTTCCACTTCTTCTTTTTACTTGTCCTCCCACATACCTCCTCTGCCGCTTCATCCAAACTGTTATAAATCTTTCCCATTCAACATCTATACTTTGCATCTCATACTAGGGTATTAAGCTTTTTCCCTTTCTCTTCATATTTTAGCCTACACACTCTTATTCTTCTTTATTGTCTTACCACCTTTCTCCTACATTCCTATCCCTTAATGTCTGCCACCAACAATCTGTGGTCACTGTCTAAGGACACACTTGGTGTTATCTTGATGTTTACAGTCTGCCTTTTCATTTATTCATCCATGATAAAGTAGTCTATCGCCAACTTTTGCTCCTCATGCAATGACATTGATTTTTCCGTCCTTATTAATATTTAAAATCTTATTTTAAAGTAAATATTTTCATTTTTCTTCTTTTCAGTCATTTTAAATTAAATTAATCTTTTCTAAACGATAGCCATGTTTATATTTTTCTTTATTTTAGCTGCACGTGTTCGAAGCATGGTTTATTTCCGGGTTGTATTACGCAGTATTTAAGAGCAGGTGCATAGTTAAGCCATACCTATTTTTAGTTTTCGCGCTTAGATAAAATAACCCCTTTGGTAGATGGAAAGAAATCAAGTAGTGACCTGGGTTTGAGAGTACAAAACTACGGGGAATACAGACAGACCCAAGCCTTGAAAGACGACACAAGTTTCGTACTCGTCTTGACAGAGGGATGTATTGTTTCTTCCTCGTGGTATCGGCAATTAAAACAGACGTGTTTTGTACTGGTCTTCATGCAGAATCGTCACATGGAATAAACTTAATAGGTATGATCATAACAAATGGCACCCATCGCGCGGCACGATATCATGTTATAAATCCCATACCGTTACACCCATCCCAACTGTATCTTCTGCCTCATATTACCTTCTCTTTCCTTCTTATACTAGATGTTTGTCACTTTCATTTTATTTCTTGCATATAACTCCAACGATCTTCTACCCTCGTCATTACTCTCTCCTCATCCTTCCTTCCCTAACACCTCCTCAATCCCTACTTTTGTATTCAAATTCCCCGTTACTTTTCGACACTCGTTTCCCATATGCCTTTCTGGGACTTCCTCAAACTTGTCTTTTTTATCTGTTGGGCAGCCCACTTGTGGTAGTACAATTGTATCACCTTCACCTTTTCCCCTCCATCTAACTCACTACACTTTCTATATCTTGAGCTAATTATATCCAGTACACCTCATTGCACCCTATCTCTTTCAGGTCAATATTTTGATTTATTTCTTAGCACCCCCCTACGGGACGGGGTTTAGAATAGTCCCGCAGTAGCCTCTGCTTGTCGTAAGAGGTGACTAAAAGGGGAGGCTTCTGTACAGGACGTACCTCGTGCAGGAAAACCTATCCTAAATCTTTCCTTTCACCTCCTTTTTTCTTCCTTCCCTTTCACTCCTTTTTTCATTCCTCTCCCTTCGCTATCTCTCTCCTTACCTCTTTCTTCCCTTCCCCTGCCGTTCAGTCCTACACAGAGACTTTAGGCCCCTCCATTGACGACCTTGGCATCTAACACGGCTTTCCTTGGACGATTATTGGATACCACTGCCTTTGAGTTCCTGAGTGAAAATGCGCCGGTTGTAATAACATAGTATAAGGGCCTTAGGGATGACAATAACCGGGTATCCTACTTTGAGAAAATACCAGTTGCGTTCATGAGGGCCCGGACGTAAAATTAGCGCTTTCTTGTATACACTTGCTGCGGTGACTTCTCTTCCAGCGATGCTCCATATGAAGGTTGTCATGTCTAGCGTCGTATGGAGCCGCTCGTCTGGAGAGTTAACAGGGCCTTATGTGATAATTTCTAAGCCTTCTATACATATTCGTAATATACACTAGATCCTAACTAAACTGCACAATCATAAGGTCAACAGACATTATCAAGAATAAATATTTAACTATAAGTAAAATCTCTTTTGTTATATTTATAAACGACAAAATCAAAGTTTGTTAAAGAGAACTTAGACAACAAAATGCTAATATTAGCCCTCATAATATATTTTCATCTGTCTCATAATCAGACCAAAAGTTATCTCTTCAAAACTAATCGATACCCATAGAAACAATTCAAAACTATCGATATCCATAAAAACAAATCAAGTATCGATATCCATATATTGATCGACCCTAAAGGCCAGTTTCATAGTCATATTTAGTACGCCTAAAGTGTGAGTCGATACTAAATACAGGATGACACCTACCTAGACCAAAATGGAATGGGCCAGTTTCGCATATGAAACTGGCCCATTCCATTCAATTTCAGGTAGGGGACGTCTTGTATTTAGTATAGCGCCACACTTGAGGCGTACTAAATCTGACTATGAAACTGGCCCTAAGTCCAATATCGATCTAAGATCTACTTGCATCATAAATTTCCCATTGCTGAATTTATACTATATTATCAAAAAAGAAATTTGAAAAGTTTTAAAGTACTTAATAAAGTTTAATAATTATTTAGTCGAAAAAGAATTTTGTTCTTACATTTTAACTATCTGAAGCCTAAGCCTCTCTATACAGTTTAAGCTCTTTTGACCGTCTTTGGTTATGTGGCGCACTCTAGTGGACGCGGTTCGAACCTTGAAGGCAGCGGCTAGTCTATCTCGTGGCGCGATTAAGCTCGGTTGTGTTGTTGTTCTTCTCTCCGACTCGTAGTCCAAGACGCAGGGATGGTATATGTTTTCCTGACTCGGCCCCCCTATGCTTGTAGCAAAATGCTACAAGCTTAATTCGGCGCTCTCACCTTAGTAGGCCAGTGATGCAATTAGTGATGATACAAACGAACCACCACAATATGTAGCAAGCATGTAACCATGACATGCCCACAGAGAGAGGGGAAAATGGAGTTGAAGGGAGGAGGCAGAGCAGCACTGGGAAGGATCGCGGACACTCTAAGAACTAGTAGAAAGCGCTAGAACAGTCCAGGCGGCGGAAACGAAGACTAGACGCGCGGAGTCGCCATCACATGTTCTTCCTAGGCGTGACTTCCTTCATGAGCAGACAGTTTAATCATATCTAAATTTAGTTCGTGGGATTTTGTGCTAGGGAGAGGAGGTCGTGGCACATGTGCTCCGGTGTTAGTGTTCAACAAAATAGAGGGTGAGTACTCTCCCATTTGTTCAAGCTTGTAACTTGTAGCTCGTTACAACAACCGAACGTAAGAACCATGCAGTTTATATAGCAGTGACACAAAATCCTGAGGAACTTGTCATGAGATTCTCATCACTAACCAGATTGCAGCGAGTAATAAGTTATTGTTTTCGCTTCACAACCATTGCAAGAAAACAGCAAATTAGACACCAAGATCCGATGATGGTGAAGGAGCTTCGAGCAACTTTGTATCATTTCATCAGATATCTACAGCTATCATCATATCCACAAGAGATTAAAGATCTCCAAGATCTTAAAGAAATTGGAGGGAAGAGCGTTCTTCCCAATCTTCATCCTTTCCTTGACGAAGACACTATTCTACGAGTGGGAGATCGATTGCAGCATGCTGAGGTTGAGTATGACCAGAAATATCCTATCATCTTGACAGCAAGCTCCAACCACACACTGACCCGCCTCGGTGGCGTAGTTGACTAACGCGCCAGTCGTGTTGAGCTCGACCGCCGAGGACGGGGAGATCGAGGTTCGAATCTCGGTCGGGTGAACTAGGGGTGGTTTTTCCTAAATGGTTTTCCACTCTCCCTCCACGCAAATGCGGGTTCACTTCCTCTAAATTCAACCCTCCCAATTCCTAATCCATTAGAGTAATTAGTACTTAAGCGTATAACCCGAACGGGTAGTAAGACGCGGTGCTAAATATTAATCCAACCACACAAGATTAATCATCCAAAATGAGCATCTAAGACTACTTCATGCTGGGCCCCAGTTGTTACTTGCAGCTCTCAGACAACGATATTGGATAGTGAATGACAAGAATGTTGTACGCCAAATAGTTCACAAGTGTATGAAATGCTTCAGGCTAAAGGCAAGGACAGCTCAACAACTAATGGGATGGTTACCAAAATCTCGTGTACGTCTAGCAAGGCTATTTCTGAACTGTGGTGTGGATTATGCTGGTCCATTCTTAATTCTTCAAGGTGGGCAGCGTAGCAAGATCAAGGTAAAATGTTACACAGCTATATTCATATGTTTTGCAACAAAGGCTATCCATATTGAACTGGTAAGTGATCTGACAACAGAGGCCTTCATAGAGGCACTTCATAGATTTTCTGCCTGACGCGTAAGACGTAACAAAATCTACAGTGATAATGGTACTAATTTTGTAAGAGCAAATAATTATCTTCGAGCTGTCTATAGATTATTTCAAGATGAAAAGTTTAAGGAACAAGTGGCTGGTTTTGCAAGTGTTGAGGGTATACAATGGCATTTTATCCCACCAGGATCACTACACTTTGGTGTCCTTTGGGAAGCGGGTCGAATCCGGACAACTGGGCGCCGCCATCTGGGCCCCGCCAACTGGGCGCGGCCAACTGGGCGCTAGGACAACTGGGCGCCAGGACAACTGGGCGCCAGGACAACTGGGCGCCAAAAGTAACCCCACTTTTTTCTTTTTAAAAAAATTCACTTTTTTGCAATGCATTTTTCTTTTTAATTGTTTCTTTTTTAACAAAAATTCACTTTTTTCAATGCATTTTTCTTTTTAATTAAAAAGTGATAAGTAAAAACAAAAAATGCACTCTTTTTTCATGATATATTTTTCAATTAAAATTAAAAAGTGATGGGTAAAAACTATCATAATGCAAAGTGATGGGTAAAAAATAGCATAATGCGCAGCATCATATTTTATTTAAATGTTCTTTGTCTTGTATTAATGCATTGCAATATTATGTGCAACACCACATAAAAACAAAATAATGTCTATTATTATAGTCCCTTACTAGTCTTAAAATTCTAGCATCGACTTCTCGATACTTTCTTTTTTTCGGCGTGGGCTCATGTCCAGCTACAAGATGCTCATAGTAGATATCTCTTGCAGCTTGTACTTTACGTAGAGCATCAATAAATTTCCATATTGTGGGATGTCGCATGCCCAGCTAAATTTCTAGCCTGCGATGTGCAGCTTCAGCATGGTTGTTAGTACGATCTGTACCATTTAATACTCTTGGTAAAGATTCCACATATTTTGTGGAAATAATGCCACTCGTCGTCCAACGCCTCTGCGATTTCTACGACCTATATAATTATCTTCAAACCAGTCTATCAGGGGCTGCAAATTGTCTGGTGGAAGTTCTTCTATCAACAAATCTAAAGCTTGGTCTAAATCATTTTCTGGAACAAATGCCAGAGCTGATATCATCCATGCTTTCAAACAAAACTCGGCATTATTGTTGTATTGTTAAATAAGTTCCAACGCACATATTTATTTTCTCATGTTATGTGTTAGATGGTAAAAACAACCATGTATTTCATTTTCATTTTTTGTGGGTTTTTTTAGAAATTTTATCATATCAAATAGTCTAACTTTATAAATATAAATTAATTAAGTTTCCTCTACTAAGATTTTTCAAAACAACTCCAAAAATGAATATTTACGTAATTGAAAAATATATGATGTTGCGCTGAAAAATATGATTAATTAAAAAAAGTTCATTTTTAGTTTTTATCCGTCACTTTTTAATTTTAATTGAAAAATATATGAAAATATGGTGCATTTTTTTATTCTAAAAAAATTTGCTTAAGTTAATTAAAAAAAGTTTTATTTTAGCGCCCAGTTGTCTTGGCGCCCAGTTGTCCTGGCGCCCAGTTCGCGCGCGCCCAGTTGGCCGCGCCCGGTTGGCGGCGCCCAGATGGCGGCGCCCAGTTGTCCTAGACCGGAAGCGGGTGTCAAGTCGATGAAATTCCACATGAGACGTGTTGTAGGCAATACAAGTCTAACCTTTGAAGAGTTGTGTACAGTCTTGGCACATATTGAAGCTTGCCTCAACTCTCGTCCTCTTTGTCAATTATCAGCCGATCGCAGTGATCCTCAAAGTCTGACCCCTGGTCATTTCTTGATAGGTGGGCCTATCACCGCAATACCAGAGTCAAACTACACACACATTCCCATGAATATACTGTCTAGGTGGCAAATGGTTCAACAGTGCACCCAGTGGTTGAGGTAGTTGTGGTCATCCGACTACTTAAGCCATCTCCAGCAGCGTTCCAAGTGGACCACTGTATCCCCCGATCTTCAACCAGGGATGGTTGTGCTCCTGAAGGACGATGATGTTCCCTCACTACAGTGGAGATTGGCAGTGGTAGAAGAAATCCATCGTGGTCTTGACAATCGTGTTCGAGTATCTACTGTCCTTACGTCATCAAGTGTTGTCAAACGGGTGATACAAAAGCTGTGGCCCCTGCCAATTGACTCAATTGACTAATGTACATTATTGCTTCCAGTGCTTATTATATTTTATATTGTTCTATTTAAGACATTCTAGCTTTGTTGTTAAAAATATGTGTTTATTTTTGGTGGATGGTATGTTGTGTATTGTGTGTCTTTGCATTTGCTTTGCACATTTGTTTTACTGTTGTCACTTTCGGCTGCCATGGGCCTGTAGTCTTTTGTTTATGTTTATCTAAATGAAGCAACCGAACATGTCCCTCTTTTGTGCGCGTGATAGATTAAATTAATAATTAAGTCTGAGTTGTTTAATTCAGTGGTCCTCCCGGTTGTTATAATTAGGGATTCCTCAGCCGTCAATCCCGAATAGTATGTTTATCAAAGGTGAACACATGAACAATAATATTATTTTTAAACATCAGAATTTGAGTATAAGATCTTTGTTACGTAACACTTTGATGTACCCCATCCTCCCCCCATGTAACAGCATGTAGACATTAGAGCTTACCCCTCCCCCACTCAAAGCGTTTCGTGGTTTATGGACGACCCCTTACTATCTGTTCAGGTTATACCAAATTATTAGGGTAGTATAACTGTAGGCTAATATTGGCCTAATAGGACAAACTTCCTATCATTTTTGTTTGGGCAATTTATAGTATTTCTCCCAATTCTATAAAATTTTAATTGAAAAGGCAAATTACTCAGACGATGCCTCTTTGTTAGTACTTTTTTTTAAATATAATTAATTTCTATCCAAAATATTATGCGAGCATGGGTTTCAAACAAATATCTAGAGGCTTTTAATTTTTATTAAAGTTTCAAAATGGGTACTAGTGTATTACTAAAATTTGATACCATTTATTTTGTTGGAGAAACTATTATTAACACACAAGAGACTATATCATGGTTTTTTATACAAATTTCGTTTATTAGAGTTGACAAATGAGCTTAATATTTAAGACATAATTACAAATAGAACGTACCTTTCTTTCAAAACTATGAGGTCGTTCATACACGTTGTTCTTCTTCAATGGATAAAGCTGCAAGCAGTTATATTTTCCTTTTTCTTTCCATAATCAATGTTTTACAGGTTATCAACACAACAATAAAGTCAATCGGCTGATTATAAATGGTCATTTGAATGCATTATGGGTAAACAGACATTTTCAACTTTCAGCGAGTGCATGAACTGTTGCACTACTAGGCAGAGTGGATACTCGGTTCTGCTTTCTATTTTCGGCATACGTGTGAATCAACACTTACTTGTAAATGGTCTCTTAGATTTAATCTTCTCTCCCTTCCTGGCTACATACTTATCGGAGGTTCTTGGCTTCAGCTCATGGACTGTTGTTCTAGCTTGAAGAGCCTCAGCTTGGTTCTTGCTTAGTTCAGTTGCTATGCAAGCCTCTATAGCCCTTTTAAGTGTTAGTTCATCAGTAGCACCAGCACGCAGTAATCTTTCTCGGAGGTTTATATCCAATATCCCTTGGGCAATTCGGTCTCATAATATGCTTTCTTCTTGATTACCGTACGAACAAGATTTCATCAATTTCTTTAAATCAGTCACAAATAAATCAAAGGGTTCTCCCTCACTTTGAACAGGAGTATTGAACAGCAGCTTCATCATCAACTAAGTTAAAAATTTTGTATGATTGCAGCTCTTATTCACCTATCACATTAAGTAATATGGAAACTTTTAAATCGTCTTTGTCATGCCCTGACGCTTTCAGATAAATCTCAAACGATTGAATAAAACGCCTCCAATTATCACTTAAATTGCCATTTAACTGCAATTCTTTAGGTACCTTTGCCGACTCCATTCTAAATATTAGCTACAACTCTACTGTTACATGGTATAAATAATATAATAATAAATGAAAAACACTACTAATCTGCATTTGGAGGCCATTATAGCACTAGTTGATATATCGCCAATTTAGCGTCTTGGCTAGAACAAAGATTCAATGCACACTAATCACTCACGGCGATGGCTACTTTATATTCGATTCGACTGCGCCATCTAGTGTTGTTTGTATCCTTTCTTTATTTAGATTACTTGTATTACATATTATTAAGCATTAAATTAATAATCACCCCAATTTTTTTAAATCGAGACAGGAAAAATGTTAATAACTACCGTATTATTTCAGTACTTTAAAAATTATTTGAGCAAGTAATATAAAGGAGGCTAATAAACTATTATGAAACCAAATATATATTTTATGAACACCAATACGGCTTTAGGATTGCTTCAAACACGGCGCTGTCTCTTGTAAGTGAAATACAACAATCTATTGATAAAGGAAAATATGCCACTTCTATCTTTATTGACCTCTGTGAAGCATTCGACACTGTGTAACGTTATTTGACACCCGACCATGTATTTCCTTATGTTTCTAATTTTTGTAAATAGTTTCCAATTTATTTTCGTTTGAAATGATGCACTTCAAAGTTCGGCCGCAGCTTAAGGCCATATGTACAGAAAATTTTTTTTTCACCATTCAAAAGAGTTTTTTTCTGTGAAATGTTACACACCATAAATATATTTTTATGTATTTTTTCTAACGAGCTATGAGGGTAAGAAACTTCCATTTTTACGTTTTCCAAATCAGGTTTTAGGCCACAGTTTTTGAAATAAAAATTTGAAAATTTAAATTTAGTATCTTTAATACTATGCCTATTTGATAAAGCTGGGATTTTACCGTAGGTAGAAGCATACTCTATATATGTATACTTAAATTTCCCTTAAAATCAACACAATTCAACAATTGTTTACTAATACTAATTAATCTATAAATATTAAATATTAGTATTCATACGATCTATAGATGTGTATACTTAAGATAAAATATATATTCAGATTTAAATATGAAACCATTTACTGAATAACTTGATTTCCGTATGACATTAAAATATGCACTGAAATTCCAAGTTCGCTCGCCAGATCAAAACTTTGTAGGGAAGTGTAGCTTAGTTTACAAGAACGGGTGATATCGCCCGCCTCCACAATTCGCGCAACACACAGCGGCTACTCCAGCTGTATTATCACAGAAATCCAAGTAATCTGCCGTCCATGCGAGATTTCTGTCTGAACGATCATTCACAAGTTGTCTCTTGAAATAATTAGCCTCATGTTTTAGTGATATTGATCTTTATATCAATGCCGGAGTTATTTCATTATTGAAACATGTTGTAGTAATTTAAAGATTTGTGTTTTATTTGTGATCTCTGTGAACTGTAAAGAATATATATATATATATATATATATATATAAAATTATTAAAATAATAAACAATGGTTTCTTCCATTACAAAATGGAAAACGTCAATCTTTGAAACCGAGAATGAGCATAATGTATTATATGGGCAGATAGGCTTTATGTTTATTTTATATATTAAGGGTTTTCCAGAATCAGTAACACAGAATATACAATTTAATAAACAATAAATGGCTGTAAGCGATAGCCCAAGGCTTCGACACATCGCATATCAAGAATGATGAAGTAAATACTTAACATTTGAAAGCACTTTTTACAGCCATTGTAAAAATAATCTTTTTCATGAAAAATAAAGTAATTTAGGCAGTTTATAGTGTTTTAATTTCTTAGCTATTTGAACTAGTTTAGTCGTTATCTATGCAGAAAAAGGCATTATTTTATATAACTTAAATTGGCAAAACTTATTACCCTGAACACAACTTGTGAATGAGAGGAATGCCAGGCCTACCCCGTGGTTCGGATTCCACGTTAAACTGTAGGTCTTCCATTTCATTTCACAATCACCTTACCATTACACATTAGCGTAAGTGCGTATAACCCGAACGGGTAGTAAGACGCGGTGCTAATTATAATAAAATACCTTGAATACATTAATATACATATAGTAAAAATAGTTTCATGATCTTCAATTTAGTGAGAACTGCAATTATTAATATCATTTAAATTATCTATGTTTTAATATGTATCTATATTTTTAATTAGAGGTAAGAATATTTATACTGTCAAACTTAGATATTGGTTCATATGGGATTATCTGCATGATAAATTTTATTGATCAATTACATTTTAATTAACATTAAAATTTTGTGATTATCTACATTTTAAATCATCTGGACGATTTGCCTCAAATTAGTTAGCCATAGGCTATAGGTAAATATAATGTGTGCATAGATGGTGATTATGAAAGCATTTATATATATATATATATATATATATATATATATATATATATATATATATATATATGCATTTTACTTTAAGTAGCAAGCCCAAAATGTCAAGTGGTTACAATTAAATTGATTATATTGTTCAAATATTTGTTAATTTTAGGAATACTGCAAGTTTACACGGTTAAAAAGAATTATTGAACTCTAAGACATATACAACATCCAGAAGAAGGCCGAGAATTGATCATATAATAAATATTACACCCCTACCAGAAATCGATCCCGGAACCTTTTGCACTGTAGACCATCCTGCTAGCAAGTGAGCTAACGTGTCGGGCTATGGGGCTATCATTATATCACATGTATAGCCTATATTTTCTTACGTTCTTTCCCACAGCTGTAAAATTATTAATTGAGTGGCCTCTTGAAAATATGCTTGATAAGAAATAGATTTTTTTATCGCCTTAAAAATGGTATGAATGCAAGAATCTACGTTTAATCTGGCAATTTTTCCAGCCTTTTATATGGCTTACATTTTGGAAACTATTATATTTGAATATTTAGAATTTCTCTGTTAATCCCACCTATAAGGTTATAATCAGGTCAAGTTAGATGTCGTCTATAATGATGTTCCAATCAGTGAGATATCCTGTCGGGTACCTAAACAATATAGGAAGGTATAGTATTGATTATTTATATATTTCGAACTCACTTAGAGAGTAATTTTAGGCCCAAGTATGATATTATAGTAGTAATTGATGTTTGCATTTGCAAGTGTGTAAGCACTCTGAATTTAATTCAAATGAAAAACCGCTATTTACTATTGTAACGACAGTCTTTCTACCAATTTTTTATTATTTTTTTGAAAATAAATAATGTAATGAAATAATTATTTTATTCACAAAGAAATGTCGTTTATTACATATGAGTCATAAAAAAATATGTGTGTGAAAGAGAAAGAACGATTTTTATTTGAATTAATTTAATCAAAATAACTAAAGCATTACTATCCAAACAAGATGTAGCTTATAAACTTATATATAATCGCTCTCCTATGTTTTTAGGTACTTTGAATTATTTAGTGATTAGGTTTGGAGGTTTGAGTTATTCTATGGTGCAAGGAGAAGGAAACACATTTTTCTAGTAAATGCACCCTATTTACGTGGAGAGTGGATGGGGAAACTATAGAAAGAGAACTCATATGGCAAGCCACCTAAAAAATATGTAAAAATTATATATTTTTATTATTTGTATAGGTAAATTATTAATAAACCTAACTTTTATTTTTGTAAACTCGAGTTTATTGCTGCAAGTTCCTAGTAATTTTTTGAATAAATATTTTTGGCCTGATTCACCAACTGATTCAAGTCCTTATCGAAGTTTAGCTTTATATAATATAAGCACACTTTGAAAAAAAATATTATTATATGTCACATGACTTGCACAAATGAACAACGTAATCATCAGTCTTGTTCAATTTTCTCTCTCTCTCATATATATATATATATATATATATATATATATATATAATTACAACTTATATAGGTGTATAAAACATATTTATCTTTATAATACGCTTTATCTCTATTGCAAAATCATTAGTTGCCTGTTCTTTATTAGAATAAATAATATACATTTTGAGATAATTTAGGCCCTAATATTTTTTTCTATTACAGAGAAGACATATGTGATACGGAGTACATGTCCGGTGTGGAAGAACTCCCTCCCTCCCCAATTGATAACAGTATTAGCTATAAGTATTCTGATGTTGAATGTACCTATTCAGAATTCCAAAGTTCTGAGGAAGGTGATAGTTGTGAGATTAATTCAATAGAAAATGAAGAATTTTGAGTTGTATAGGAAAGTGATGATGACATACCTAGATTATTGATGAGAATGATATCTCCGTCAAAAATAATATAACAGGAATGGATAGATATTTAATATTTTCTTAACCAAATGTAAATAATCCCACCATTTGTACCATGGGTAGGTCCAACTGTGAAAAAAATATGTCCGCGGTTTGCCCCCCCCCCTCCCCCCAATTTAAAAATTCAAGTTTTTTTATTGCAATCGTTTGTTCTTAGCTTGTTCCGGATTGTTCCGCAAAATTTTCGTTTGTTCTGTTTTGATAGGCCCACAAATGATATGTTTACATTGTTGGGACCAACTTCACGGCAGCCCCCCATTTTGGAAAATTTACATTTTTATGGTTGCAATCGTTTGTTCCGAATTGTATCGCAAAAAGGCTCGTTTGTTCCGCATTTGTTCTTGCACAAATGGGACATGAACTTGTGACATTTTATTTACTCGTGAGGGGCCAACTTCACTGTAGCCCCTCCACTTTGAAAAATCCATGTATTTACGATTGCATTCGTTTGTTTCGGGTTGTCCCACAAATATTTAGTTTGTTCCGTTTTGATAATCTCACAAATGATATGTTTACATTAGTAGTATCAACTTACGATATCTCCCTCTCACTTTTGAAAATTGAAATTATTATGGTTGCGATCGTTTGTTTCAGATTGTTTGAAAAAAAAATTACGTCTTGATACGTACCCAAAATTAATTATCATACTTTAACATTTGACATACATGAATTCGCCCTTCTCCCCCTTTAAAAACTTTTTTTATGATTACAATAGTTTTTTCTTCGCTAGTTCCGGATTGTTCCGCAAAAAATCAGTTTTTCCGTTTTTATACGCTCACAAATGATATGTTTATTTTGGACCTCCATGAAGCTGCTTCACCGTCCTTTTCCCCTAATAACATTAAAAAAAGTTATGATTGCAATCGTTTGTTCTTAGTTTGTTCCGGATGGTTCCTTAAAATAAACGCACATTTCGTTTTGGCAGGAAAACACAAGATTTATTTACACTAGGAGTGTGGATTGACACCTTTATGGCAACCATATTCGCCACATGAACACACACAACTTTTAAAAATCGATATTTTATCTTTGCAATCAATAATTCGTTCTTGGTTCATTTAGATTTCTTTTTGCGAAGATTTCCATTTATTCCTATTGTAAAGCCTCGATAAATTTTTCTAGTAGTAGCTCTCTCACATTCTTTCAAAACTTGAACATTTTTTATTTAAAGTTTGTTGTTAGTTTCTTTGAGTTCCTTGACATGTTTATCTTTATTTTGTTCTGAATTTATTTTTAAAAAATGTGTTTATTTCATGTTGATAGTTTTAAAATTAATATATTTTTATCACTATGCTAAGCTCCATTTCCTTCCCTCAACTAGATAAAATATAACAAAGTTTGTAATTTTGGTTTTATAACTTTATTAGTTTGTTCCAGATTATTGTGCATTATATTTTAGTTTGTTAGTTCTTATATCTCTTACAAATGCTAAATAAACTAGTGTCACTAATAATGATGGCCTTTTGTGTGTGCGATCTGTATGGTCACACAGAGCCTAAGTAAAGAATTGTCCCACACTCTGTGTCAAAGTATGAAAAATATTGCCTTTGATTCACTCATTATTCACAAAAAAGCAATAAAAAGGCGAAGCAAGTCAGAAATACAAAAACTAGGGAGATCTTGGTCTACAGCTTATTGCATGCCATAAAACTCATAGTAAAAAAAGTATTTTTATGGACCTCACTTCCTCCTAAGCTCCAAAAGATTGGTTTCGTCTACTTGTGCAGTTGTGAAATTACCGAAAGATACACGAGATCTCCTACCCCCTCAAGAGAGCTCATAACTAGGTTACCCTAAAGTATTTACATCGCACCTTTCTTTTGTTTGCTACTATTACTGTTAAGATGTAGTAAATAGTATCTTTGACCACAAAGAGACATGATTGGAAGAAAATGTCAACTAGTCCAACTCTGACGCGAAGAAGACTAAGAAATTCCTTGACGATAAAAATATTTTTTTCAAAACAAAATTTACTAAGCGGACCCAGAATAAATTTTCAAAAAAGTGATTAAAAATATCTATAGAATAGCCTGCAATTCTAAAAAAATTGCTACAAATTTGCCAAAAAAACAAACTAAGAATTTAAACAAAAAATTGAAATGAATGCACATGACTAAATCAAAAACGTTATTTACAAATGGAAACTAAAAATAGCTATGCAATAAAGTCTTTTAACAGATAAACTCTTGCATTCTCATAAATATAATAATGATTTACAAAAATTTACTTTAAAAGAATTCCCATCCCAACGCAACTTTTCACCGTTTAATTTCAGCGTCTAATCGGTTATGTGGATTTTACAAACATGACAAACAATTAGGATACATAGTTAATTTTCAACATTATCTTATCATCCCTACAACTGTTTGATTAAAAAGAATAGGTTTGAGTATCTATGCATTATAAAATATCGATATCATTTAAAAATATACTAATTTAACATAAGTTCCTGGATATTATTAAAACTGGAATGGGCTACCATGAAGTTGGCCCCTCTCCCCCCCAATGTAAACATACTATTTGTGGGCTTTTTAAAACGGAACAGACAAAAATTTGTGTCCAACAATCCGGAACAAACGAGTGCAATCAAAACACCATGAATTTTTAAAAGGTTTTTTTAGGGGGGGGGGGTTTCCATGAAGTTGGCCCCTCATGAGTAAACAAAGTTTCAAATTCACGTACCATTTGTGCAAGAACAAATATACAGCAAACGAAACTTTTTGCGGAACAAACTCTATCGCAAGCATGTAAATGTCAATTTTCCAAAGTGTATTGGGGGGGGGGGGGTCTATCGTGAAGTTGCCCCCCCCAAATCCCAATATAAACACACTATTTGTGGATTTATCAAAATGGAACAAACAAAAATTTTTTCGGAACAATCCAGAACAAAAGATTGCAATCATAAAAATTTGAATTTTTCATAATGATAGACCAACTACGGACGTAATTGACGGATATCCTGTCAGAAATGTATTCGAAGAGAACTCTACTGAATGTATTGCTCTTTTTGCAAGCTTATCAACACATCCCAGCCCTTGCTACTCAGATGATTCATCACTGACCAGCCAACAAAATTATCAAACCCTAAGTTCAAACAGTTGACCCACGGAGTATCAGCTTACGTCTGTGCCTCTGTGCCGACAAAACAAGGCTGCTTGACGTACACTACCGTAATAAAGCTGAAGTCATGTATCCATGCGAAGCTCTAGAGTTGCGAGTGGTAGTAATGCCCTTAACCCTCTGTCTTGCCGGCGTGACAAAATAATACTATTTACATCCATTCAAAATTAAAAAAAATAAACGGAAGGAAGAACGTCTAACATTGTTTTAAATAATTTAAATAATGAATTTTGATCTAAGAAATAACACTAACCTTTTTATTAAACATATTAATTATTCTTCTAAGAAGTTTGTTGACTCTTCTTTATTTAATTTCAACATCGGCCATGATTTATTTCAAGGCATGCGCAGATCTGTTAAGCAAGTGGGTGGCTGGTCTTGCGATTGTAAAAGAAGAAAAGAAAAGAAAAAAGGCGTGATGTAAATACCTCTAAACTAGCACGCATTTCAATTTTGACAGATGGAAATAAACATTTTAATTATTTTAAGAAATATTGTTCACATTCATTGACATATATTTCAATCTTTATATCAAATTTACATTTTATTTTATATTCATCTCTAGTCCATAGCCAATATTTATCTTTTGCTTTAATGTATTAGTTTTCTCTTTGGACTTGGAAGAAAATAGAACATTTTAAAATTTGATTCATGGAACACTTTCTGAAGAAGATTAGTTCTTCTTCGGCGTACTTAAAGCATGGAGCCAAATTTGTGTGGTTCCTTGGTAAATTTATTTTAAAAGTGGGATATTAATATATCAATAGAAAGCTGAGTGTCTAGGGAAGAACTAGAGCCTATTGGTATCCTAAAACTGAGTATTGTTTGCATTATTAAGAAGAAGAAACAAATTTCCTACATTTTGCTGTTTCAACACAACATATTCTCTTGGTAAGATCCAGCCAAATCTTCATCTATAAATATATTTTTTCTCTATTTTTTTATCATCAAGAATCCAGGATTAGGCTAATGTAAAACTTTTTAAAAAGACTAAATATATTCAGACACTTTATCAAATCCAGTGCATTAATTTTTTTTATTTTATGTCAAAATATTAATGCGATTGATTTTTTTCAACAATACTAAATATTTATTTTGTTGTTTTAGTCACAACTCCAATAACATAAATATATATATATATATATATATAAAATATATATATATATATATATATATATATATATATATATATATTCCTTTACTCTGGTATTATAAACTCCTAAATTTAACATTGTAATATCCAGAAGACGTTCCCAAGCACACCCAGTGGTCTCGAGTATTAAGGGTCATCGTGCCTTTGTCTAAGTCAACCAAGCTAAAGGTATTTTTTATTGTTATTATTTTCTCCTAGATCCTAGGAGTGGCGCCCAGTAAATAAATAATTTTATTCATCTCGACATTACCTTTCGTTGGGTAAAAATATTTGGAAGACAGACTGGTGTTTTTTTTTATGATGATCATACAATACTCGTAAAAAAAAGTTAAAATATAGTGGGGTTGGAGGTATTGCTCTTTTGCTTCTGAAAACTATTTGACAGAAAGGTTGCAGTATGTAAAGGTAAATGGCTTGAATAGCAAGTCAATACATTTAAATACTAGCGTACCACAAGGAAGTGTTCTTGGTCCTACTCTTTTCCTAATTTACGTCAATGATCTAGGCAAACTCCAACTTAGTGGCTCACCTAAGCTCTATGCAGTCGACACTGTAATACTATAAAAATCTCGTGGAAATATAAATAACCCCATAGTACGTATGCAAGAGGACTTGATGACTCCAAATAAATATTTTAGAATTAACAAATTGACAGTTAATACAGAAAAAACCAACTATATACGATTCTCGTCATCACAAATGTGTTTTAATACACTTATCAATCTACATAATCAATGGAAGACTTCTTTCAAAAACAAATCATATTAAATATCTAGGACTACATGTAGATCAATATCTGAGATGGCATAAACATGTAGACTATGTTATAAAAAAAATATTACCACTAATAGGAATAATACGAAGATTCTCAGGAATGTCTGTACTTGTGAAAAATACAATTTAATATTCCCTCATTCATAGCCATTTGCACATTTGGGGCTCAGCTGCACTCACCATCCTTCAACCCCTTTAAGTGGAAGGACTACCTTGTAAAATTTGAGAAGCGCTATCAGCGCAACTCCTAAGAAACGTCCATATATTGAACTATTTGGACTGTTTACTTTAGCCGACACCGAACTAGAGCTGCGATGTTGTCAAATATCTGCTAAGTTTGTTCTAAAAGAGTGAAGGGGGAGCGAGCTAATCTGTTGTTTACATGGGTCAAGTTTCTTGGAAGGGAAAGGCAGGCAAGAGTGCGGCTTTTATCAAAGACCACACTATGCAGAAATCTGCTGCTTTATTTTTAGCTTGAACTAATATAATCAGTAGTATGGTTTTCTTAATATTTCTTACCTTGAGGAAGAAAACATTTTTAATTTGACGTTCTCGTATAAGACTGGTTTGCTGGTGACGAGATTGGGGTTCACATCCCAGTAGTGTATATTGAGGGTGTTTTTTAAAACGGTTTCAAACAAGCTACTATTATTTATTTATATCACCGCGTCTTACTACCCGTTCGGGCTGTACACTTATGTACTAATTACTCTAATGTGTTAGGCATCAGGAAGGTTAAATTAAGAGGAGATGCATCCATATTTTCGTGGAGTGAGAGCAGAAAACTATTTAGGAAAATCCACCTAAGTGCACCCAACCGGAATTGAACTGTGATCTCCCCGTCTTCAGCATGTCAGTTGAACACGGTGGGTAGCACACACTATTGGACTGGATTGCTGGTGGTGGGGAGATTGAAATTCAAATCCCAGTTGTGTGCAATAAGGGTATTTTCCCTAAAATGGTTCCCCACTCTCACTCTACGCAAATGTGGGTACATTAAATCTAAAATGTTACCTTTCTCGTTCCTAGTTCATGTATGTGTATAACTCAAACTGGAAGTAAGTCGCAATGAAAAAATATATATTTTTGAGGAGTTTTTAGGGGAATGACTCCAAGCCAATGAGAAATGTTTGAAAATGGAATGCCACTAAAAGCTATTAGGGGTGGCCCTTAAGCATTTAAAAATAATAATAGATTGTTATAGAACCTATTTGAAATTTGATGCAAACCATCTTTCATCTACAAACTAGAGTATATCAGAGGGAACCAAACAAACTGGAGAAAGACACATTTTGATGGGGGGAAGGGTGGAGAAGACATTGGTGGTAATAGCCCGCCCTATCAAACCTCCCCCCTTCCCAGTTCACCCTCAATGAGTAACATTGGATATAAAACTATCGACAGACACATCGTAGAATGTAGAACATTTCCTCAGCATCTGACATAACCCAAGTTATGAGGGGTTTCTTATATTACATCACCCAGATACAAATAATTATTATTATTTTAATATAAACTTAACCTTTAACTAGTGAGGTGAAGTTTACAATCACAAGTGGTGAGGTGGGGTCTAGGGGACCCCAGACTTAATTCCTTTGTTATATACGCCCAAATTTTTTATAGGTCATTAACCTTTTAATACGTGTTCTTGCAACCCAATACCATAAGAAACTGGTTAAATTTAAAATAATATAAAATTAATAATAAATAATTGACACTAATAAATTTACTTTATATTTAATCTTTCTTCTACAATTTATTTAGTAACAATTGCCAAAACATGAATTATAAAATAATAAATGAATTTTGTGTCAGCTTACTATACCCATGAAAAAGGAAATTATGAATAAAATAGATTAGATTAATATTTTATGAAATATGCTCAATGACATCCAAGCAATAAATTTTTACGAAAGGCAAATTGAGGTTCCTCACAATTTTCTTTTTTTTAATATATACTGGTGTAAAAATGACAAAAATTGAATTAAAAAGAGAAAGCCTACAATATAGAAGAAATAGACATGTAAAGAAAGACAAATGATAAATACAACATATAAATACAATATAAAGAAAGAGAGGGAGAGAGAGAAAAAAAAGCACTCGATGCCTACACACAGTTTTTGCATATGGCATGCGAACATTCTCCACAAATATTTTGGTTGCACTTAACACAAAAATTTGCTGTCTTCCTGTCTTTGTTTCTGGGACAAGTGTAGCATCTCTTCTTCTTCGGTGGGCCCCCGTGTTGAACAGGATCTTCCGGTTTTATTCCTGAAATTGCTTGGATTTTTTGACGAAGCTCACGGGGAAGTCTGAGATTTACTGCTCTTCTCTCCAAATGTTCCTTTATCAAAAAACAGCCGAGTTTTTTAATAAAACAAAAACGATTCATTTGACTCCGTTCCCGACTGTCAGAGTACAAAACATAGGCATTATTTGCGCTAATATCTAATAAAGCAAAGAATAATGCCAAAGTCCACCGCCGTGTTCTTCTATTGCAAGAATATATTGCACATTTTTTATCGAGGTTATCAACTCCTCCTTTGAAGGAATTGTAATCAATTATCATTTCCGGTTTACCTGAAACTTCGTCACACTTATCATCGTGATGGCAGGAGCTTAGAAGAATCACAGCCTTATTTTTCTTGGGGACGTAGGACACTAAAGTGGCTGCGTTAGTGAATCCGAATAAGCTGCTTCCAGGTGCTCTCCCCCGATTGGGTAAAAATTCTTTCGGAATTTCGGGTTTATTTTTCCTTAGAGTTCCAAGAACTGTTAGGCCTCTATTTTTTAGTTCATTTAGGAGTTCCATAGACATAAACCAATTGTCACATGTAACATTTCTGTTCGATTTTTCTATGGGTTTTACAAGACGGACAACTGACTGTGTGGGGATAGATAATTTTTTTTCTTCATGTGTTAGGCCAATGCTATCTGAATTTTTTCCTCCATATAAATACGCATTGAAAAGATATGAGTTCCGAGCATCTGTAAGGCATAAAACTTTCAAGCCATACTTTGCCGGCTTATTAGGCATGTACACGCGAAATTTGCATCTTCCGCGAAAGGGGACGAGCATTTCATCGACGCAGGCATTTTGGCTTATGCAATACATCCGCTGGGAATTGAGAAGAAATTCAGCCCACACTTCATTTACAGCTGCAGTTGGATCCTCTTGTTTCCGTGCTTCTCGAGTATTTTTATCATCGAATCTAATACACACCGTCAATATAAAAAATCTTTTCATTGACATGGTGCATCTAAAAATGTCCCTTCCGTGCCCGTCGTCCGAAAAAAGGGAACTCATGCTTTCTCTTCCGGATTTAGATATACTAGAAAGCAAAAGTAGACCTAGATAAGCCCGCATCTCAACCAGGTCTACATTGCGTAAGTCAGTACGGTTCGGGTCTTGGAAATTACTTCTATATGCTTCTAATTGAGTATTTGTGAAATTCACAATTTTTTCTAACATAGTATTGGGCATTAGAAGTTCCCACATCACTAGAGGATTTATATCTCCTGGAGATAGTGCTTTGGCTTCGTTCCGCAATCCTGGTAAATGACTCACTATATTATGGGCAGGTGCCCTACCTCTGTGTCTTGGTTTTTGTTTTCCCCAAACATACGGAATTCTGTTTTTACCTTTCCCTCTGTAAACATCACGAGGCACACTCTCACCATCCTCATCGGTAGATTCACTATCACTCACCTCACTCTGTTCCGAATCAGATTGATGATCACTCAGAACAAAATCTGCATCTCCACCATCATTGTCACTGTCTTACAAATCAGAAATAGGCAACTCATCACCCAGTGGTCTGTTGAGCTCCTCCAAAATTAATCTAGCAAACTGTGGATCATCACTTCGAAAGATTACCCGTTCGCGCGACATTTATACCAGAATATTAGAAAAAACTATATTTGAAAAAATCCGAACACTAGCAGTGAGGTGGGGTCTGTGGGACCCCAAGACGTCTTTCCTGACCAAACACACGAAGGAAACTGACTGGAAAAGTGAGTTACAGTGAGAGCATGTTGAGACAGGAAATGTCAGGTGGGGACAAGATGTTAGCATGAGGGGAAGGGGATTCACAGAAATTTAAAGGGCTGCTGGGGTCTCCTAGACCCCACCTCACCATTTAAAGGTTAAAGATGCACTAAAATTTCCTATTGTAAAACTAGCTTGACCTACATTAGCTTGTAACATGTACAAAGACATAACTATGCAGTAATTGACCCACGGTGGATGCCCCCAAGGAAAAAATACACCACCGTCCCCAAATCTTATGAATAATTGTAGATTATAAAAAAATATTTAGACATTTATTATTGGAATTATTTTATAATACGTATTAATATAGAGTAGGTAGGTTAAATTTAGAGGAAGTGTACCCACATTTGCGTGGAAAGAAAGAGTGTAAACCCATTGAGGAAAAACCACTCTAAGTGCATTACCATACAGCCATAATATTTGATAAAATTGTTGCTGAAAAATTTCAATATAATGTAAAAAACTTAATCTGAATTGAAAAAAACAATATTAATAAATATTATAAACAAATCAATAGTCAATAATCAATATTAACACCTATAGAGGCTAAACAAACATACGTCTCTCTGAAATTGTCTACAATTTCCTCCAAGGACAAGCTACGGGTAGTAGCTCAACAGACCACATAGCTAATCCCTTTAGCCTTTATTGATTCATGTGCTTCTTAAATAATTTTTAGTAAAGTTTTGAAAATGACCTGTCAGCTGTTTCTATTGATTTTACAGAAAAATATGTACATACATTTTTGTACAGCATAAATTATGCGCAATAAAATGACTATTGAGTAATTTTTAATTGATTAGTGAGATCTTTATGAAACAATGATAGGCCTGAAAGACAACGCTTTCATCTATTACCAAATTAATTTTGGGTGGGTGGACCTGCGTGGTGGGCCCTATTTTGGGCGTGGCCCTGTGGAATTTTGCCACCATCCTATAGTTACACCAATGAACTTGTAACTATCAAGAATTTCAAACTCTATTAACCTATTTTTTATTAATTATATTCGATAGTCAAATACGTTTATACATATTTTAACATGGTGGCCTCATGGTCTAACGCGCTAATCTTGCAGTAGACTAGACTGCCAATGATGGGGAGATCAAGGTTCTAATCTCGGTCGGGTGTACTAAAGTTAGTTTCTCCAAACTGGTATTCCACGCTCCCTCCACGTAAATGCGGGTACACTTTCTATGAATATAACCTTCCTGATCCCTAAAACCACTAAAGCAATTTTTGAAAAACAAAATCTATTCACAAATTCTCTGTTTATTTGAAAAAAAAATTAATCTGACCATTTACTTCAGGAACTGAAAGAAAATATTTTGGGGTTCACATCCCAGTAGTGTATACTGAGGGTGTTTTTTAAAACGGTTCCAAACACGCTACTATTATTTATTTATATCGCCGTGTCTTACTACCCGTTCGGGCTGTACATATATATTTATATATAATATAATGTAAATAAAATAAAATATAATATAATTAAATAAATAAATATTATATATATAAATATATATATTCAAATTTGAAGATAGCATATAGAACTATTTTCTGCAAAAATAAATATTTTATTTTTAAAAATGTATATTTTTTATAGAATAAATATTACACTTATTGCCTCTACTTCAAAAATTATAAACACTAACTCTAAAAATAAGTATTTGAAATTACAATAAACATAAAGAAATATGATGCAAGAAAAGGTTTTTCATCGTGATTGCTCATTTCCTCAACGCAAATGTGGGAACACTTTCTCTTAATTACCGTATTTATTATCTACCCTACTTTATTATTGTAAATTTACGAATAACATCGAAGAATATTAAGAAGTGAAGCATTTCTAATATCACAAGAACAAAAAAAAAAAAGACATGGAAATAATCTTTACACTGCACTCTCTTATATGTGTTGAGTAACATCCTCCTCTTAGTATTTGTGTTCCCCCCTTCCCTTCCTCTCTAAAGCTTACGTTATTTCCAAATCTTACACTATGGCACGCGAGGGGTGCGAGAAAGTAAAAATGATATTTGTGATGAAACTATTTTGTTAAATAATAATTGTCAAAATTAAATATGGATCTGTGTTAATGTTATTAATTTTAAAAGAGTGGTGGTCAAGGCATGTTCAATAGTCCCAATAGCAAAATAGTTTCAAGACATTTATCTATTGTGACAAGTGTATTTCTTGTTCAAATTACCAATAGTCCAAAATGATTTAGTTGGCCCCGTATTATCAATACCAAATTATTGACTCTGTTTACAGATCAGATTACCAAAGGTAGGGCCAAAGTGTTTGATTGATATACCAAAGTGAACCGATCCGTGTGGGTTTTACGCCGATGTACTAATTAAGCTAATGTGTCAGAGAAGGGTAAGGTTGCTTTTAGATGACTTACACTCACATTTGCGTGGAGGGTAAGTGGAAAACATTTTAGGAATAATAACCTCATAGCACCAAACTGGGATCGAACACCAATCCCCGTCCTCGGCAGTCCAGTTTTTTGCAAGAGTAGTGCCTAAATCATGAGGTCACCAAAGCGGGTCCTGTAATTATATTAATTAGGTATTCTACACACATGATTTGAAATTAATGGATGAATTTTAAACTACAGTATTAAAATTGTATTTTTCAAGCAGAAATGATAATAAATTCATGATACTTTTTTTTATCCAATTCACAAGAGTAAAACATTTATTTTTCTTTCGTCTGGTTGAGAGATAAAGTAGTTTTTTATTTTATTTTCTTCGATATCTTTTTACAGAAACGGCTTCCATTGCAAAACACGTGGTATTCACACAACTGATTTAATAAATGAACGCAGTCGAGTTGATATTTTTCCTGAGAACACCTGCTGGTCACAGTGCAACGCTTGGCATCACTGCCATGAGTTTTCTCGAGAGGTTCATTTTGTTCAACCTTACACCGCTAGGTCACAGGCTACTGCACTACAACACTTTTTTGAATCAAAATAAAACTGTACCACTTTATTTTAGTTTAGAACAATATGTATGCTGAAAAATGAAATGATAATTATTCTCAATCATATTTACTCGGTTTATACTTTGTCTGTAGATTTTTTTTAAAACAACACTAAACCAAGAAAATACGATCATGCAAAAATTATTTAAACAAAGCTGCTTACAAATATTTAACTTTTAACTGGCGTTAAATTATACTAAATGATAGAGAAATGTGTTTATTGTAATAAAATGAAAATCGTTTTAGCCTAAGTCTTCCCACATTTCAATGACAAGCCCAGTTTGTTTCATGCAGTGATCTTTAAATTATTTTTTAAAACTTAAATTTGAATTGGCTGGGTGGATAGGAATAAACTATAAACCATGTAAATGAATTGATCTTTACAGTAGTAAAAATCTGATTAAAATATGTATAATAGTTTTCTTAGTAATCATGTACAGAGAAATCGTCTTAGAAACCGGCCGCGCTCATCTCTCATGGTGATCCATCCCCTTAAACAGCCCAAAACAAATCTCTTAAGAACCCATTTATGTTTTGCCTAGCATGTATCCAAGCAAATACATCTACATTAGATAGATAGATAGATTGTTACAGGGAGATCATCCAAACTACATTAATCACAATACGTTACCAATAAAAGGAATATATCATTTCAATCTACTACACATCTACATTGACCTTAAGAACAAGTCAAATAGAGCATTACAACACAATCATTATACTAGAAACGCGAATGACATATTCTTACATACAACACGAACGCAGTTTGGTAAGTAAACTTATACTTTTGAAGTGTACAGATTATACAACTCCTTACCCAGGTCGTTAAAAATATTAGCCCATTATATTTATTTAAAAAGCCACTTAAAATCCATCTAATCAATCTTTGCAAAGGTGATAATCTAATACCAGCCTAACTTGTTGAACCGTTAACATGGATTAAACAACATTAGATTATGAATATTATCTATTGTATGTATGCATGCGTGTTAATGCTAAGGTTATTATAGTACGTTTATTATTATCTGTAATACCACGCTACACTAGTTGAAAATGTTAAATAAAAAAAGAACACGAGAATTGTCTAGTTGTAAAAAAAACTGTATTTTCATAGCCTATTGCAAAAATAAAAGCATGAATAATTGTTCGGATGTTAAAAAAAATTATATTATTATAAATAATTTTAATTATGTAAATAATTGATGTACCGGTACGCCATATTATGTTAATGTCTGCACTATAATCCTATGTGATTATAAGATCTCCATTCAGAGCTTTGCTCAAGGAGATTAATCGTAATTACTATTTATTTGATTTAATAACAATAAAAAAAGAAAAAAGAAAAACTTGGTGTACAATCCATTCAATATATTAGAAGAATGTGGCTATCTGCCATTACAAACATTTATGATTGTTACATTGGTTACCATGGTATCCACCTAATGCCATTTATCTCTATAATATAACTGGATGGACATACACATACACATTTCCAAGGACAAAAGCGTGACGCTCAAGTTTATCGTCTGCTACACTGTGGGGGGAGTGATTTAACGGTTTCTTTCAATGTTCTTAAGCGAAAACATGTTTATGATGAATAAATGTGTTATTGTTTGAAAATGGTGAAGTATTATATCACACTTTCCTGAAGAAACATTTACATGAAAGGATATACAATTCAGTTTTACAGGTAATACTGTACAAATACGAATAAAATCTTTAACATATTTAAATATGTAATTGTCATAAATGTTGTTTACAGTCTGCCAAGACTACACGTAAAGTTGGTGCTACCTTGTATATTGGTTTCAGAAACCATAGGCTATTATATTTTCAATATAACAGTCAAATAACAGTTCGACAAATATAATGAATGAGGTATCTTAAAACTTGATTACATTTGTTTTGTTACACCCCACTCTCCATCCTTTTATTTACGACCACAAATAATATAAAAAGGAGGGGGCGTAATCTAAGGAACACACAAAAAGGGAAATCAAATGCAAGATTTAATAACAACAATATGAATGGTTTATTCAAAGTAATAACAGCAGAGCAGAAATCTTTACATGGTCTCAAAAATCAAACTGAGTATGTTGAAAATCAAAAACATAAACAATTATTTCGTGCAGTTAACTTGAGTGAATCTTCCCTCATACTTAATATATCTAACAATCAAATGGGTCAGTCTTGAAGAGACAAAACAACCCATAAAGTAGATTAAAGTACATAAATTAAAGCAAGTAATATTCATATAAGGGCCTTATGGGCCTTATTACACTGTTCCAAAAGTGTCTGATTCACACCAATGAAAGCAAACTTCAAAAAAAATTAATAATAAATATTAAATATTTATTAGACATTTTACAACACACGAGAGTTTGGCTAACAGACTTTAGTCAAACTTCCGCGGGACTATCTGATCTCGATACAAAATTTGGAAAAGTTCACTTACTTGAGAATTTAAAGAAACAAAGCATAGCAAAAAGATTTGAAAATGTTCTAATATAAAATTAATCTCAATATTAATTTTATCAGTCAAAAAGGTTTCGCTAGAAAAATTCATTTATATAAATATAAATCCCAAAAATCAAAACAATTACTAGTAACCACAATTTCAAAAAGAATTATTTTTACGTGTTCAACACAAAACTAACTGATACTTGTGGCTATCTAAAAGTATAAAAAATACAGCAGACTCTAGCACCCAAGTGGCGACAGACAAAATATAGTCTCATATCAAAATAAATGTTCAGGTAAAAAAAATGTTATTAAAGAGAAAAATTACGACGCCCAAATTGGCTAACACTAAAAGTTAAACAATGGCAGCTTATATATTGGACTCTAATTTAAATTTAAGTCCGTAGAATATGAAAGTTTATCCTGTTATTGTCCAGGTCCAGGACAGCACTCGTCCATCAAATGTCGATTGAATAGTCATTTTAGCATACATGAATATCACTCTATATAGGGTTTTCGTTGCTAGGGACGCAAGGTGTGGGAAAAGAACACTTGTCGGTGACGTCCTTCTCGAAGCATTTTATAGTCACATAGCCCATTTGTTGTTAGAGCTCTATCCGCCTTCTAGAACATTTCTTCTATCACCTGATGTTGTTTTCGTAGTTCATGTTTCTCCCATCAGAGGGCAGGTAAGCAGTGCAGTCCAGTCCAGTCGAGGCAAGTTCTGCATGGCCCATTTTAGTGTTGCTTTGATCAAATCGGTGTGGACATCAGCTGTTGGAACGTCATAGCTCGCTTGGGAAACTCCCCGTACTAGGCTTCTATAGGTGTTAGTCCGTCTTGGTGGTTGCTCTACCCAGAAGATACATTAGGTAAGTACATGAAAAGTGTTATTTGTAGATTGAATACTATCCCATTGAATTGTTATTGAATATTGTTCTGAATTGTCTATTATATTTTACAAAACTACGAGAACTACAATAGAGAAGAGTACTATTGTAGGGATTTTAATAGTTTCGATAATATTTGGGAGCGGGTAGTATGAATCCAAAGGCGAGTTACGTGTGAAGGTTTACATGGAGGCGAGTCCTATTGTAACACAATGTTACAGTTTGAATGACAAACTTTGTGTAGTTGCCATACATTCAATCTATCACTTAGGTTATAGACAGTATTATTATATTACAATTTATTTTAAAGTTGGCTCATATCTTGTATATTGCTTTCAGAAACCATAGTATGTTGAAGGTTCGATAACTATAATGAAACATGTTAGCTAAAAACTGTATTACATTTGTTTGTATGAAATACTTTGTGTAGAAGTCTTATGTTCAAATGATAATTTAGGTTAGAGGCATAGAGGAAGTATGGTATCTACTAAACCCTGAATTTACTAATAATCCCAATCTGTAAGGCTTTATTTCGTACCAGAATACTATCATATATATTTTTTGTAGGATAAACGTCCATTTAGAACGGAAAGTCTTTTATCCTAACTAAACACAAATATAGGGTAGGATTCTGGTACGAAATAAAGCCTTACAAGCGAGCTTCCTTGAATGATCATCGTATATATTGGGCTACATCAACTTATTCAAAGAACAAAACTAACCAGTTTTGAACTTTAATATGCTCTTCAAAGATTTTACTAACATATTTATTTCATTTAACTAATCATACATTGAGGTTTCTCATATATTCAATCAAATTAATGAACGATGTTAAAATCCCACATTGCCTTGTTAAGTTGTAAGAGAGAAAGCGATACCCGAAAGTTTTTTCTCTCCTACACAATGGTATGCAGACGACAGCTCAAAAATTTCAGCCACAGATGTCCATCCAGTTATATTATAGAAATCAATGCCTAATGCTAAGACATTGTGTATCTGCTACACTTATTAATTATATATTTTAATTTGGCTATTAGCTTGTATATTGGTCGTAGATAAGGGAGGTATTGATATTGATTCTAGAATAAGATAAATAAGCCATATTATAAAGAAATTTTGATAACTATTGTGAAATAATATAGGTAACAACTTGATTTTATTTGTTTTAATAACAAACTTTATATACTAGACTTACGTTCAAAGGGTTATTTAGGTTTTAAACTTGTAGGCAGTTTTACTATATTTCGATTTTTGTAATACTGTTTTGGACGGCCTCATTTCGTACCATAATCCTAGTGAAAATTACCATTCTTGTACAAAATAAAGCCTTCCAAACGGGCTGGGCTTCCTTCCAAAATCATAGTATATATTAGCCTACATCAATTTATTTAAATAAACAAGCCACTCGTGAATTTCAAACTTAATAAATAATTAATTTTGAACCTTATACTTAACACATTAATATTAGAATTAAAACTTTGAGCTAAAATGGCTGACAAACTGAAATAGTTAAACTTTGGTTAATTTATTTTGAAAATAAAATTAAGTTTTTTATGTTGTTTTTTCAGTTTATACCATTGATCTCTATAGTATTACTGGATGGACATACACATGCACATTCCAAGGACAAAAGCGTGACGCTCAAGTGTATCGTCTGCTTCACTGAGGGGGGGAAAGATTTAACGGTTTCTTTAAATGTTATTATGCGAAAACATGTCTCTGATGAATAAAAGTGTTATTGTTTGAAAATAGTGAAGTATTATACCACACTTTCCTGAAGAAACATTTACATTAAAGGATATACAATCCAGTTTTACAGGTAATACTGTACAAATACGAATAAACCTTAGATATTTCAATTTTTATGTAGTTATCATCAATGTTGTTTACAGTCTGCCACGACAACACTTATATTTAAAGTTGGTTATTAGCGTGTATATTGGTTTCAGAAACCATATTTTATTGAAAGTTCGATAAATATAATGAACAAGGTATCTTAAAAATTGATTACATTTGTTTGAATGACAAACTTTGAATAGTTGCCATGCATTCAAACTATCACTTAGGTTATAGGCTTGTGGAAAGTATTATTATAATAATACCGTTTTTTTTTTTAAGTTGACTCATATCTTTCAGAAACCATATTATGTTTAAAGTTCGATAACTATAATGAAACAAGTTAGCTAAAAACTGTATTACATTTGTTTGAATGACACACTTTGTGTAGAAGTCTTACGTTCAAATGATAATTTAGGTTATTGCCTTGTAGGAAGTACAGTATCTTATAAACCCGGATTTTAGTAATAATTCCAATCTGTAAGGCTTTATTTCGTACCAGAATACTATCATATATATAATATTTTGGTAGGATGAACGGCAATTTAGAACAGAAGTAGAAATTTCCTTCTGGAAGGTCTTTTATCCTAACTAGACACAAATATAGGGTAGGATTCTGGTACGAGATAAAGCCTTAAAAGTAAGCTTCTTTCAAAAATCATTGTACATATTAGGCTACATCAACTTATTTAAAGAAAAAACTAACCTGTTTTGAACTTTTATATGCTCGTCAAAGCTTTAACTAACATATTTATTTAATTTAACCACTCTCACATTGATGTATCTCATATAATCAATCAAATTAATGAACGATGTCAAAATGCCACATTGCATTGTATGGGTGAAAGAGAGAAAGAGATACCCGAAAGTTTCTTTCTCTCTTACCCAATGGTATGCAGACGACAGCTCGAAAATTTCAGCCACAGATGTCCATCCAGTTATAGTATAGAGATCAATGGTTTATACTATACCTGTTATTAATTAACCCATTCTATATATGGCTGATCATCTCTAACCCTTGAACACAAAAATTCATAAAATTTACGAGCGGGTTGTTAGTGAGTATGTTCTATGTTCCTTGCAATATGGAACATACACAGATTGAATTAAGATGTCTTTCTTTTCTTTTTATTAGAAGGACAGATATTCCCAGATAATATGGCAAACAGTTTTCATTCCACCGCTGGCTGTTTCTTCCGGTTAAGTGGGTGTTCTCGGAACCCCTAAAATGTTTCTAATCTTCATCCAAAGATTGGTTTGTAAGCTATATATATATAGCCCTGGGAATTTCTAATCAGTCCATCATCCATGATCTCACAAGCTCTTCACTCAACTGAATGAGAAAGTCCTTTCTTGACACTGGTTTACTTTGCTGTTGGTGATTATTGTGGCTGTAAATCGCCCATGCATTTACACATCAGATATTAATTATAATGTAGAAAACTCAAAGGGGCCAACGCCTGGGCTACTTTGAAACATCAAACCAAATCCTCTATTAAATTTACTGTAAGAAAACTAGGGTTTACTATGAGCATTGGTATGATAGGTGGGGACTATATTGAGCAGTTCTTTTTTTATTTTAGGTTTCTAGCTTATTTAATTGTGAAGATACTAACAAAAATATAAGCATGTTATGACAAATTATATATAAATATGAATGTTTAGTAACAATTTAATTTTACACTTATCAAACATGTTAAACCTGGTTTGGGACTTGAAGTGTTTCAATTAAATAATAAAAAAAGTTTTAATGTGGTTTATAGTTAAGAAAAACTTCACTTAAAATGTAATAAAATATTGCCAACTGCATGGACGCTGTGAACTCACACATTCATTTTCATAAAGGAAACTAAATAAAACACTAGAAAAATTAGGTAGGTATCTAGTTATATATGTACAAAAACTTTATACTTTTTATGGCTGAACAGCACACTATTCAATATGGTAGCCATCAAAGGACCTGCAGTAGTCCTCTTCTATTAAGTTGATGGCTCCATAGTCATTTTTACAATATTGTCAATAGTAATTGTATCTGAATCCTCTTTCTCTAGTAATTTGAACAGATTGCCTGTGCCTGAACATTTTCTTACATAATGTAGGAAATAGTCTTCAATTTTTTTGATGGTTTATTTAACTATGACCCAAACAATCACTTTGATGTCTAGATTATTGTACATATCTTATTTATCTGATTGTATTAGGTCATTAAGGTCGACATCTTTATCTTTCATATAATTTACTGATTCCAATGATAGTCGGAATCTGAATAGCTATCATCTGTTGTGAAGTAAATTCTTTTTCTTTTGATTTTCTTGCAGGTACCTGTACTTGAATCACATGACTAGTAGAAGCTGAAGGATTGGTTCCATGTAGGCCTACATTATTAATACTGGTAGAGAGAGACGACTCGGCATAATATTAAATCGGGGGAGGGGGTGCCCCCTCTCCCCCAAGCTTGATGACTCAATCCCCCTCCCCCTTCCGAACTTGATGAATCCCCCCAAGATAAGGTATTTCAAGTTCAAAGAAAATGTCACCATAATTAGCTTTTTATTACAAATAGACTAAGGCTAAAAATGGTACAGTTTGCAAAGAAATACTCATTTGAAATTAAGTGAATAGTAAAAATCTAATTACATGAAATTAATATTTGTAAGAAGGAAAGGAACAAAATATCATCATTGTCTTGTAAAGAAGAAACAATAATCTTCAATTTGTTTAAACATTTATCAACTTTTTTCTACACTAATAAATAAAATATACTTTTTTTCTTCTATTGGCATTTTCTTTTCTTTTTAATAATATATTTAACAATGATAAAAAAACTAGATCAATTACAACTGTCCCATCCCTCCCACACCATGGGACAAGAACTTGGGAGGGTTGGGACAAGTTCTATCGCTGGACAGGAACTTGGGAGGGTTGGGACAAGTTCTATCGCTACTAATAAAAAATTTATGATTAAAATAGTAGACTAATTAAGTTACTATTAATTTTAAAAATTATTTCCATTGTAAAATATCCTTTTATTTATGTATTAAAGGATATTGGCAGTGTACATACACAATAAGTGAAACAATATTATTTGCAACAAGAAAATTATAATATATAAACTTATAGACTTAGAGATACAACTTCTAGTTCACTTTTCATAAACGTCTGCCACTTTTTTTTTTTTTTTTCAAACACACATTTCAATTGGTCTTCCTTTTGCACGAGCTTAGACTAAGCTAAAGTGCCTAAAACACTCAAAACAGGAACAAATGAAATGCCATTTTCATTTGCAACAAATACTTTTTTTTTAATCATCAACACATTTTAGCGCCATTACACAAACTTCATTGTCATCGTCATGGCCATTAAAATCAGGTAGTCTTTGCACAATACAAATATACATATATTTAATTGTGTTTCTTACCCCACCTTGAAACTCGACAAGAACAAAAGTTCCTTGTCTTTAATCTTCTTTTTCAAAATCCAAAACAGCAACATTTTCTCCATGAGGTGGAATGTGTCCTTAATTACCGCAATCACTGGAAAGTAATGTATTGCGTATATTGCTGTATAGTGTTGCAAGAGTTTGTGTTGTTGTATCTTTAATGATAAACACTTGAGATGTTTAGTTCTGTCTGCTCCTCTGAGAGAAGAGTCTTTAGGATCAGGACGGTCAGCTACTGATGAACATAAAAAGTTATCATTTTGTAAAAATGTCTCTGAAAGGATAAATTCCAATTTTGGCGAAACCTGATTGAATATTGACACAAGGGTTTTTCTTGAGGGGGGGGGGGGATCCACCTCCAGTGTGTGAGTTTTGCGATGCTCCCCTTAGTGTGTACCACATTTTGGTGGATTGTCGCAAGTATGCCTCTATTCGCCTGGCTCTTAATTTTAATGGCTGCCTTAGTTTTTTTATTACGTGACAGTACAGATGGAGTCATATGCTTACTCCGTTTTATATGCCGGGTGAATCTTTTAAATGCCATTTGAGTCACTTTTATAAAGTGGCTAATTTGGATTTTATCTTGTATTGAGATTATTTTTAACATTTTGCATAACTTTTAAGCACTGTCTTTGAAAAATTAAAATTAATAAGTTGGACTTAAGTCAAATTTTCCCAATAAAATTTTGTTTTAAACCCTATTATTGTAAGTACACATTTCTCTGATTTCAACCTTATTGAATCATTGTATATTTTAAATTTAGTTTTTAAAAGTGATGCAAAGTAACCCATAGGTGGTGACTATTTTGCATCACTATTTTAAAACCAATGTGTATAAAGTACAAAGATGCAAAGTAAACTCATAAAACCTGTAGTCCATAAACAAATATAGAAATTATGGAGAAAATATATTCTATTCCCAAGAAAAATGATTTATTGAACATACATATGTGTGTGTGTGTGTATATGAAATTGGAATGATTCACTGTAATAGTAGGTATTGTTTTCATTGATTATAAGAAATAATATGCACTTTTAGAATTTTGAACCTCCTTGTTCCATGAATGTTCAGTTCCATGTATGTTCAGTTAATACTCATAAGTTCTGGGACGTGAAAACATTACTGTTTATTTACTCTGAGGGAGACCACTTCTCCCAATAATTTCATTCCATTCATAAAACAGATTATCTTTCCGAGAAGGCCACTTCCAAGACTTTAGGGACTTTGTCTTGGCACTAATGTTAACACCATATCAGTGAAACTTTCAATCATCCCCGGGTACACTTAGTTCTCGTAACTAAAAACAACAAATGCACCAACTTGACGATTAACTGGTTTGAAAGTCATTTCAGGTTGGATAGAATTGTTTTCAGCCATTTCACAGTTTCTCTCATAGAGGAGTCTTGAAAAATGACAACTCCTTCCTTATCACTTGAATTCATTTCACATTCTCTTGATGGCACTTTATGTTTAGCAGCTTCATTTAATGGTCCTTCAACAATTTCCTCGTGAGCCACACTTTTACCTGCAGGAATTTTGATTTTCCTAACCTGCCTCGGTGGCGTAGTTGGCTAACGCGCTAGTCGTGTTAAGCTCGATTGCTGAGGACAGGGAGATCGAGGTTCGAATCTCGGTCGGGTGAACTGGGGGTGGTTTTTCCTAAATGGTTTCCTACTCTCCCTCCACACAAATGCGGGTTCACTTCCTCTAAATGCAACCCTCACAATTCTTAACCCATTAGCGTAATTAGTACTTAAGCGTATAACCTGAACGGGTAGTAAGACGCGGTGCTAAATATTATTATTATTGATTTTCCTTCTTTTTCTAATAGGTTTTCCGCCACCTGTATATGCATTTCTGGTTGAATGTAGAATATCTAGGAATGCCGCAATAATACTTTCTTTGTGTTTTTTTTGTTTGGGTGGTACGTTCAAGTAATGGATCTTTGTCACATGGGAATATCCCACATTTTTGAAACCCACTTTTAAAATTTTGTGCCACATTTGGTTGTAGATCTTCAAGAGAGTTCTCTAGTAGTGAAGGGAATTGTTGTTTAGGTAAAATAGCATTTTTGAATCCCTTTGGCGTTTTCTTTCAGTTTGAGAGAACGTTTCGCCAAGCAATCTTCAGGGGATGGAAGAATGGAACGTCCAGTGGTTACGTGAGGTGCATGCCGTTTGGTGGTAAGCACATGAAGTAGATGTTCTCTTCATGGCACCTCTCAAAAACTGGGATAGACAAATGGGTCAATAAATTATCCCTGATGATGACTTTTTCCCCAGCTAACCTTCCCAGCCTAGGCAACAGAAGACTTTCAAACCAATCATTGAAGGTCATGGAATCAAACTACCCAGAGACTGAATGGTGGTACCGGCATCCTTCAGGTCCTGCTTCTGCCCAAGTCGTCCAAAGCTGGCCGGATTTGTACATCACATAGGGTGGTAAAATGTCAACAGCAGCATATCCGCAAAACATTAGGGAAGTGCTGCTCTTTGAATAATTACTTATGTTTTCTGGATACTTTACACCACGACGAACGATCACTTTTTTTTGGCCTGGGTTGTCTGTGAGATTAGTTTTGTCAAAGTTCCATATGTTTTCTGGAGGAGGGTCTTGCAAAACACCTTTTAGATTTTCTATGTAGTCGTTAATAACTTTTTCATCTATGGCAGCTCGATTACGCTTGATATTAGCAGAAAATCTTTCGGAAAGCTGTGGCTGTCCAGGAGTATTTATATGCTTTTCCTTCACTTTGTTTGCAATTGTTCTGAAGGGTATTTTAAAGTGTTCAGAAGCTTTCCATCATGAAAATTCGCCACTTTTAATTCTATCCAAACACTCTTGAAGCCTTTCTTTACTGTAATCCACATATCGACGAGCGCCAGGTTTTCTCTTGTAGGTACGACCCATTACTGAAAATACAGAAAATTGCAAGAATGTTTTTATATTGTTGGTATGTTGTTTAGCAGAGAAAGCAGCTATTATCGACTTAATTTTAATGGGTAGGAAGGTATTAATTAGAGGAAATACACCAGCATTGGTGTGGAAAAAGGATGGGAAACCATTAAGGGCAAATCCACCCTCAATGCACCCAACCGGGACTCGAACCCTGACATCCCCACCAGTAGTGTTAAAGGGATCATTACTTTTGTTGTGATGTAAAGCTACCCCACAAAACATGAAAACACAACCACTTTAGTAAATTAAATGAAAAAAATAACAACATATTAATTTAGATAAAAATGACTAGCATTTTCGAATTCATTGGTAAACTTCGTTTAAGAAAATAATTCAGTTACCTCTGATTCATTCACACAGCCAAGGAGGCAAGTGGATTTTTTTAAATTTGGCGCCAACTCTCAACCTCACTTCACATGCACTATTACTAAACTAAAATGGTGGACAGAGTCAAACACATACTCCAAAGCTGACATGGTACACCCTCTTTTGGATACTTATGGAAAGATTGTCTCTTAGTCCCATCTCTGCTCCACAAAGAACGTTAAATCTTTTTTAATTTTGATGTAAAGTAACCCCAGTTTACGGTTTATTAATATGTTTGTTTTGTCTTTTTAACATTTCATATTTTAATATGTTTGTTTTGTCTTCTTAACATTTCATATTTAATATGTTTGTTTTTTCCTTTTAACATGTTATATTTTAATATGTTGACTGTGTATTTTTAATGTAGTATATATACCTATGGGTTTTTTTTAGCAGGTATATCACTCAATTTATACTAATACCCCATTTGAGCACTCCTATGGAGTGTCTCAAATGGGTATCTTCTCATATTGAGATAAAGCCTTTTTACATTTATATACAAAGTTTAGTATTTATGTATGTTTTTTATATTATTTTTTTCACCTGCCTATTCCGACAGGTGAATTATTTATTATCTCTTTCCCCTATGGGGATTATACTTTTTTTAATATCATTTAAGGCCCTTATGACCTCATTGTGTCGACGGGCCTCTAAGCCTTATTAATAATGTTAAGAGTAAATAGCCGAAGCTATATTAATGGTAATTACTTCAGTTAGATATCATATTCTGAAAATTGAAAAATGACACCTGGACACGGGACACGGGTTCGATTCCCGTGTCCAGGTGTCATTTTTCAATTTTCAGAATATGATATCTTATTAATAATGGCTTTTCCAATAGTAGCCTACTTATTATTGTATCTCTTTTATAACCAAAAAGTTTGTTCTTTTGCCTTAAGTTTGCATTTTTATTTATTGTAAACTGGGGTGAAATCGATCAATGTTGGTTTTAAAATTGTTCTTAGATCAAATTTACTAAATATTTTAAAATTTAAATTTCATTGTTATATGTAATCAGTCTTGTAGTTTACTTTACACTATTTTTAATGGCATTTTACTGAATTTTAATTGTAGTTTTTTAAATAAACAAGCTGATCAATCACACCCATTGTTTGGGGATGGATTGATCACCCCATACTTTATGTTTTACAAATGTTCTACACACTAGGAAGTGATCAAAGTCGCCTGTGACTAAAATCCAATCATTATTTTTTCTGCAAAACATGTTTTTATTCCAGGGGTGAGATTGATCACCAAGTTATATATATTTATTGATTAACAATTAAACTATATTACAACATTAAAAATGTTTAAAATGAAAGATAGACAAGTCAGGCTAACTAATTTTAACATATAATCTCAATTTAAAAAGATGATAATTTATGCTATTGTACCAACACTTTCAATTTTGTTTTGTGATAACACAACTAAAAGATTATATAGGTGTCTTTGTACAACATTTATAAAAGTTTAAAATACAACTCTAATTTTCTTTTACATCAATATCAAATTCAAAAATTTACTAATTCTGTTAATTACCAACACTTTCAATTTCAGGTTGAAGCAAGACAGCTAAAGTATCATCAAAGGCAACTGAGCAAACATCACTTTCAACAGTTTTGAAATATTCTTCTACTATTCACAGACTTCAAGCCCATCAATTTGACTCTAATAAAGACTGTACGACACATACATATTTAAAAGTAAACTCTTATGTTTTCCAGACACAAATATCACAAGCACATAACTTAATGGCTGTACACATTCTTTGCTAGGAGCATTGTAATGTGGTTTCACTTCAGGGGGTTCAATTTCAGAATCTGTGTTTATATTTTAGATTTCTTCGACATCTTCTGACTCGGAATCTGTGCTGTCTGCTGCTGTTCGAGTAACATTTTTCCAGGTTATACATTGAGCTTCTTTTTCGTGGCTGTGGCGGTTTTTCTCCGAATCTCTGCCTTTTCAAAACAATGTTAGAGAACAGTTGACTGCTTCTTCCAATTCAGAATTTTCGCCTTTCGCCATATTTGTTATTTTTTAAAGTACCTTTTCTCTATTCAATGGGTGGGTGTATTCCATAACCTGAAAACCACCTACTAGGCACAGTTTCACAGCATAAATCACTTCATCTCTATGTTATCCACTTCCTTTTCCTGGGACTTTGTCTATTTCTTTTAATGTTTCTTTAAGTAAAGAAGGAATAGCTTCTTTTGGAACTGCAGAACATTTAATATTTTTCATTTTCCATGAAGTAAGGACTTGGCGCCAAGCCATCTTGAAAGGTCTAAAAAAGGCCACATCAAGTGGTTGGGTTAAATGAGCTATTTTGTGGCCTTTGAGTCTTCGGACATGAGGAATAAAAACAGTTGTGAACCAATCATTGAAGGTTTGCGCATCAATCCAGCCATGAGAAGTGCGGTTGTACCTGGTACCTTTAGAACAGCATGAGCTTGGTTCTGTACAACAAAATGGACCTTAAGGCCCATTTTCACTTCATGTATTTCACATGTGTTCACTTCAATAAATGATGCATGGTTGAAGAAGATTGCCTGGCGCAGAATCACACACCATGACTTGTCGCAGACTTTGAATGGTTGATGACTTTCTCAGGGTATTTAACACCTCGCTGATATAATCCTTTTTTTTTTTTACCAGGATCATCAGTAAGGTTAGTTTCATCATATTTAAATATGACTGCTTGGAATATTGTCAACATTTTCTTCAAGGTTGTCAAAATACTTGTTGATAGAATCGTGACTGACACCAGCTCTTACTTTATTATTGTTCGATGCCAGCCACATCTTTGTTTCTTTTTAACATGCTGTAAACCCAATCTCTGTTCCAAGACATTTATTCTTGAATCTATACACCACTCCTCCATGTTGATCCAAATAGCTTTTACAAACATGTGTACATCTATTGGGAGTTAATTCAATCATTACCTGTATTCTGTGGCACTGAAAGTTTATCAAGCTCAAAATCTTTGTATTTTTTATCTTATTCTTTAAAATGTATTTCAGAATAAACATTTAGTTACAAGCACACTATATCTAAATATTATTTCTAATTAAACATCAGGGTTGCCATCAGTGCTTGAATAACTCCCATAAACAAATTAATTTTCCTGTAACAAGTAAAAAATATTTTTTTTTTTTTTATCAATCTCACCCAAGCCGATCAATCTTACCCCAGTTTACGATATGCAATATCCAATTCTGGTATGGCAAAGTATCATCTCTAGTAAAGTCATTGTAAGGAATCATCTTCTTAGCGCAGTCATTACATCTCAACAGGCACCAAGGCACCCTTCTCAATTTTTCTCTCAGCACAAGGTTTCAGCCAAGTCTTCTTGGCTCTGTGAGTTTATCACCTTACTCAAATTACATTTTCATGTTGTGATGTACTCTACTCAAACACGTATCTCTGCACTTGAGAGTTGGTTTAACAACCCAAAATGGATGTAATTTACAGAAAAATGAATAACTCAAAGAAACATCAGGGTTCTTTGCCCTAAACTGTCTATGCAGCTTGTCCATCTTAGTGTTGATGTATATTTTTTGCTTTTTTATTTTATCTATGGTAATAGTAATTTTTTCCATGGTTAAGAGTGGTATTTTCATCGTCATGAAAGAAGTGATCAACTTTTTCCCTGATCTCGTGCCCCTTTTTATTCTTGTTGTGGGCAACTGCAGTAAGAATTCAGATAAACAGCATCCTATACTTTTTTTTATTAACTTTCCACTCGGAGACTCCTTTAGGATTCTTTTGGTCTTAAAAGATTTAATGGATTTGAATGTGTCAGCTATTTGTGACTTAATGACGTCTTCTATAAACAGTTCTTGTTTTACATCTTCATTGACAGTTCTGCACTGGAGAATTTTTTTAACTTTTGTGTAAGGTGTCATGTGTACTTCTTTACCCTGTCCTTCATAATTCTTCTGTTTATTCAGCCTTTCATACGGTTTTCGATATTTTTCAGCTATTTTCTCACATACCTCAAGATACATCTTCAACTTTTTCAATTCTCTCTGATGTGGCATATGAAAATATATCGTTGAACTTATTTGTGTCTGGCATTGTGCTTCTTGAGGCACAAGTAACAATTTGGATTCGAGGATTTTTGTGGGTGAGGTTTGTGTTTGGATCCAGAGTAGTCTACCTCTTTTCTGGTGAAACAGGTTCTTCATTCACTGCTTGATCAAGTTCTTGACTTGGATCATCAGGGTCACTATCATAGGGTGTTTTATTCATCACAAACTGATTTGACTGTGTAGCCCAAACTCTCGGCTTAGAGGGGCCCAAATACAAATAAAAGAAAACAATGAAAGGATAAGTTAAGAAAAGTAAATTAGAGTGGGCAGTGAGAGTAATTATTTTGAAGATGCTGGACCCGTAATACGTCCCAATAAAAAAAAGGAAACACGGTCCTCCTTACAACAAAATTTATATATATATTTGATTAGATAAAAAAGAGAAAACAAGGAGGCGAGGTGCCAGGGTAGTATGTTCACTTAAAACTAGGGATAACCTGGATTAACTAAAATATTGCAAGTCATAAATAACATTTTATTATATGTATTAGAAACATTAACAATATGTAGATATTCAGGCGTAACATTACTCATAATAAAAATATTACAATCTAATGTTATAGATGACCTTTTTCAAACAAATCCTTGTCACATTAATTTAGAAATATAATTCGTAAGTCAAATAGTTCAGCTTAAACTCACTTTTTACGAATGTCATACTTAGCGCATAACCTTATTAAATTTGGAATATTCTAACATAATGTTCTTACTGAACTCTCCAAAGGTAGATCCTTAACAAGATTAATTGTGAAATATAATTCATAAGTTACATACTTAATTATAAATTCAATGTTTACAAAAAACATACTTAACGCATAACATTACTAATTTTGGAATACTATGACGTAATGTCCTTACTGAATTCTCCAAAGTAAATCTTTAACAAATTAATAGTGAAATATAATTCATAAGTTAAATAATTCAGTTTAAATTCAATGTTTACAAAACATACTTAACGCATAACATTACTAATTTTAGAATATTCTGATGTAATGTCCTTACTGAATTCTCTAAAGTAAATCTTTAACAAATTAATAGTGAAATATAATTCATAAGTTAAATAATTCAGTTTAAATTCAATGTTTACAAAAAATACTTAACGCATAACATTACTAATTTTAGAATATTCTGATGTAATGTCCTTACTGAATTCTCTAAAGTAAATCTTTAACAAATTAATAGTGAAATATAATTCATAAGTTAAATAATTCAGTTTCAATTTAGTGTTCAAGACAATGAAGAATAATATCAAACTTTCCTAATTTAAAAAAAAATAAAGCCGAAAGAGAATTTTGATTAATTCCAGATTTATCCTTATGCCGAAAATGAATTTCTCCTTACATTTTTTATGAACAAGTCCTTGAAGCCTAAGCTTCGTCCGTCAGCTTCCAGACCTGGCCTAAGAGTGACGCCATAGTTTTCTGGACGGTCTTTTATACGGTGCAAACTTCATGAACATAAGAGACAGGATCCACAAAGGAAGGGGGGGGACGTGCGTGACCATGGAAACATCGGTATTATTCGAGAAGCCGAACTCGTGTATTCTCGAACGAAAATTCTCTTCTTCTGGGGTAAGCGAAGGTTGGCAATATGCAAGCGAACTCTAGCGGGGCGTGTCCGAACTCTTGCTTCACAAAGGCAGTCGTTGACCGGTTGAAGTAGGGGCTGGATGTGTTTACGTTTTCTCGACTGTAGCCGGGATGGTGATATTGGGTAAGTAATATTTTGATGACTTGTTGACTAACATTAGCTTGTAGCCATATGAATGCTACAACTGCTGTTTAGTTATACTTTTCATTCTGCATTTCCTTTGGCGTGCGCTCCATTGTTGTCTTGTATCTCTGTGATCCACTGTTGTCTTGTATCTCTGTGCTCCACTGTTGTCTTGTATCTCTGTGCTCCATTTTTGTCTTGTATCTCTGTGCTCCATTGTTGTCTTGTATCTCTGTGCTCCATTGTTGTCTTGTATATCTGTGCTCCATTGTTGTCTTGTATCTCTATGCTCCATTGTTGTCTTGTATCTCTGTGCTCCATTGTTGTCTTGTATCTCTGTGCTCCATTGTTGTCTTGTATATCTGTGCTCCACTGTTGTCTTCTATCTCTGTGCTCCATTGTTGTATTGTATCTCTGTGCTCCATTGTTGTTTTGTATCTCTGTGCTTCATTGTTGTCTTGTATCTCTGTGCTCCATTGTTGTCTTGTATCTCTGTGCTCCATTGTTGTCTTGTATCTCTGTGCTCCATTGTTGTCTTGTATCTCTGTGCTCCATTGTTGTCTTGTATATCTGTGCTCCACTGTTGTCTTGTATATCTGTGCTCCATTGTTGTATTGTATCTCTGTGCTCCATTGTTGTTTTGTATCTCTGTGCTTCATTGTTGTCTTGTATCTCTGTGCTCCATTGTTGTCTTGTATCTCTGTGCTCCATTGTTGTCTTGTATCTCTGTGCTCCATTGTTGTCTTGTATCTCTGTGCTCCATTGCTGTATTGTATCTCTGTGCTCCATTGTTGTATTGTATCTCTGTGCTCCATTGTTGTTTTGTATCTCTGTGCTTCATTGTTGTCTTGTATCTCTGTGCTCCATTGTTGTCTTGTATCTCTGTGCTCCATTGTTGTCTTGTATCTCTGTGCTCCATTGTTGTCTTGTATCTCTGTGCTCCATTGTTGTCTTGTATATCTGTGCTCCACTGTTGTCTTGTATATCTGTGCTCCATTGTTGTCTTGTATCTCTGTGCTTCCTTGTTGATTGTTGTGCATTTAGTTTAACTGTTTCCTTGCTTTTCCTTCATTCATGTTTTGTTTTCCATTTGACTTTCTCCATTTCCAATTTTTGTGGATCATTTTTCAATCTCTCTTATCTTTTCCTTTCAGCTTCTTTCTTTTTCACTATCTGCTCCTGTCTAGACTGTGTTGCCAGGAGTGTGATATTATTACCAGGAGTGTGACATTTGGATGCATCAGGCCTGATATCAAGGCCTAGAGCAAAAGTTGAGATTAGAAATTTCTGTCAGGTAATGACATCACTTAATGATGTATAGTCACAATTATTTCAAAATATTTGAGTTATTATGTGTTATAGATATATTAGCCAGGAGAATGACAGCAAAATTAGTTACTTATCTCAATTTAAAACTTGTTTATTTCACAAAATGTATTTATTTATTAATTAGCACTGTGTCTTACTACTCTTACAGGTTATACCCCAATCAATTTCTATGAGCGAGCGAGAAAATGCCTATTAATTTTGCTGGGAGAGATATTTTCACATACCTTACAGGGTTCTTTTACATGCCACAATCAACATGGGACCGACAGCTTTATTTATCCTCGAAAGGAAGGTGTGCTACGGATTTAGTCATTCAATAGAAATCTGCCGACCTCGGCTGGGTTTGAACCCACGAAGATCGGATCCGGAGGCAGCACTTTACCCCAAGACCACGAGGTCAACTATTTCACAAAAACATCAGTAGAAGTAGCTCTTCCACAAAAATCTACAAGATGGCTGACAGAGACAGTGTTTCCAGAAAACAGACTAGAAAACCACTTTCTTTCACTGCAGATATTAAAAAAATTCCCCAAGCCAAGAGAGTGACATGAAAATTTTGGACTCACTTTGAAGTTATGTAGCAGGGTAATGTCAAATGATGAAATTGTTTTAAAAAATGTTTACTAAACTGACTCGGCCACAGGCTGGAAATGATGATGATGATGATGATGATGATGATGATGATGTTTTAGGTAATATCCAGACAGATAATGAGAGTGACTCTTAGGCCCTTATGCATATTTTACAGCCTAAAATAATTGGATGTTTCTATTTGTAAGCATGGGGATGGATAGGGGTTGGTTCTATTTCTACAAATTAAAAGGAAAATCTACTTTCAAAGTCAAGTCATTTTTTAGTTATTATACTAGGACATGATATTGTTAATTTTTTGTAGAATCACCCATCTCTAGAATAATGGTAAAGACATGATTACAATAAAAGTTTAAAATTTCGCGTTGGATATGATTGATAGAATTGGTGTTTGTTTTTAATGGTTAAATTCTTAATTTTCACATAATTTTCCTTCTTGTTTCCCAGTACGGTCTTGTTAGGTTCTTAGCTTCCTGTTTTTGTTCAATGTGATACATTACAATATATGTTTGCGTCCAAATGGAGTAGTCAGCTTTACCTTTTACACATTTACTAGAGTTTTGAATTTTAAATGGTGTAGATATATGATGCGCTAGGCGGTTGTGTCCAATGATAATCCTACATTTGGGATGGGACGCTTGAAAAGGGATCTTATCTTCCCCAAGACCAAAACTGAGTTATTAGTTGATTATTTTATAAAGGATTGCATGCTGAATTCAATCATGTTTTAGATTATCTTTATCTAAAACAATGACAGCCATGTTTTTTTAATCTTAGACTTATAATAACCTCGTTTTGAGAAAACTGATTAAAGTTGTATGATATTGAACTAACTTACAACATAATACTCACCTATTTCAGCATAAATTATGGTCTCATTTTATGCTAAATCCAGCCTTGGTGCTTACATTCTTGTATGACTTCTGGTTTTTAAACTATAAAACAAAAACTTGAATAAGAAATCTACAATAAATACTTTATTTATGGAAAAATAACAAAACCTTTATTCACAAATTACATGCAAACATTTTTCTACTATTTAAAAAAAAATTAAATTAAAAATTAATATTAATCTTTTAGGGAGATATTATAGTTTATGGTTATAAACCTAAGGCAAAAACTTGTTTTCACAATAGTAAGCCACAGCAAAGAATCATTAAATTGAATTCATTAAAAAAAAAATCGACTAGACTGAACGATGGGACTGACTAAACAGTTCTTATTATTTTAGTATATATTAATTATAGTAAATTCAAAATCTTAATAAAAATCATGGTAGACCTAACATTTGGCATTTAATTGTGTTTTGGTGTTCTTTCTCAGCGTCTTTTTTTTTTTTTTTTTAGAAGATCATGCAATAGGTGTTTTCTGGGGATGTCTCTCACTTTTTTCTTGTCTTTATCTGGGGATTTCTCTTCCTTTTTTGTCTTTGTCTGGGGATTTCTCTCCCTTTTTGTCTTTGTCTGGGATTTCTATCCTTTTTTGTCTTTGTCTGGGGATTTCTCTCCTTTTTTGTCTTTGTCTGGGGATTTCTCTCCTTTTTTGTCTTTGTCTGGGGATTTCTCTCCTTTTTTGTCTTTTTCTGGGGATTTCTCTCCCTTTTTGTCTTTTTCTGGGGATTTCTCTCCCTTTTTGACTTTTTCTGGGGATTTTTCTCCCTTTTTGTCTTTGTCTGGGATTTCTATCCTTTTTTTGTCTTTGCCTGGGGATTTTTTCCCTTTTTTTGTCTTTGGGAATTTTTCTTTTTTTTTTGTTATTGTTTGGGGATCTTTTCTCCTTTGTGTCATGTTCGGCTCATTTATTGGTTCCTCCTAGTTGTCTATAGGTCCAGAGTCTGGACATAAACTATCCCGATCGTCCCGTCGGTAAAACATGTATTTTCTCAAAAAGATTTCACTTTCTCTTATAAGATAACCCTTCTGGCACTATCAATGTTTGAAAGTCACTCACAATTTCATTATCAGTCGATATAACATTTGTGGTCTGGGGTCCCTCAGAAATTTTCTGGGAAAAAATATTTCCCTTCAGACGTTAACGTAAAATGGCCATAGAATGTTATATTTGGAACCATCCTCCAACCTTTTCTAGAAAACTATGTTTGCCAATAATGTATTATTACCAGGACTTTTCCTTGTTCATTATTGTCAGTTGAGATAGAACCGCCCCTAGAGCTACTGAAGAAGCGTCGAAGTGTAGTTGGCAAGGGAGAGAAAATTCGGTTATGCGCAAGACAGCCGGAGAAACAAGATGGCGCTTAAGCGCGACAAAGGCGTCATTTTGGGTGGGTCCACAAGTGAATGCAGCCCCTTTTTTCTTCAGGAGGTTAGCAACTTGTCGCGATCCGATCTCCTTGAACACCTCGTTAATAAGTCCAGAAAAAACTAATAACCCCCACCAGTTTCCTAGCTATACCATCAATTTTGATCCCGAGAGCTGCTGAACTCTTGGGAGAACAAGCAAAACTACTTTTTTTTTTAAATATGAAATATGTTACTCTCTATCTTGCACTCACACTGCGAGGTTTTTTCCTTAAATAATTACTAGGGCTAGAAACAAGAAAACTGAATGTTCCTAACCCGTAATCTTTTTGCACGTGAACGGAAGTGTAGCAACAACAGTACAGTCCGACTAAATAAATTTGAGACAAATTGAATCTAATTACGCCAGAAAGCTATACAACAAAACAGGATCATTACAGTACTCCCCTACTTTCTGGGTTATTTTTAGAACCCCCTGTACCGTCTTTCACCTCCATCAAGTCAAAGTAATGGAAGCGTTCCAGAGGGTAAAAGAAATACAAGAAATAATGTTGACATTTTATTTAAATATAATCAAAAATAGACTAATGTACAAAATCAGAGGAACAATAATAACATAAATCACTCCGTAGAGCATTCGACCTAAAGGTCACCAAGTTAAATATAGATTTAAAGATCAGTTCATAATACATCAAAGTTACCTAGTTCATTCGTATGGTTCGTGTATAATATCTATATTGTGACAGTCTAATAAGCAGGACGCTCGTCCTGGCTCCAGCAGCCTAAACTAGTCTTAGCTATATATTCTCCTTCCAACATAAGTCTCAACCGACTATAAACAACATCTCTGTATACTTTGCCAATATAAGGTTTGTCCCATAAGGACGTAGTTAGCAACTTCCTATCGCTCTGCATCACAGAGTAAAATCTTTATACATACAACCATATTTAAATATCATCAGCTTAGAAATTTAATTATCTAAATATTTGCTTGCAAAGTTTATAAGACTCACATTAAGGCCAAATCTACTACACATTTCTGTCACTAGCCCTACCAGAGTTCTTAAAGAAGAATCCTATACAACATTTAAAAGTACATGGCGTCTGGTACACAACTACCCTATTCATTTGGTATTTACAATTAGTCTGCCTATAATTTATATTTAACATTGAGCCGTGCTCTCAGCCTAAACCTCATAAATGCAAACAACTAAGTATGTTAACCGTCAGATGAGCCAAAATGGACTGTCCCCATTTACTAAATCTAATCAAGTCTTCCAATATTAATTCCATTTTAAACCTATGCAAACATAACGTAGCTCAAGGATATACGTGCCTAACACATAACGTACATTATGAACCTAAACTTAAATAACATGTAAATAAACCGTTTAACCCTCTGGTTGAAAGTACCCCAAGTCGGACTAATTAAGGTAAGAGAGTACATAGCGCTCAAAGCGCATTAAAGAAAATTAAAGTTAATCTCAACGAGTCGTGGTTACGCCACTTAAAACTCGTTAACTGTGAAGAAATCCAAATCAATCGAAGTTAAGTCTAACAGTGAATTTGGACAATAGTTCCCCCCATAATATCGCCGAAAAAGAATTTAGAAAAGTAGATAAATATTCCCAGTAGAGACGTTTAACAACGCTCTCACCTTAATGAAGCCTCCGATATAATTAGTAAAGATTTGAAACGTACAGCCTGTTTTATACAATTTGCTAGCGTCGATTCTGACCACAGAGAGGGGAGTTCGGAGGGGAGAGGGAAACAAAAGAAAAGGACACGACTAGCGCTCCGGGCGGGAAGAGAGGGCAACTCTGGTAACATATAGATAGCGCTGTTAGCATTTAATTAGAACAACCGGAAACTGGTTGAGTCAAGTTTGATGATTTCTTCTTCGTGGTGGGCGGGGCCTCGATCGCCGGCGGAGTGAAGTCAGCTGGCCCGCCTTTACTTGGTGTTGAGATATTCTTGTGTGTGTACGCGAGCATGATGACCGATTGGACGGGCGTCAGAGGGCAGTTTGGTGAGTAGAGCCCCATTATACTTGGCGTTGAATCGGTTGAGCTCGTACTTGTTGGTAACATCGTTACAATACCCCCCCCCTCAAGGAGAGGAGACCTCGAGAGTAACGACCAGGAGGCGCCATCCCAGCCGCGACGAGCCATTTAGGTTCTAGTAGGGGAGGGGCTTACGAGCCCTCACTCGAGGTTCCCAGCCATTGGATCAGCTGGTAACCTGCCGATTCCCACGGGAGCTGAACTTAGCCACCAGCTCGCTCTTGGCACGCCTTAGTGATGCTCATCCAGCTACTTCACGACACTCCATCCACCCCAGACCAGATGGACAATGCAGTCTTCATCACCTTCTCCACCTGAATCGGGCAGTCCATCCCGCCCACACCATATCTTCCTTCATACATTCCAGGACATCTTGGCGCTGAGTCCCCAGAGTCGTGGAGGAGGGGAAGGAGGGAATAAGGAGACCTCTCTGAGAACAAAGTATTACATGTTAAATCAACACAAAATATAGAGTCCACACCTAGTCTCGCCTGGCGGTGTCCAGGTCGCGCCCAATCGGGTCCACATAACCCATGAGTCTTTGGCTTTATTGGATCGTGTAGGGCAGAGATCACTGTCCATGAGACCCAATGACGTCTCTCAGAAGATGTAACTCTTGAAGTGTCTTTATTGGGCCGCCCCCTGCGGGACGGGGTTTAGAATAGTCCCGCAGTAACCCCTGCTTGTCGTAAAAGGCGACTAAAAGGGGAGGTTTCTATGCAGGACGTACCTCGTGCAGGAAAAACCTATCCTAAATCTTTCCTTTCACCTCCTTTTTTCTTCCTTCCCTTTCACCCCTTTTTCATTCTTCTCCCTTCTCTTACTCTCTCCTTACCCCTTTCTTCCCTATCCCTGCCGTTCAGCCCTGCACAGAGACTTTTGGCCCTCCGTTGACGACCTTGGCATCTAACACGGTTTTCCTTGGACGATTATTGGATACCACTGCTTTGAGCTCCTGAGTGAAAGTGCGTCGGTTGTAATACCTTAGTAGAAGGGCCTTAGGGATGACAATAACCGGGTACCCTACTTTGAGAAAAGACCGGTTGCGTTCACGAGGGTCCGGACGTAAAATTGGCACTTTCCTACACCCACTTGCTGCGACGACCTCTCTCTCGGCGATACCCTATGCGAAGGTTGTCATGTCTAGCGTCGTATGGGGCCTCTCGTCGGGACAGTTAACAGGGCCATATGTGGTAGAACCAACTTGGAGCACCCTGGGTCTACGATCCGAGTATTGTGTAGGTTGTCCCCCAATACGGCATGGCCGATAACCTTGTCACCGCTGGCACCGTACTGCCTAATTCTGCTGGCACCTCACTGCCCGGCCCCTCACAGGGTCGTAATATTGATAAGAGGCGGAAACGGGTAAGGCCGTCCAGCCCAACAATGGAAATGGTCCAGGAAGTGGTGAGGCCCCAGTCCCGCTTCCTGGTGATGTCTCGAGTCGATGCTAGTGAAAACCTTAAGCGCGTCAGCCCATTTATCCTCGAAAGAGCGATAAATGGTGCAGCAAAATCGGACGTTTCGATAAGGAAATTGCGTGATGGCACAATATTGATTCAGACAGCGACTGATGTCCAGTCGTCCAATATAATGGCCATTACTGAAATACCGTCGAGTAATACGGCTTCTATACCGGTGAAGGTGGAACCTCACAGGTTCCTCAATGTTTGCAAGGGAGTGGTCACTTGCTTTGACCTCGACTGCGTGAGCATTGAGGACATCTGTGAGGAGCTCTCCCCACAGCATGTAACCGAAGTATACCGTATTGTGACCAAAAAAAATGGACAAGAAAAAAAGACGGATACGTATATCCTCACATTTGCGACTCCTACCCTTCCGAAGGAGGTCCGAGCAGGTTTCCACGTGCTCAGGGTCCGGCCGTATGTCCCTAACCCTCGGCGCTGTTTTCAGTGCCAGGAATTTGGGCATACGAAGCTGCGATGCCGTGGTAAGCCAACCTGTGCGGATTGTGGACAGGAGGCTCACGATACACCATGTGAGTCTCCGAAGTTCTGCGTAAACTGCAAGGGTCCACACTCTGCCTGGTCTCGGGCCTGTCCGAAATGGAAAGTAGAGAAAAAAGTCCTGGAGATTCAATCCGAAAAGAAGATCTCTTATGTCCAGGCACGCAAGGAATACGTATCTAGTCAGGCTCCGGTCATTAAAACTTCATATAGCCAGATTGTCAGCCAGAACATCAACTGTCCCAACTGCCATTTCGCAGTTAATCTTGCCAAAACGTCTACGCGACCGGTTCCACTAGTATCTGATCGAGACATCAATCGTTTTACTGCGCCAAATAATGTGGCGCCTAAATTTTTAAAAGAGGCGAAACCGCCAAAAAGGTCGTCTCCCCCACCTGTACCACCGAGGAGCCCTCCTCGAGGACCCCCCCCCGAGCCCACCTCGGGGAACACCCCCGAGCCCTCCTCGGGGAACCCCCCCGAGCCCTCCTCGGGGAACACCCCCGAGCCCTCCTCGGGGAACACTCCCGAGCCCTCCTCGGGGAACACCCCCGAGCCCACCTCGGGGCCCAAAACTACTTGCGGACGTTGTCGAGCCGCTCAATCCCGCCTCTGGGACTCCGGAGGTTGGGATGAGTGGTAGGACAGGTGAGGCCGCAAAGGCGATTCCCTCTGGTGCCTTGCGAAAGGACCAGCGAGGGAGCGCCGAAAAAATTAATATCAATAAAGCGCCGAAGGCCTTAACAAAGCCTTCGCGCAAAGACCCAACGACCCTGTCTCTCCAGGATAAATCAAAACCTCTCCTGAAGCGGGAGGTCCAGGAGAGACTGGGAAAAGCAAGAGGGCCTAAAAAGGGCCTCAATCAATTTTTATTTTTAAAAGATAACGTTATGGATTGCGAGGATTATTAAACTTTATATTTATAAATAATGTCGCTACTACAATGGAATTGTAGGGGTTTCTTTGCTCGTGTAGAAGAAATTAAACAAATAATATCTTCCCTGCATCCCCCCATCTTGTGTTTGCAGGAGACCCACTTCCGCACAACTGACAACCCGAAGCTTCGTGGGTACGATATATATCGTACCGACAAGCCATTCTTTGATCGGGCTAGCGGAGGTGTGGCTATATTCGCACGAAGCAACATATATCATAAACATATTAATATCGTCTCTGAACTCCAAGTGATCGCTGTCCGAATCTCCCTTGCTATGGAAGTGACAGTATGCTGCATCTACCTCCCACCAGGTGAGCGCGTTTCAAAGAGGACTCTAGAGGCCCTCTTTATACAACTTCCCGCCCCTTACATCATCTTGGGGGATTTTAATGCGCATAACCTGGTGTGGGGGTCTAATTTTACAGACGCCCGTGGGAGGATGGTAGAGGATATTCTTGTCTCGGGCAACCTGGTGTTAATGAACACCGGGACCCAGACACACTTCTCCACCTTTAATGGTGTATCCTCTGCCATCGACCTAACTTTATGTAGCCCCGGGATCGCTGCTCACTTCCTTTGGGAGGTTCACTCGGACCTATGTGGCAGCGATCATTTTCCAATTCTGGTTTCACCACTTCAAGATCCTCCCAGTACAGCACGGCTACCCCAGTGGGTTATCAAACGTGCTGACTGGGATAAATTCCGCGAGCTCGCCGTATTTGATGAACCCCATTCTCATGACGTCGATGTTAGGGTTGGGCGTTTTACTTCGACAGTAATAGCAGCTGCGAGGGCTTCCATTCCTAAATCCTCGCCTTATCCGCGCCACCGTCCAGTTCCCTGGTGGAACGAGGAATGTCGGTTGGCTATTTCTGACCGTCGAAGGGCCCTACGTCTCTTCAATCGGCGTCCTACCTTGGATAATCTAGAATCATTCCGGATTCTACGTGCTCGAGCTCGCCGTATCATTCGTGAAAGCAGAAAAGAGTCTTGGAGACAATTTATTTCTACCCTTACTATTTCCACTCCCACTACTAAGGTTTGGGACAATATTCGTAAATTACGTAGTAGCAAAAATAACATAAATAATATCCCTGCCCTCATGTCAAACGGTACGCTTGTTTCCTCCCCTGTGGAGGTCGTCAATGTATTGGGCTCTATGTTCACCGCTATTTCTAGCACTGCAAGCTACTCTAATGAGTTTGCAGCACATAAGCGGAGCATAGAGCGCCATTCTATTGACTTTGGTCAGAGCCGGGGGGAGGATTATAACTCCCCCTTTACCTTAGATGAACTGAAGTATGCTCTGTCCCAGGCGGGTAAAACAGCTTCTGGCCCCGACGAAATACATTACGATATGTTGCGCCAGTTGCCCCCTGCTGGATCGGCATATCTGTTGGATCTCTACAATAGTGTTTGGGAATCTCGTCAGTTCCCAACACTCTGGAGGCAAGCAACCGTTATACCAATACATAAAAGTGGCAAAGATAAATTAGAACCAACTAGTTATAGACCGATAGCCTTAACTAGTTGTGTATGCAAAATATTAGAAAAAATGATAAATAAACGATTAATATGGTATTTAGAATCCCGCAATCTGCTATCAAATATTCAATGTGGTTTTCGCCGTAATCGATCCACGGTGGATCATCTCGTCCGTCTCGAGACGGCGGTTCGTGACGCCTTTCTCCACAAACAACATCTTTTGGCAGTTTTCTTTGATTTGGAGAAGGCGTACGATACCACGTGGCGGTACAGCATTTTAAAAACCCTTTTTAATTGGGGGTTCCGAGGGAACCTCCCTGTTTTTATATCTAATTTTATGTCAGATAGACACTTCCGGGTAAGGTTAAACAACACCTTATCCGATGATTTTATTCAAGAAAATGGGGTGCCTCAAGGCAGTACTCTGAGCTGTACGTTGTTCGCCATTGCAATAAATGGCATTGTGGACAACGTGCGGCTACCTGTCCGTTCATGCCTTTTTGTGGATGACTACGCAATTTATTGCAGTTCGTCGAGTCTCCACAGGGCTGAACGGCAGATACAACTCTCTGTAAATAATCTGTGGTCGTGGGCTTCGCGAAATGGCTTTCGCTTCTCTGCAGCCAAGACAACGGTCGTCCACTTCCACAGATTACGTGGAATACAACCTGTCCCCAGTATTTTAATGAACCACGTTGTTTTACCAGTCTCAGAGACCGTAAGGTTTCTGGGACTTTTATTTGATTTTAAATTAACTTGGATCCCCCACATCAAAGACCTGAAAGCGAGGTGTATAAAAGCACTCAACCTGCTCAAAGTGGTTAGCGGTCGGTCCTGGGGTGCTGATAGGGAAACCTTGATGCGCCTGTATAGGGCCTTGGTAATATCGAAACTAGACTACGGCAGTTTCGTTTATGGATCGGCGAGACCCTCGGCGTTAAAGATGCTGGATAGTGTCCACCATGCTGGCATACGACTGGCTACTGGTGCTTTTCGTACCAGTCCAGTCGTCAGCATCTGTGCCGACGCCGGTGAGCCCCCTCTCTCTTACCGGCGGTCCTATCTTCTGGCATCTTACGTGTCGAAACTACACTGCATGCCGGAGCATGTTGCCTACCGTCCTGTGTTTCATCCCCCTAACCGTGTCTTGTATGAAACCAAATGGCGTAGTACAAGGCCGGTTGGGATTAGGATGTTATCGGTTTTTGACACGTGTGGGATAGTCCTGCCAAAGGCTATCCCTCATCCCCAGGTCGAGTTTCTCCCTGGAAAATACGCCTACCTCAATGCCATTTTGATCTTGCCAAGTTCCCTAAAGCGACCACCCCACCGATTATATATGAGAGGACCTTTTATGAGCTCCTCTCCACTCGCTTTCAGGGCTTTAAGCGCGTCTATACAGATGGCTCCAAGTGTGGGGCCTCTGTGGGATGCGCATTTGTTGTGGAGGGAAACCATTTTAAGTTTGGTTTACCTGGTGAATCCAGTGTTTTTACGGCTGAATTATACGCCATTTTTAAATCTCTATGTTTTATTTATCGTAAGTGTCACCGTTCTGTGCTCATCTGCACGGGTTCCATGAGTGCTCTGTTGGCATTGTCCACTCTCTACTCCTGGAATCCCCTCGTGCAGATGATACATGAGCAAATTTTAAAAATTGATTCATTAAACACCCGGCTCGCCTTTTGCTGGATTCCTGGTCACGCTGGTCTTTCAGGAAATGAACTTGCTGACCAGGCGGCCAAGGAGGCAGCACGCCTGCCTCCGGAGGCGGGTCTGGGTGTCATGTTTTTAGATCTAAAGGGTTATGTTCGGCGTGGGGTCTTACGCACCTGGCACGAGCAGTGGGTCTCGACCCCTGCTCAGAACAAGCTGCGGTCCATCAGGGACGGTGTGTCGCGGTGGCCCTCTTCTATACGAAAGTCTAGAAGAGAGGAGGTCATCGTGATGAGACTCCGCGTCGGGCATACATTACTAACCCACGGATTTTTATTGAGAGGGGATCCACCTCCAGTGTGTGGACTTTGCGATGCTCCCCTTAGTGTGTACCACATTTTGGTGGAGTGTCGTAAATATGCCCCTATCCGCCTGGCTCTTGATTTTAAAGGTGACCTACGTTTTTTATTACGTGATAGCACGGATGGAGTTATTTGTTTACTCCGTTTTATACGCCAGGCGGATCTTTTTAATGCCATTTGAGTCACTTTTATAAAGTGACTCATCTGTATTTATCTCATATTGAGAACTTTTTAACATTTTAGTACATTTTAATATGTTTGTTCTGTCTTTTTAACGTATTATTTTAACATGTTTTATAATTTTAATGTGTTATATTTTAATATGATTGTTTTGTAATTCTAACGTAGTGTATACACCTGTGGTTTTATTTTAGCAGGTGTATCACTTCTCTTAATCTTAAGACCCATTTGAGCGCTCCTATGGAGTGTCTCAGATGGGTATTTTACCATATTTCTATATATTATATTATATTAATATATTTGATTGTTTGATTGTTTGTATATTGTGTATTCACCTGTATATTCTGCAGGTGAATTATTATTTCCCCTATGGGGATTTTACTATGTTTTTAATATCGTCCAAGGCCCTAATGACCTCAATGTGTCGATGGGCCTTTAAACCCCAATAATAATAATAATAATAATAATAATAATTTATTGGGCCGACGCACACGCGCATTCTTGCTAGTCCCAGGCACCACAGTTTAATAATCACTTTTATACAGTACAGTTCCTTAGAAACTAATTATAAGAAGGGGCCCCACTTTTATATATATATATATTTTTTTTTTTTGAACATAACAATATATAAAACAAAGTGCTCTGATAGACAATACCTAATAAGACACAACTTGACACACGACACAAGACAGGGCACTGACTAATTATATCGCGGGCTTCAGATGGCTAACATGTGCTCGCCGAGACAGAGACGGATCCGCCACATCTCTGAGTAGCACGGAGACAGGGGTTAGAAACCTGTCGATCAGCCACGGTCCATTCCATTTATATGACAATTTAGCCGACAGCTTGTCTGCAGCTGAGCTCTGGGGAAAGCACTTACAGACTACAGAGTCGCCCACCTTAAAGGGAACTGGGAGTCGTCCTCGGTTGTACGCCGAGGCGACTTTCCGCTGCGACTTCTGCAGGTTAACAAACGCTAATTCGCACTTCTCCTCATACGTACGGGGAGGGGCTTCTGACAGAAGCGGGTCCACATCCCAGACAGCCAGGAGCGGATGGTTGAGCTCTCTATTGAGAAAAATAGAAGCTGGGGTAGCCCGGACCGACTCATGGTAGGCAGAGTTGAAGGCGAGGTTTAAGAAATCCAACTGCTGGTCCCAGTGGGGTTGGTCTAGGTGGTGGAAAATGGTTAGGGCTATATTTAAATTGCGATTAAACCGCTCTACATGATTGGGAGAAGGATTGTACGGGCTGGTCGTGACATGCCTAATACCCCACAAGAAGCACATATCGGCAAAGGACTTGGCCCTAAAGCATGGCCCATTATCACTTACTAATACCCTAGGGGCGCCTAACATCGCCCAAACTCGTCTATTCAAAGCACCCACAGTGGTCGACGCTTTCATATTCCTAAGAGGTATCAAAATAACAAACTTCGTGAAGGCATCAACGACAACCAAGATAGCAGTATTCCCTAGAGTAGATCGGGTCAGAGGTCCTACATAATCTATGAAGACTTTTTCCCAGGGACGCGTCGCAATGTCGGCTGAGTGAAGTCCGATCTTGGAGTTCTGAGCTGGCTTAGCTTTCTGGCACGACTCGCACTTACGTACCCAAGATCTTACATCACTGGGCAAGTTCGGCCAGAAAAACTCTTTGGACACCTTCCGCTCAGTTTTAAGGATCCCACAATGTCCTCCGAACGCAGAATCATGGAAGTATCTTAGAAGCATGGGCCTGAGTTTCTCAGGGACGTAGTATCTGGTCCTGCCCCTAACTTTCACTACGAGGAGACCCTTACGAATAGAATAATTGCCTACTACCTCTCCTACACTGAGCCTCCCCACAACTTGCTTACAGAAGTCGTCTTGGGACTGATGGTCCTTAATCGAAATGAACGACTCAGGGATGGTGTGAATAACACATAGGGGATCAATCCCTGGAGATTCCCCAATGGGCTCAAGATCTTCTGCCATACGGGATAACGCGTCAGCCACCACGTTCAGTTTCCCAGATATATGGTGGGTGGTGAAGTTGAATCTGGAAAGCCTCCACACCCAACGCCCTATTTTTCCTAGTTGCTTGGGATGATTCCACATCCAAGACAACGCGACGTTGTCAGTAAAAAGATCAAATTTCCTCAATTCCAAGTAATCCGAAAACTTCTCAATTCCAAAAACGCATCCGAGGCATTCCTTTTCGTAAACGCTGTATTTCCTCTCTGCCGCATTCAACGTCCTGCTCGCAAAAGCGACGGGCCTATCACCCTCAGGGGTCAGCTGGGAAAGAACGGCGCCAAGCGCCACCGAAGACGCATCTACGTGAAGCCTAAATGGGAGGGAGAAGTCAGGCATGCGCAGAACTAAGGGGGACACTAAGTGACGCTTGAGAGTAAGAAAGGCCTCTTTTTGCTCTGGCCCCCATACGAAATTTGCCCCCTTCTTCTTGAGTGAGTTTAACGGGCTGGCGACCTCTGAGAACATGGGTATAAATCTGGCATAATATGCGCACATCCCCAGGAAACGTAATACCCCTTTCAGATTCTTTGGGGCAGGAAAGTCAAGGATCGGCTTAACGCGTCCAGGATCGACGAGAAGGTTTCCCTCTGAAATAATGTAGCCTAGATACGGGATAGACCGCTTAGCCCATGTAACCTTCTCGGGGTTCACTGTTAAACCGGCCGAGCGCAAGCGACGCAAAACAGTCTCCACATGAAGGAGATGTTCCTCAAGAGAGTTACTGTAAACGCAAATGTCATCCAGGTAGTTGAAAACGAACTTAAATTTCAGATCGGCCAATATATGATCTAATACCCTATTTAACGCTTGCCCCCCACAACTAATACCCAGGGGTACCCGGTTGAATTCATAGACCTGCCAAGGAGTAACAAAGGCTGTGTATTTCTTGGAGGGCTCTGAGAGCGCGCACTGCAGGAAGCTCGCATTAAGATCGATTAAACTATAGAATTTGGCTTTGCCTAGGTGTTGAAACGCCGACTCGATGCTAGGCATCGGATAGGGATCGAAAACAATTTTCTTATTCACCTTCCTATAGTCTACGATAAGTCGGTACCCTTTACTCTTGCGGGGGATTATAAAAGCTGGGCTGGCATAGGGAGATTTGGACGGTCTGATAACCCCTCTCTTTTCAAGGTCGAAAACAACTTCCCTAAAGATCTCCATCTTAGGTGGGGCACAGGAATACGGACCTGAGCGTACTGGGATGTCGTCCTGAGCAACAATGTCATACGGTAAGATATCACATTTTCCCCATCGGTCAGTTATGACGTCAGGAAACTTACTAACAACTCTAAGTATGGCTTCCTCATCACGCTGTATAGGGAACAGACCTAAGGGAGGTTTTTCACTCACAAAGGGGATAAATTCCCTAGGCGCAAAACCAAATGATACCCTCTGCTCACCTAGATTTAACATAGCCCTGGTCCCAAACAGAAAATCGTTACCCAATATAATATCGAAAGGAAGGTCGGGCACAACAAACAAGGAGCGTCTCCAAGAGAATCTCCCAATTTTGACCGGAAGGTTGACTTTACAAGAAACCCATAAACACTGTCCATTAGCTACGGCATACGCTTTAGGCACCATTGGCTGATACAAAACATTAATATTATCCTTAACAGTATCAAGGAACTTATTACAAATAAAAGAGTGACTGGCCCCGGTATCAAACAGTCCTACACACTCAATGGGTCCAATGGAAACAACAACACACGGGTTCATAGTACGTGGTTTACAAAATGCCAGCGCGACCGTCCCACGACCACGGCTACGCCTCAGGAGTTTCCCTCCATGCATTGCCTACGGACATGTCCTAACCTATTACAGCGATAGCACCTGACTCTGGACAAATCACGGGGCGCGCGGCCTCCTCTATTCCCACCCCCATAGTTATTCCCAGTCGGAGGAAAGCTACGCCTAATTGGCAAGGCGGCCCTAAATGGCAATGCAGAACTAGCTGGCCCGGGACTCAAACCCGTTCGCTCGTGACTTTCTACAGCTGGCGAATGAACGTTCAAAAATTCTCTTTCGGAGAGGAGAGTACCCTCAATGACTGATGCCAGGGAGTAAAGATCCTGTATAGAAGTAGGTTTTTTTGAAAATACAAAATGGCGCCTAGTCAAAGGCGAGACATTTTCAAGAATGATATTAACAAGCTCAGGTTCCTCTAAGTTGGCGTCTAATACACGAGCGGCTTCAGTTATAGAAAGAACAAAGTTTCTGAAAGATTCATTGGGGGACTGGAACCTGTGAACCACTTCCCTAAAAAGTTTTTGTTTTGTCCTCCCGGGCAACAATGCGCTCAAAACCAAGTCTATCACTCCCCTTAATGACAGACTGGCTTGGATACCTTGAGAAAATAATTCTGTGAGAAAGCCAGATGTTTTTGTCAGACATAGGGTCAAGAACTCTACTTCGCTTACGAGTTTAAGACAGGAAGCCCTATACACCTCTACTAGAAATTTAAATAGGTCAGAATGGTTCTGCCCATCACATACTGGAATGCGACCCAAAATTTCTATAAGAACTTTGCTCTGACATTTAGAATACCCTACGGGCATGGAAGGGGTGGAGGGAGGGAGAGCAGTAGGTTTTCCACTCGCATCCTCGGCCATACCCAACTCGGCCGAAGCATCCTCAACCTCACTCAACAGATCAGAAAGAAGAGACCTCAACTCACCGACCGTAGCGCTGTGTGGAACAGGGACACCACGGGACTCGAGCTCAGACAGCAGTTGCTCGCGGCTAAGCTTGTATATGTCAGTCTTTCTCATTTTGGTTGAAGTCTTCAATGGAGGGACCATGGCCTCGGACAGCATGAAACAGAAAAGACAAATATGAGTAAACAATAACAAATAAAGTGCGGTTATACCGCAAACACCTCATAACTTTCCCAAAAATTGGACAGGATGTTGCGAACCATACGACCTAAACTGTGGAACCACGCTCTGCTACCACTTTTTCTTGTACCGTCTTTCACCTCCATCAAGTCAAAGTAATGGAAGCGTTCCAGAGGGTAAAAGAAATACAAGAAATAATGTTGACATTTTATTTAAATATAATCAAAAATAGACTAATGTACAAAATCAGAGGAACAATAATAACATAAATCACTCCGTAGAGCATTCGACCTAAAGGTCACCAAGTTAAATATAGATTTAAAGATCAGTTCATAATACATCAAGGTTACCTAGTTCATTCGTATGGTTCGTGGATAATATCTATATTGTGACAGTCTAATAAGCAGGACGCTCGTCCTGGCTCCAGCAGCCTAAACTAGTCTTAGCTATATATTCTCCTTCCAACATAAGTCTCAACCGACTATAAACAACATCTCTGTATACTTTGCCAATATAAGGTTTGTCCCATAAGGACGTAGTTAGCAACTTCCTATCGCTCTGCATCACAGAGTAAAATCTTTATACATACAACCATATTTAAATATCATCAGCTTAGAAATTTAATTATCTAAATATTTGCTTGCAAAGTTTATAAGACTCACATTAAGGCCAAATCTACTACACATTTCTGTCACTAGCCCTACCAGAGTTCTTAAAGAAGAATCCTATACAACATTTAAAAGTACATGGCGTCTGGTACACAACTACCCTATTCATTTGGTATTTACAATTAGTCTGCCTATAATTTATATTTAACATTGAGCCGTGCTCTCAGCCTAAACCTCATAAATGCAAACAACTAAGTATGTTAACCGTCAGATGAGCCAAAATGGACTGTCCCCATTTACTAAATCTAATCAAGTCTTCCAATATTAATTCCATTTTAAACCTATGCAAACATAACGTAGCTCAAGGATATACGTGCCTAACACATAACGTACATTATGAACCTAAACTTAAATAACATGTAAATAAACCGTTTAACCCTCTGGTTGAAAGTACCCCAAGTCGGACTAATTAAGGTAAGAGAGTACATAGCGCTCAAAGCGCATTAAAGAAAATTAAAGTTAATCTCAACGAGTCGTGGTTACGCCACTTAAAACTCGTTAACTGTGAAGAAATCCAAATCAATCGAAGTTAAGTCTAACAGTGAATTTGGACAATAGTTCCCCCCATAATATCGCCGAAAAAGAATTTAGAAAAGTAGATAAATATTCCCAGTAGAGACGTTTAACAACGCTCTCACCTTAATGAAGCCTCCGATGTAATTAGTAAAGATTTGAAACGTACAGCCTGTTTTATACAATTTGCTAGCGTCGATTCTGACCACAGAGAGGGGAGTTCGGAGGGGAGAGGGAAACAAAAGAAAAGGACACGACTAGCGCTCCGGGCGGGAAGAGAGGGCAACTCTGGTAACATATAGATAGCGCTGTTAGCATTTAATTAGAACAACCGGAAACTGGTTGAGTCAAGTTTGATGATTTCTTCTTCGTGGTGGGCGGGGCCTCGATCGCCGGCGGAGTGAAGTCAGCTGGCCCGCCTTTACTTGGTGTTGAGATATTCTTGTGTGTGTACGCGAGCATGATGACCGATTGGACGGGCGTCAGAGGGCAGTTTGGTGAGTAGAGCCCCATTATACTTGGCGTTGAATCGGTTGAGCTCGTACTTGTTGGTAACATCGTTACACCCCCTGCGGAGCGGGGTTTAGAATAGTCCCGAAGTAACCCCTGCTTGTCGTAAGAGGCGACTAAAAGGGGAGGCTTTTGTGCAGGACGTACCTCGTAAAGGAAAAACCTATCCTAAAACTTTCCTTTCGCCTCCTTTTTTTTTCCTTCCCTTTGACCCCCTTTTTTCATTCTTCTCCCTTCTCTTTCTCTCTCCTTACCTCTTTCTTCCCTTCCCCTGCCGTTCAGTCCTGCACAGAGACTTTTGGCCCTCCGTTGACGACCTTGGCATCTAACACGGCTTTCCTAGGACGATTATTGGATACCACTGCTTGGAGCTCCTGAGTGAAAGTGCGCCGGTTGTAATATCTTAGTAGAAGGGCCTTAGAGATGACAATAACCGGGTACCCTACTTTGAGAAAAGATCGGTTGCGTTCACGAGGGCCCGGACGTAAAATTGGCACTTTCCTACACCCACTTGCTGCGATGACCTCTCTCTCGGCGATGCCCTATGCGAAGGTTGTCATGTCTAGCGTCGTATGGGGCCTCTCGTCGGGACAGTTAACAGGGCCATATGTGGTAGAACCAACTTGGATCACCCTGGGTCTACGATCCGAGTATTGTGTAGGTTGTCCCCCAATACGGCATGGCCGATAACTTTGTCACCGCTGGCACCGTACTGCCTAATTCTGCTGGCACCTCACTGCCCGGCCCCTCAAAGGGTCGTAATATTGATAAGAGGCGGAAACGGGTAAGGCTGTCCAGCCCAACAATGGAAAAGGTCCAGGAAGTGGTGAGGCCCCAGCCCCGCTTCCCTGTGATATCTCGAGTCGATGACAATGAAAACCTTAAGCGCGTCAGCCCATTTATCCTCGAAAGAGCGATAAATGGTGAAGCAAAGTCGGACGTTTTAATAATGAAATTGCGTGATGGCGCTATATTGATACAGACTGCGACTGATGTCCAATCCTCCAACATAATGGCTATTACTGAAATACCGTCGAGTAATACGGCTTCTATACCGGTGAAGGTGGAACCTCACAGGTTTCTCAATGTTTGCAAGGGAGTGATCACTTGTTTTGACCTCGACTGCGTGAGCATTGAGGATATCTGTGAGGAGCTCTCCCCCCAGCATGTCACCGAAGTACACCGTATTGTCACAAAAAAGAACGGACAAGAAAAAAAGACGGATACGTATATCCTCACATTTGCGACTCCTACCCTTCTGAAGGAGGTCCGAGCAGGTTTCCACGTGCTCAGGGTCCAGCCGTATGTCCCTAACCCTCGGCGCTGTTTTCAGTGCCAGGAGTTTGGGCATACGAAGCTGCGATGCCGTGGTAAGCCAACCTGTGCAGATTGTGGACAAGAGGCTCACGATACACCCTGTGAGTCTCCAAAGTTCTGCGTAAACTGCAAGGGTCCAGACTCTGCCTGGTCTCGGGCCTGTCCGAAATGGAAGGTGGAGAAAAAAGTCCTGGAGATTCAATCCGAAAAGAAGATTTCTTATGTCCAGGCACGCAAGGAATATGTATCTAGTCAGGCTCCGGTATTCCAAACCTCATATAGCCAGATTGTCAGCCAAAACATCAACTGTCCCAACTGCCATTGCGCAGTTAATCTTGCCAAAACGTCTACGCGACCGGTCCCAAAAGTATCTGACCGAGACATCCCGAGTTTTACTGTGCCTAATACAGTGGCGCCTAAATTTGTACAAGAGGCGAAACTTCCAATAAGGTCGTCTCCTCGTCCTATACCACCGAGGAGCCCTCCTCGAGGACCCCCCCCCCCCCCGAGCCTTCCACGGGGAACCCCCCCGAGCCCACCTTGGGGACGAAAACTACGTGCGGCCGTTGTCGAGCCGCTCAATCCCGCCTCTGTGACTCCGGAGGTTGGGATGAGTGGTAGAACAGGTGAGGCCGCAAAGGCGACTCCTAATGGTGCCTTGATGAAGAACCAGCGAGGGACCTCCGAAAAAACTACCCTAAATAAAGCGCCGAAGGCCTTAACAAAGCCTTCGCGTAAGGATTCACCGACCATGTCTCTACAGGACAAATTAAAACCTCTCCTGAAGCGGGAGGTCCAGGAGAGACTGGGAAAAGCAAGAGGGCCTAAAAAGGGTTTCAATCAATTTTTATTTTTAAAAGATAACTTAATGGATTGCGAGGATAATTAAACTTTTTATTAATAAATAATGTCGCTACTACAATGGAATTGTAGGGGTTTCTTTGCTCGTGTAGAGGAAATTAAACAAATAATTTCTTCCCTGCATCTCCCCATCTTGTGTCTGCAGGAGACCCACTTCCGCCCATCTGAGAACCCGAGGCTTCGTGGGTACGATGTATATCGTACTGACAAGCCATTCTTTGATCGGGCTAGCGGAGGTGTGGCTATATGCGCACGAAGCAACATATATCATAAATATATTAATATTGTCTCTGAACTCCAAGTGATCGCTGTGCGAATCTCCCTTGCTGTGGCAGTGACAGTATGCAGCATCTACCTCCCTCCAGGTGAACGCGTTTCCAAGAGGACTCTAGAGGCCCTCTTTATACAACTTCCCGCCCCCTATATCATCTTGGGGGATTTTAATGCACATAACCTGGTGTGGGGGTCTAATTTTACAGACGCCCGTGGGAGGATGGTAGAGGATATTCTTGTCTCGGGAAACCTGGTGTTAATGAACACCGGGACCCAGACACACTTTTCCACCTTCAATGGTGTATCCTCTGCCATCAACCTTACTCTATGTAGCCCCGGAATCGCTGCCAACTTCCTTTGGGAGGTTCATTCGGACCTATGTGGCAGCGATCACTTTCCCATTCTGCTTTCCTCATTCCAAGATCCTCCAAGTTCAGCACGGGTACCCCAATGGGTGCTCATACGTGCTGACTGGAATAAATTCCGCGAGCTCGCCGTATTTCATGAAACCCACTCTGCTGACGTTGATGAAAATGTTGGCCATTTTACTTCGACGGTCATCATGGCGGCGAGGGAATCCATCCCTAAATCCTCGCCACATCCGCGCCACCGACCTGTTCCCTGGTGTAACGAGGAGTGTCGGTTGGCTATTTATAACCGTCGAAGGGCCCTACGTCTCTTCCATCGATGTCCTACTTTGGAGAATCTGGAGTCTTTCCGGATTCTACGTGCTCGAGCTCGCCGTATCATTCGTGAAAGCAGAAGAGAGGCTTGGAGACAGTTTATTTCTACCCTTACTATTTCCACTCCCAAAACTAAGGTTTGGGACTATATTCGTAAATTACGTAGTAGCAAAAATACCAGTAATAATATATCTGTCCTCATGTCAAACGGTTCGCTTGTCTCCTCTCCTGTGGAGGTCGTCAATGTATTGGGCTTTATGTTCACCGCTATTTCTAGCTCTGCAAGCTAACCTGATGATTTTGCAGCGCATAAGCGGAGCATAGAGCGCCATACTATTGACTTTGGTCAGAGCCGGGGGGAGGATTATAACTCCCCCTTTACTGTAGATGAACTGACATATGCTTTGTCCCAGGCGGGTAGCACATCTTCCGGCCCCGACGACATTCATTATGATATGTTGCGCCAGCTACCTCCTGCTGGACGGGCATATCTCTTGGACCTTTATAATAGTGTTTGGGGATCTCATCAATTCCCATCACTATGGAGGCAAGCAACCGTTATACCAATATATAAAAGTGGCAAGGAAAAATTAGAACCAACTAGTTATAGACCGATAGCCTTAACTAGTTGTGTATGCAAAATATTGGAAAAAATGATAAATAAACGCTTAATATGGTATTTAGCATCCCGCAATCTGCTATCAAATATTCAATGTGGTTTTCGCCGTAACCGATCCACAATGGATCATCTCGTCCATCTCGAGACGGCGGTTCGTGACGCCTTTCTCCACAAACAACATCTTTTGGCAGTTTTCTTTGATTTGGAGAAGGCTTACGATACCACGTGGCGGTACGGCATTTTAAAAGCCCTTTTTAATTGGGGGTTCCGAGGGAACCTCCCTGTTTTTATATCTAATTTTATGTCAGATAGACACTTCCGGGTAAGGTTAAACAACACCTTATCCGATGATTTTATTCAAGAAAATGGGGTGCCTCAGGGCAGTACTTTGAGCTGTACGTTGTTCGCCATCGCAATTAATGGCATTGTAGACAACGTGGGGCTACCTGTCCGTTCATGCCTTTTTGTGGATGACTACGCAATTTATTGCAGTTCGTCGAGTCTCCACAGGGCTTAACGGCAGATACAACTCTCTGTAAACAATCTGTGGTCGTGGGCATCGCGAAATGGCTTTCGCTTCTCTGCAGCCAAGACGACGGTCGTCCACTTCCACAGATTACGTGGAATACAACCAGCCCCCAGTATTTTAATGAACCAGATTGTTTTACCAGTCTCAGAGACCGTAAGGTTTCTGGGACTTTTATTTGATTTTAAATTAACTTGGATCCCTCACATCAAAGACCTGAAAGCGAGGTGTATAAAAGCACTCAACTGCTCAAAGTGGTTAGTGGTCGGTCCTGGGGTGCTGATAGGAAACCTTATGCGCCTTTATAGGCCTTGGTAAGATCAAAACTAACTACGGCAGTTTTTTATGGATCGCGAGACCCTTTCGGCTTAAATGATGCTGGATAGTGTCCACCATGCTGGCATACGACTGTCTACTGGTGCTTTTCGTACCAGTCCAGTCGTCAGCATCTGTGCCGACGGTGGTGAGCTCCCTTTCTCATTACCGGTCGGTCCTATCTTCTGGCATCTTACGGTCGAAACTACACTGCATGCCGGAGCATGTTGCCTACCGTCCTGTGCTTTCATACCCCTAACCGTGTCTTGTATGAATACAATGGCGTAGTACAAGGCCGGTTGGGATCAGGATGCTATCAGTTTTTGACACGTGTGGGATAGTCCTAGCCAAAGGCTATTCCCCACATCCCCAGGTCGAGTTTCTCCCTGGAAGATACGCCTTCCCAATGCCATTTTGATCTTGCCAAGTTTCCCAAAGCGACCACCCACATTTTATATGGAGGACCTTTAACGAGCCCCTTTCTCCACTCTCTTCTGGGCTTTAGAGCATCTATACGGATGGTCCAAGTGTGGGGCCTCCGTGGGATGCGCATTTGTTGTGGAGGGAAAAATTTTAATTTTGGTTTACCTGTGAATCCAGTTTTTTACAGCTGAATTATACGCCATTTTATAAATCTTTATTTTTTTTATCGAAGTTCACCGTTATGTTCTCATCTGCACGGATTCCATAGTGCTCTGTTGGCATTGTCCACTCTCTACTCGTGGAATCCCCTCGTGCAGATGATACATGAGCAAATTTTAAAAATTGATTCATTAACACCCAGCTCGCCTTTTGCTAGATTCCTGGTCATGCCGGTCTCTCAGGGAATGAACTGGCGGACCAGGCAGCCAAGGAGGCGGTCTTGGTTGGTTCATGTTTTTAGATCTAAAGGGTTATGTTCGGCGTGGGTCTTACGCACCTGGCACGATCAGTGGGTCTCAACCCCTGCTCAGAACAAGCTGCGGTCCATCAGGGACGGTGTGTCGCGGTGGCCCTCTTCTATATGAAAATCTAGAAGAGAGGAGGTCATCGTGACGAGACTCCGCGTCGGACACTACATCTTAACCCAGGATTTTTATTAATAGGGGATCCACCTCCAGTGTGTGAATTTTGCGATGCTCCCCTTAGTGTGTACCACATTTTGGTGGAGTGTCGTAAATATGCCCCTATCCGCCTGGCTCTAGATTTTATAGGTGACCTTCGTATTTTACTGCGTGAAAGTGGGATGAAGTTATTTGTTTCCTCCGTTTCATACACTTTTTAATGCCATCTGAGTCACTTTTATAAAGTGGATCATTTGGATTTTTTCTCATATTGAGATTATTTTTAACATTTTTAGAATGTTTTACTATGTTGTTCTGTCTTCTTAACACGTCTTTTAGTATTCTTTAACATTTATGTTTTGTCATTTTAACAATCTTATTATATTTTAAAAGTTTTTTTTGTCTTTTTATTGGAGTGATACACCTATGTTTTTTCTAGCAGGTGTTTCACTCAACTTGTATTATGAACCCATTTGAGCACTCCCATGGAGTGTCTCAAATGGGTATTCTCTCATATTAAGACGTATTGTTTGTATATTCGTATTGTACAGTGTGTTTTCACCTCTTTATAGAAACAGGAGAATAAGATTACTCTCTCCTATGGAGATTTTTTTATGTATTCATACTATGTTAAGGCCCTAATGACCTCATTGTGTCGATGGGCCTCTAAATACTACTACTACTACTACTACTACTACTACTACTACTACTACATACTAGTTGTTCTCACCTTTGAAACAGATAAATTTCTACTATTGCTTAGATTAGTATCTACTATTGCTAAATACCTATCATTCTAATACTACTACTATTCTACTACTACTACTACTACTACTACTACTACTACTACTACTACTAATAATAAATATAATATAATAATAATAATAATAATAATAATAATAATAATAATAATATGAAAATTGAAAATTATACCTGGACACGGGAATCGAACCCGGGACCTTTGGCTTAGTACGTCAATGCTCTTAACCACTGATCTATCCAGGTATCATCCCGTGCCAGGGTCATTATTCACTCATATTTTAAGGTAGAGTCTATAATTGTACAAGTGGCAGCATTAAGCCAACTACCGAGTCGAAGGTGGCTGCGTTATCTGATAGCTTGTGATCTTAATAAAATCACATTCTTAGCCGTCGATTTCCGCACGTCCATCATAGACTCTGCATTAAATATGAGTAAAGAATGACCCTGGGTTCGGGATGATTCCTGGATAGCTCAGTGGTCAAAGCATTGGCGTACTAAGCCGAAGTTCCCGGGTTAGATTCCTGTGTCCAGGTGTCATTTTAAAATTTTCAGAATATGATATATAGAAGGAGTAATCCTCACTAAAAGCATAAATAATAGTTTTGGCTATTTGATTCTTAAAATTATTATATTAATTTCAAAAGTATAAAAAGCTGTTGGTAAGTAAATAGTTTACCAAGCGCTTTATTTTGACCAACTGCCATCAGAGGATCAATTCAAAATGTGATAACAAGAAATCTTGAAAGTGGTTGTTTTGAGTCCCACTTCTATGCAAACTGTCGAGAAAAGTGTTTTTCCCTGAATTAATATTTTTATTTGTATTTTGATGATTTCACTTCGTCTAAATATGGGAAGATATTTTTAGAACTGTTGTCATTCGAATGAGCTTCATAATCTCGACCATAAATAGCTTATTCATAGCATTCAAATTTAAAAAAATATTCTAGGTGAGGACCATTCCAAACAACTTCTAAAATATTTAAATTTTCGTATATTTTTTAACGTAAGAACCAATCTAAATTGCTTACTAGGATATCAAAATTTCAAAATAATCTTAAGGAGAGGCTCCAAACCCTCCTTTGGCTTGTGGGTCGCATATAAAATATACTTTTGGTAACTGTCCCCTTTCAGAAATATAGTTCTACCACCTGTATAGTAAAAAAATTAAGTACACACTTTCACTGTTGACCAAAAATGTTTGTATTTTATTATCCTTTCTTCATACCGTGTTATTATTCTACTTGAGGACAAACAAAGGAATAAAAAGTATTACTCATGAAAACTAAACCTCCTTCAAATAGCTCCGAGATTCCTCTAAAGTTATAATTGCACACGGGAAGAACCCCCGAACCCCTCTCGAGTGAATCTCTCGCTCACCCCCTCGACCTCCATTTCCTAAAAGCTCAGAGGGTGTTTTGGAATTATATATCTTATTTAAATTAACCCTAAAATTAGGGTAGTTTACTTAATGGCGGAAAAAAAAGTATCTCAAAATCGGCTCTGACGATATTGATTAAAATTTGTACCAGCCATTATTTACATTACAAACATAATGGTAACTCTAATCTTCCCGTGGAAATAACTTTGAGGGTACTTTACCTTAGCAAACATTTCCAATTCTGATCGTACCTCAGCAACTCTTTAAGATACGAAATAACTTAAATCTGTTTTATCACTGAAATATTGGTCTGGGAAAATGATTCGGACAAAGAGGTTACTTTGTTCTCAGTGTTTCTGTAACGGTGTGAATTAATTTATTTTTGATCTTTGGTGGAGTGTTCCTGCAATAATGTATATTATTTATTTTAACATATTTTAAGATTTTTGCGTGAATACCTCCATGCTCAGACAAAGGAGCTAGAGAGTATGTTTGGTGCGCCGTACAATTTATTTATATTTATAATAATTTATACAATTTCACAGATCACAACTGCTACTGTTCCAACTATAGCTAACATTTATATTGTAGTTTTAATCGAATGTCAGTATTACTGACTGTACCACCACAACCAAAGAAGCTCTTTCAATTTTAGTTCTAGTAAATAATAACATTTTTGTTAAAGATCACGCCTATACTATTTTATTTTTATGTTTTAACAATGTATTAGTCGGAATTTATCTTTGTTTTCCGAATTGAATTAATATTATTCCTAAAATAAATATTGTTTGGGTTCTGATTTGGTTTTTGTCATTCTTCCAAGCTTGCTCTACTTTAATATTATTTTTAAATATTTACAGCTCAGATAGCAAAACTTGTATCAATTAATGCCATAAACATGGTGTATCTCTCTCATTGGATTGGTTGTCGGTGACTGGGTGGTTTCAGTTCGAATCCCAGGTGGGTGTAGTGTAAA